>CAXKWD010000006.1:164647916-165247916 GCA_964059195.1 Ectobius pallidus
CTCCGTTTGACATCTCTCCCTTGCGGTGGTGAACACGATCACGAGTAGGACTGAAAACTTTGCCTTAGGTCGAATCTGGGAAAGTGATAGGACTTTGTGGTCCCATCTATAGTAGTTCAGTAGGCCTATACAGGGTGTTAATGAATAACACCGACATATTTTACCTGTGTATAGAGGAGACATAGACAAGCAACTTTTATTAGGACATTTTTGCTCTATGGATTCAATTTTTCCTGTTACAGCATAAAATCTCCCAAAGCATGGCCGCCACTGACTTCTAACATTAGAAAAAATGCAAAACAAAGGAACTTCGTTGTTAACACTGTAGTCAGTAGTTATGGATAAGAAAAGACTAATGCAGTGGCGACCTGTCATGTGATTAGTCCGTAAGTTTTGCGGATTATGGAGACACTAAATTATGATATAGCGTTTGACGAATGATTAAGAGTCAGGTTTTTATCGATCACTAGGAAGGGATGAAGTCAATGTAATGAACATTTTAACCCTATTTCGCTTCATTATTGAGTTATGAGCACTAAATTGTAATTACTTTAATGCCCTGTAGCATTTTACGTAATAGAGCAAAAATCTCGTAATAAAAGTTGCTTGTCTTTCGATGTTATTTATTAACACCCTGTATAGATACATTCCACCTTACATTAATTAGGGTAAAAGATTTATCTTTTTTATATTGTTTGGTATAATAAGAATAGTGTAAAACTAAGTTTACTACCTCGAAAGCCCTAGGAATGTCTTTCTCTGAGCAAAAACCACGAAATCTTAGCACTTTTTTCAGTTTGTCGGAAAAATCTTCTAGATACCAACTTTTAGCAAATATTTGTCTACCATTCGAAAGACCATAAATTTTCCTGCAAAATGCACTGTTCAGAGTTTCATTTACCTGTAGTATTACAGAAGTAATTGGAATTTTTTAAACGTTAAAACGTCTGTTTTGACCCATTTTATTCCTATTTATGTCGGTTTATGTAGTCCATTATGTTTTTTATAGATGAATGACCTTTAGTTATGTATGTAACCCTGTACGCAAATGGGTAAGTTAGGATATGAAGTAACTAGCTTAAAAGACCCGGCGTCGCCCGGGTTTTGTATTTTGTAATTGGAAATTAACTTATGAAGGATTTTCAATTTTAAATTCTAGGTCCTTATATAGGCATTTATAATTTGAAATAGGAAGAACGACTTATTACACTCTCCCTCAGAAAACGCTTGATATAGTTTTTTATGGCTCATAGAGGATCTAGAATTTTGCATCCCATCGCTTGTACAGTGCACAGCAAGCCTGGTAGAGGTTTAAATAAGAAGAAACAGAAATTCCTGTAACATTAAATTGTAATATCGAGGCGGGAAATTTCCCACTCTTATGTTACCATAAAACCGTTTTGGGGATGAAATTAAACAGAAAGCATTATCACTTTCATACTTTTCTCTCCAAAAACCTGCGATATAATATAATAATATACACATTACCATACCTCGTTTTGTTTTCTCTATGTCCAGGGTAGAGAAAGTTATGTGATTCCATTATTTTAGTGGATTTCATTCTGTAATATTTATTTATAACATGAATTATTTTGATAACTTCTCTTATTGTCAAAAGTGCATTTCATTTGTTTTTTACAAGCCCATCTGATACCATTTGGCAACAATATATTCTGTGATTTGGAATTGATAATTCTATGTAAAAAGGGATTAAGTATTTTCAAAAACATTTAATTTTTGGCATTTAGAATCAGAATTTTTCAAAATCCTTTCTTAGTGAGCACCTACATTATGAAACGAAGGTACTGTCAAAATTCCAAGTCTCTACCTGTTATAGTTTAGGCTGTACGTTGATTCCTGTCAGTCAGTCAGGACAAAGCCTTTTATATATATAGAGATAGAAGTTTCAGGTATTCAGAATGATAATCAGAATACTTATATCACAGAAACAAATGGTTTTATTACAGAAACATTTTTTTTACAGGGGCAATTGGTCATGAGGCAAACATGCCTACATGCCTACTGTAGGCTGTTTTAATACGTACCGGTAGATGTTTCATAGAAGTAGGCCTATAGGCCAGTTATTCATGCCTGATGATGATGATAGAGACGGAAATGCACAGTGAAGTCTTACTTGTTTATAGTATTTTTTCTCAAACATAACTCGTTCTTTCACTTACATTCCCATTTGATGCAGCGTATTTGAAACGAGGAGGCGAAAGAAAGAGCGCTAAAGAGAAAGTTTATGAAACTAAATATCATAAAGCAACAGCCGTGACGGATTCTTTCTTCTCAACTTCTTTCCATTACATTTTAAAATTCAAATGTGGGACGAAAGAAAAGAAGAATCAGGATTGTAGAATGTCTTCTGCAAAAAAGTTACGATCTTAGAAGTGAGAATTTTTTTTCAGGTTGAAAAAGGGAAGGAAAAAAAGTTTAAGCAAGTTTATTGTACGTCCTAAACGCGTTAAATTGCCAGCAGGGCGAGTGTTAAAGCTGAAAAGCCCAGTCTCTTAATGGAAATTTAGTAGTGGCTGCAAATCGCGAAGGAAAGAGGTTTCTGACTATTGTGAGACTGTTAGGTCGCCTTCACGACTTCCCCCGCCACTGGAGACGGAACAAGTACATTAATTTTCTGTGTATGTGTGTATATGTTCTTCTAACCTTTGCTTGTACAATGATAAATTTAATTTTGTTCCTCTAGTGCTAATAGTAAGTTTAAAATTATGAATTTTTTTCCACCTTCAAGCACTAGCATTTTATATTGATATTGGAATAATAAGGTGCTGGCGGAGAATTTCTAGAATAGCTTATAATACCTGCTTTTCTTATTTTTTTATTTCTTTTATACAGTGTCTTATATTATATTTTTGATATATACACAAGAGAAATTTTTAGGTAGCCTATATGTTGTAGAAGAAACGTCAGGTTAAAATCTATGTACAAAAATATTCTTCTATTAACAGTCATAATAATAAAAATTAACCATGTGTGCACTGTTTATCTTGTGGATGTACAATTTAAAATGTACTGTTTGTTGTTCTGTAGAGATTATTATTTAAGAATCACGGTGCAGTAAAAAGATAATTGCGCTGTATATGAAGTTTCTATTGTCTTATAAGAGTTGATATTTAAAAATATTAGAGCACAATGGTATATATGTAGATTCGAAGTATGGAGTTCTATAATTCTTCTGTCAGCAGTCATTAAACAATATCAAAGTATTTTACATGTGGAGATGCATTTCATCTTCAGTCCCAAACAAATTATATTTAGACTTGTTTATATTGAAGTACTCATTGTGTGAGCAGGCGAACTACTAACTTGGCAAGCTTTCTCTTGTGTATATATCAAAATAGTATATTGCGATACAAGTGCCGTAAGGCACGTTTACGGGTCGAGGAAACAGATTGAAAACCCGAGGCGCAGCCGAGGGTTTTTAAGTTTTCGAGACCCGTAAATGCCTTTTTGCACTCCTTAGCTAGTAAGTGGTACTTACGAACTTTGTTTACATGGATCGTAAGTTGACATTCCCACACAGTCTTGTTGCTAAGGGCGGTTGCGATGAGGTTAAATTACTTACGGTCCAAGCGCTACGTCATAATTCATTACGATACACTTCATAATACAAGTTTTTATGGACATGGCCCCAGGACAAATATTCGGTTCCCATAACAACAAACACATGCGAATCACTTTCTGAAATAAACATCTATTTTCAAGAATGTATTTACATAATATTTTCAGGTAATATCACAATTATTATAATTAAATTGATATAAGTAACCGTGGTGCAAAAAATAGCATGCAACACACGGGCCGTAAAGGCATTTACGGGTCTCGAAAACTTAAAAACCCTCGGCTGCGCCTCGGGTTTTCAATCTGTTTCCTCGACCCGTAAACGTGCCTTTCCGCCCTTGTGTCGCAATATACTATTACGGCTCGTGTATTGCATGCTATTTTTTGCACGACTGTTACTTATATAAGTTTAATTATATTAATTGTGATATTACCTGAAAATATTATGTGTATACATTCTTGAAGAGATATGTTTATTTCAGAAAGTGATTCGCATGTGTTTGTTGTTATGGGAACCGAATATTTGGCTTGGGAGCCGTGTCCATAAAGACTTCGTATTATGAAGTGTATCGTAATGAATTATGACGTAGCGCAGGCACCGTAAGTAATTTAACCGCATCGCAACCGCCCTTAGCAACAAGACTGTGTGGGAATGTCAACTTACGATCCATGTAAACAACGTTCGTAAGTACCACTTACTAGCTAAGGAGTGCAAAAATATAATATAAGACACTGTATAAAAAAAAAAAAATAAAAAAAAAAAAAAGAAAACAGGTATTATAAGCTATTCTAGAAATTTTCCGTCAGCACCTTATTATTCCAATATCAACATAAAATACTAGTGCTTGAAGGTGGAAAAATATTCACAATTTTAAACTTTTGCTTGTACAAGCTGGGATAAGAAATCGCGGCCATTTTCAGCATTGAACTCCCGAGTGTGTAAATAGATGAATGAGAACTCATTTTATAATTGAAAATTGGATCTACACCAATAACGTACAAAAAATAAATTATCACTGTGTTAACTGTTTTCTATGCAGTCCGTCTTGGGTTTATATATTGTGTGAGAAATTGAGTCTCGAGTATTGAGTTAACTGTTTTTACACTAACTGTAAAACAACTTTAGCGTCCTAGGTCAATAAAATGCACTTTTAATGCAGTTTTATGCAATTTTAGAGGTCTAGGTAGCTAAAATGCAATTTGTTGGTATGTTACCAGTTCGACAAGGAGCTCTTTTTACAGTGCGTGTAATAAAAAGTATTTATTTATATAAAAGGTAGCAATAATTGTATAATTTTCCGATATTCTAAGATTTAATAAGTAAATTAACTTATTTTTGTAAGTAATTAATTTTTTTCTTCCTTACAGGTAAGCAGATGTTACCAGTTCTAGTGCCTTGATCTATGACTCTGTAAGTACTAATATTACATCTACATTACGCCTTACCCGGTATTCAATTATATAAGTGTGTCTTCGCAGAGGTAAAAGAAAAAAAATAAGACGTTATTAGTGCAATCGTTGCTCTTATCTACGTCGTCCCCTTTCTACCCTTTAAGCCTTTATGGACGGCGCCCGAAATGTGCCCATATTTACTCTGTAATGTGATCATTTATTTTGGTACAAAAGTTATAAAACTTTTAAAGTCTTCAACCATTTCGTGTAATATGTCAACAGTCTGTGTATGAGTTAGATGGATATTATAATTTGACAACTTAAATATCAATTATGAAAATATGGGTTGATCATTAATTGCGACTTTGGTTTAAATTTATTGTCCCCTATTACATTGCCAATGTACGAATATACCCGACTGTGAGGCAGTTCGTATGTTTTCATTACATTCATACAGCCCTGTGATTGCGTAGCGATTTTCATGGGACAGCGGAGAAAATGGGGAAGGTAAGCTGCGCATATTTGCTTCAGTCCTTCATGAACTTCAAATTGCTTAGCTCGTAAATATTGTAAAATCTCTTTATATATAAAAGGCTTTGTCCTGACTGACTGACTGACTGACAGGAATCAACGTAGAGCCCATCTATAACAGGTAGAGACTTGGAATTTTGACAGTACCTTCGTTTCATAATGTAGGTGCTCACTAAGAAAGGAATTTAGGCTACAAAATTTTGATTTCAAATGCCAAAAATTAAATGTTTTTTAGAATACTTAATCCCTTTTTACACAGAATTATAAAACCCAAATCACAGAGCATATTGTTGCTAATGGTATCAGATGGCTTTGGAAAAAAAAAAGAAATGCAAGTTTGACAAATAAGAGAAGGTATCAATTTATAATTCATGTTATAAATAAATATTAAAAAATGTAATCCACGAAAACAATGTAGTCACATAACTTTTCTCTACCCTGGACATAGAGAAAACAATACGAGGTATGGTAATATGGTATATTATTATATCGCAGGTTTTTGGAGAGAGAAGTATGAAAGTGATATTGCTTTCTGTTTACTTTCATCCCCAAAACAGTTTTATGGTAACATGAGAGGGAGAAATAAAATTTTCCGCCTCGGTATTACAATTTTATGTTACAGGAATTTCTGTTTCTTCTTATTTGGACCCTTACCAGGCTTGCTGTGTACAAGCGATGCGATGCAGAATTCTACATCCTCTATGAGCCATAAAAAACTATATCAAGCGTTTTCTGAGGGAATAGTTTTAGTGTAATAAGTCGTTCTTCCTATTTCAGATTATATATACCTATATAAGGACCTAGAATTTAAAAATCGAAAGTCCTTCATAAGTTCATTTCCAATTACAAAATAAAAAACCCGGGCGACGCCGGGTCTTTTAAGCTAGTAAACTTAGCTTATATGACAGGATATTGCTGTATTTTTTGGCAACCCCCCCCCCCATAAAAAAACGTCGGCTACAATATTTACAATCATTTTTTCGTCTAGACTCTTAGATCGAATTCTCATATTAAATGTCATTCCGTAGCTAAAACTAAGTAATGTAAATAATGCTTCAAGAATAAGCCTACTGTTTTAGGACAAACAATGTACTGTAATTTTTTTGTTTAAACCGAAGGAACAAGTTGTTAAAATCAGTGTTAAACAATGCTATTGTTGGAGTGTTAATTCTTTCCCATTGGCCGTGTTTGTAAGTCTTCACGTCGTTGGTCAGTTGGAGAATTTAATGTTGTACCGGCATGTTCGCCATGGTAGCTCAGTTGGTAAGAGCCGAAGATCCTGGTTCAGATCCCGGCTATGGCATTGAATTTCTAGTCTGACTTCACCTTTCCAATGCCATTGTTATTAACATCAATAATACTATTATTATTATTATTATTATTATTATTATTATTATTATTATTATTATTATTATTATTATTATTATTATTATTATTATTATTATTATTGATGGTGAAATATTGTCAGTAGTTTCGTTGTAAAGGAAGTTTGTTGAAGGTTTGTACGAGTGGAGCGATGACGTAGTATCTGAGTGGCATTCCGATTGGTCGTGTTCCACCCACGCCTGGAAGTTTCGTCACGTAGTAAATTCGGGACGTGTACATCATTTGTATTTTTTATCCCCATTTGAGTGCCTCGCCACGTCAATTCGCGAACATCTCTTCACACAAGTTGCAGGAATCCCTTCCCAGATGGCAGCACTCCTAAGCTACGTGGATTCCCCTTGATATATTAGTTACACGGCCCCCTGAGTATTGAAACAGACTACAGACAGATTGTGCAAATACGTACGTAGTTAGGAACATCCACAGCGATATACCTATATAATATTTTTCCAGTGTTATACAGAGTGTTAATGAGTAACATTGAAATATTTTACCTGTGTATAGAGGGGTCATAGACAAGCAACTTTTATTAGGATATTTTTGCTCTGTGGATTCAATTTTTCCTGTTACAGCATAAAATCTCCCAGGGCATGGCCACCACTGACTTCTAACACTTAAAAAATGCAAAACTAACACTGGAGTTATGAATAAAATAACTAATGCAGTGGCGGCCAGTCATGTGAATAGGCTGTACATTTCGCAGATTATGGAAACACTAAATTATGATACAGCTGTTCATGAATGATTAAGAATCAGGTTTTTAGCGATCACCAAGGAAAATATTTTACACTATTTTGCTTAATTATTGACTTATGAGCACCAAATTGTAATGACTTTAATGCCCTGTAGCATTCACATTTTACGTCATAGAGCAAAAATCTAATAAAAGTTGTTTGCCTATGTCCCCTCTGTACACAGGTAAAATATTTCGGTATTGTTCATTAACACCCTGTATAATTAGCGTGGGTCTATTTAAGTAGTTATTCATCTAACCTTTCCGGTATAAAAACTATGCTTATGCAGAATTTCGGTTCCATTAGTTTAGTAGCTTTTGCGACAAATATATTTCTCGCTTCGCGACACCGTGTTTTAGAGTTCGTGAATTTAGACTGCCGTATAACCTATTACCGTTTAACCGTAATAAACCTTAAAAAAGTGCGGAATGATCAAATGCATACATGAGAAACAAGCTGAAGTAAGAAAATTTGATATTATTATTCTTCTTTCTTCATTCAGATTTGTTCAGGGTAAGAATTAAAAAATATACATTTTGGCATTTTTTCGTCGATTACAGGCTAAAATTATTAAGTCCATTAAATTTCAGGTTTCTAGCTGATTCTAGATTATAGAGTAGTAAACATTTTCGGTAAAACCCTACAATTTTTTTACGGGGATAAAATATAAAACAATTGAACTTCTTGGGATTTTCCCGTCAGCTGCAGGCTAAAGTATATAAGACTGCCAAATTTCAAGTTTCTAGCTCATCTATAGCTGGGTAAACATTAATGTTAGTAAAACCCTGCTAAATTTTATTACGAGGATAAAATATTTAAAAAATGAACTTTTTGGAATTTCACCGTTAGTTACTGGCTAAAATATTGAAGACTGCGAAATTTCAAGTTTCTAGCTTATGTGGAAATGAGTAAACATTATTGACAGTGAATGGGTATTTTAAATGGTCTTAAATGTTATAGACGTCATGGTTATCCTGTCGCTTTTTCCACACTTATAAGGTAGAATTATCAAATATAGCATTCTTACGGCAATTGAATGTATTAATCCTGCCAAATTTTCTGATTTTACCTATCCTGTAAATGCGTTAAAATTACATAATGTATGGTAATTGTACGAAATTTACTTAAAATCAAAATGTTTAACTCTTAACTGATGGAGATACGGCAAAAAGTCATAGGTCTAAATTTGTAGATCCTTCTTAATCCGTTACTGGAAGTTAAATCTGCCTTATGATAAGGTTGAATGGTTTCTTGGGGAGGTAAGAAAGGTTAAAATAATTGAGCTTTTTTTTTTTTAATTTTTCCGTTGGTTATAGGCTAAAAACTACAAGTGTGCCAAATTTCAAATTTCTAACTGAACTGGAACTGGGAAAACAATGCCATTGACTGACTCAGCCGTGTGACTTTATTTTATAGAGATTGTATGCGTATTATTTACCTGTATCTGTATCTGTATCTGGTACCCTATGATCCCCAGGTGGGGCGAAGGGGCCTCCAAGTGGAGGTTTCATTACCTATACTAATTTTGATATGCTTATTTTCCGAGAGAGGGTAGAGGGACAGGTGGTAAGCCCATCGCATCACAACCCCCCTCTGGAAACTAAGTATTTCTTGGACGTGAAAGGGCCGAGAAATTTTGTCCAGAGGCTCTAATTTAGGCTTGGAGTTCTTTTACGTGCCGTAAATCTACGACACGGGACTCCCAGCTTAAAGTCCCTCCCGGAGGACTCCGTGACCAGGATTTTTACGTCCTGAAAAATCCATCGACCGCGGCCGGGTTTGATCCCCTGCTCTGCGGATCTAGAGGCGGGCACGCTACCTCTAGACCACCGCGGCCGACTATTTACCTGTAAGAGACATAAAATTCTTACATTTTCAGTCCAAATTTGTACTTATTGCAATCATCTGTACTGATTTAGTATTTCCTGTTTGTGCTTGTTTATTTTTCAGTTTATATAATCACCCTCGATGTTCATGACATAAATTCAAATAATAACTAAATTATATGGTATAACCCTCTGGATTAACGTGTAATTGAGTTTATAAAATTATCAATTTATTCCTAATATTTTAGACAATAGCCCTTTATATTACGAGCTTTCCATAATCAAATTAGCCGTCAGTGTTGATGTCATATTGACATTTCCTGTTGATGTGTAAAACTGTTTACCTGCATGTAATTCACATTTTGATTTATAAATATTCATAAAGTTGTTACTTCATGCAAAAATGTACGATGATTGATAATAGTTGATGAATGTTATTAATATTTATTGAAAAATAAATACATGCATATACAAGCAAGGACGGACTTGTCATTCGTGGAATGTTTAAAACCTCTCGTATAAAATTCAATGAATTAAAATTTAATTCGATTAACGCATGTAAAACAAATTCCTTGGTCATTATTCAGCTGTTTCCACTCTCTGTTAACGATGTCGATATATCGATAAAAACGAGTTGTCACGTTGCATGTACGCAGTCAAAAAATATGAACTTTTATAGTATATTGCGATACAAGTTCCGTAAGCGCTGCTTACGGATCGAGGAAAGAGTTTTTTTCAATTTCCGAGTTCCGTTATGCGCTTACGGCACGAGTATTGCATGCTATTTGTTGCACGATGATTATTTATATCAATTTAATTATATTAATTGTGATATTACCTGAAAATATTATGTATATACATTATTGAAGATAGATGTTTATTTCTGAAAGTGATTCGCATGCGTTTGTTATGGGAACCGAATATTTTGTCCTGGGGGGCCTTGTCCATTAAGGCTTGTATTATGATGTGCCGTAAGTAAATTCATAACCGCACGGAAACACTTACCGCACATAGCAACAAGATTGCGTGTGGGAATGTCAACTTACGATCCACGGCAACAACATTCGTAAGTACCACTAATTAGTTAAGTCGTGCAAAAAAACAGTTACCACACAGGCAATCCACTATTGCTAGTAAATAGTATATTGCGATACAAGTGCCGTAAGGCACGTTTACGGGTCGAGGAAACAGATTGAAAACCCGAGGCGCAGCCGAGGGTTTTTAAGTTTTCGAGACCCGTAAATGCCTTTACGGCCCATGTGTTGCATGCTATTTTTTGCACGATGATTATTTATATCAATTTAATTATATTAATTGTGATATTACCTGAAAATATTATGTAAATACATTCTTGAAAATAGATGTTTATTTCAGAAAGTGATTCGCATGTGTTTGTTGTTATGGGAACCGAATATTTGTCCTGGGGGCCGTGCCCATAAAGGCTTGTATTATGACGTGTATCGTAATGAATTATGACGTAGCGCTTGGACCGTAAGTAATTTAACCTCATCGCAACCGCCCTTAGCAACAAGACTGTGTGGGAATGTCAACTTACGAGCCATGTAAACAACGTTCGTAAGTACCACTTACTAGCTAAGGAGTGCAAAAAGTAAGTAAGGTAAAGTGTTCCTTATACAGGTCGTTGAGACCCTAAGGGTTCCAGTAGGTTGAGGCACCAAGATTTTTCACATTCGGTCATGGAGGTGGTAAAGTTGTCAGCCTTACTCACCGGCCCCAGGATTCCTCCTGGTACTCATCTATTTTAGAGGCTGAGTCGGCCTCAGGGCCATAGTGCCACTAGAAGGATTAGGCCAGTTGCCAGTACTACATTTAATTATAGTAGTGAACAACCAATTATTAGGAGCTAAAATGTATTTTAACACTTAAATTCGTAATGTATCCTATAGGACACGGAAGGTTTTATCTTATATTGCAAATATAAAGCTCATACATTTAAGGGATAATCCTCATTCTTTTGGATGGCATTTTGATACTATGTTTTTTATTCGTTTCGGATGGACGTTAGTGAAACTTAAAAATATCTGAGAAGTTCTACACAGATATCAGTAACACAAGGGGATGTTTTCTCTGCGAAGAGCAGGAAGTTGGGATGTTGACAGTGAGCTGATGAAATAGTACCTCGAATTCTGGAGAGATGGCGCTCAGGTAGCGAGAGTTTGTTATTGTGTGGGATTTGAGAAGGATTACGAAGAGAAATGTATAAAGCTTACTCAAGGTTCCATACTAGGCTTCTTATAGATGCTTCTACACGGTAAGGCTGGGAAGATTGAAATTCCGATTTCTTTCTATTTTCGTTATGAGAAATTTATCCTTTCTTGCGATATGCTCAACTGTTGTATGAACTTTTCAGAGTAACTTGAGCCATTGTTTGTTGCAGATATTTGTATTTTAGATGGTTCGATATAATCGAACAGTGCGTGTTTTTTTGCGAGCGTGTAAGTTATCTCAGGTTAAATAATAATTTGTTATAAAACACTTGGACATTAACAATAAAATCAGGTAAACTGATGTAACAAAGTGCCAGTATGTTTTTGTTTAATTAGTTATGACTGCAATTATGATACGTATGCAGAATATGTTTTTTTTTAAATTGATTTCCAAGTTAAGCTCCAGATTTATTCATTAAGCAGGGCTTACGGAAGAAGAAAGGTCTACCATCTCGGCCACCTGGGTCATTTTAACGGTCTACTTGGATAAGCGCATGTCAATCAATATTTTTTTGTCATAGCTACCTGTATTTTAATTTCCAAGGCCTTATAAGATAACAGTAAAACAATAGGCTATGTTGTCAAGATAACTGATTTTCATTTTTTTTTTTATAAATTCTTTCGAATACGTACATTACCATAAAATAGGCACTAAACTGAGCATTACTCCGAAACAGGTCAACCGATTTTATCCATTATGAATAGACGTCTTCCCATCGACATTATAAATGTGTATACCAAGTTTCATAAAAATCCGGTAAAGCGTATTTGAGTTACCGCGTCTTTAAAATATACACTAAAATGGGTTTAACTCCGGTACCGGTCAACAGATTAGGTTCAAATTCAATAAGGCACTTCTTATGGACGTCATAAATGGGTATACCAAGTTTCATGGAAATTCAATACAGCGTATTTGAGTGATGGCGCCTTTCTATTAGAAAGGCGCCATAATCTATTAAAATAGGCACTAAATTGGGCATTACTCCGGTACCGGTGAACCGATTTGGTTCAATATCAATAGGGTTCTTCCCATGGACATTATAAATGTGTTTTCCAAGTTTCATGAAAATCCGAAAAAGCGTATTTGAGTTATGGTGCGTACAGACACACGGACAGACGGACAGACATTTTTTCGTCCACCACACAATCTCATAAAGTACCATACTGGCACTTAATAACACTTGGATATGAACAAGGAAGATTATTAAAGAATAAGGTAGCTAGTCACTGCCTGATTCTTCAAGTTTTTAGAGACTTTTCCTAGCTTATTTTAAGTTAAAGTAAACGCTTACATAACTTGACTAATGCCTTACGCATGCGTCAAACCCCTAATACTTTCATCTTAAAAGGTGGCTCGTTATTTTCGAAAGATTAGCTTGAAACTTGTTACGAGTTTTGTAAACATAAAACATTAACTCTTGGCATAATTATAATTGTATACATGTGTGTGAATATATATATATATATATATATATATATATATATATATATATATATATATATATATGGAATTTGTATGCCCATATGGTAACATAAGATTCGTTTTGTTCGTTTGTTTATATTTTTAACGGTAAACAATATAATTAAGAGTAAAATCACGCAATTCCTCCAATTTATGTAAAAACGATGTCAGTGTTAATAAATATAATGTTTTAATTATTTTCCTGCTAAATAAATGATTGAAGCACAATATCTAGCAGTTGAGTAAGTAATCGCGGGCGAAGCCGCGGGTACCTGCTAGCGTAATTATATATATACTGTTACAGGGGTTATTTTATAGATAAATAAAAACAAATAGAAAGTTAGGAACTTATTTTTACAATAATAATAACGATGATGATGGTAATGATGATAATAATAATAATAATAATAATAATAATAATAATAATAATAATAAAATCAGGTAAACTGATATAACAAAGTGCCAGTATGCTTTCGCTGAATCCAAGACGTTACCATTCGGTTGACTCAGTCAATTTGACGATGTAGTTTGATAAGCTTATGTGAAGAAATATTGTTATTTGTCAAATCTAAATATATTAGGCCTACAACTTGAAATTCTTAAAATACGTCAACATTTCACAAAATTCAGTGGCATATAACTCCGCTAATTATTTCACAGTAATAGTATTTGATAGTACTTATTTTCAACTACATCAGCCAAGTAAACAAACATCTGACTGCACTGCAGACAAAGCCCCCAAATGATTAAAAATGCGACATTGTTGTATAGATATGATTTTAAAAAATGTGACCTTTAATTAGTTGTTACTCTGGTACCGGTCAACCGATTTGACCCAAAATAAGTAAGTTAGGCTTCTTGCCACGTACATTATAAATGTATATACCAATTTTCATGAAAATCCGATAAAGCGTATTTGAGTTATCGCACCTTTTGCTATATAATACCATAAAAAGGCACCAAATTGGGTATTATTCCGGTACCGGCCAACCGATTTGGTGCAATATCAACAGACATCTTCCCATGGACATTATAAATAGATATTCCAAGTTTCATGAAAATCCGATAAAGCGTATGTGAGTTATGGCGCCTTTAAAATATACACTAAATTGGGTTTTACTCCGGTACCGGTGAACCGATTTGGTTCAATATCAATAGGGTTCTTCCCATTGACATTATAAATGTGTTTTCCAAGTTTCATGAAAATCTGAAAAAGCGTATTTGAGTTAGAGCGCGTACAGACACACGGACGGACGGACGGACGGACAGACGGACAGACATTTTTGTCCCCCACACAATCTCATAAAGTACCATACTGGCACTTAATAATGTAGAGAGGATAGAGATTAGGTATCCGGACGTGGAGAAATACAAGAAAGAATATGAGAAAGGAATGTGTCCACTTTGCAGTTCAAATGAAAATGCGGGATAAATGTTTATACATAAGAAATTCTTAGCAACGTGGAAAATAAAAAAAATAATACAAAAAAGGAACAAGCTGCAAAAAATTAGGCAAAGTATTATTTTTGATAAGAAAGAAATGGATATAAAAATATGAAAGTTTCAACCTAATGACGTAAAATGTTTTATTGCACCATTGAAAATTCATTGTATGAAACATTTAATTGCAATGTTTTGATATTGTGGATTGGTTTACGCACAGAGCGCCTGCTGAATACGACTAGACTACCTGCACAACAAATTCTACAAAACTGTTGTGCGGGTAGTCTAGTCGCTTGCAGCAGGCGCGCTGTGCATTGGATTGTGAATCGACGGGTTGGCGTTACAATGATCTAAGTAAATGTGGGTTGTCAACCAAGAGCTAAATTACGCCCTACTAAGCTAAGCCAAGTGAAGCTAAGCTAAGCTAAAGTTGGATGCCCACCAAAAACTAAGTGAATGCTAATCAGTTGTTAGTGATTTGTTAAGTTGGACGGACGCTACAACGAAAATGATCAGTACTGTGGAGGAGGAAACCTAGCTTAACTTACCCAGCGTGGGGCTATGTGCACAGCTAATCCAATTGACGTAGCTCACTTAGTTTCCTTAGCTTAGCTTAGTTTAGTTTTAATTGATTAATTTTTTATTTCAAGTGGTATAGGACAATAATCTTAAAAGCTTCCGCCTGATATACCACTATATTTGTAAGTCACAGCTGGAAGCTGAATGAGAATATAATCAGGAATACAGTACAGATTATTACAGTATTTTCTTTAAATCCATTTTTAGGAAAGTTTAATCACACGCGCAGAATGTTAAATTTTTATCATAATTTCTATTCTGTTAAAATTTAAGGGTACTTTTATTTTCCTATTCCGCTCAATATTAATCATCTTTATGGTGAGAGACATGAATAAGGAAAAAAATAAAATACTTAGTTTCGCTTAGTTTCGAGTCTTTTATCTTCATTGTTACATTGGCGGTAAATATGATGAGGATACATTACAATAAAAAATACAGTAGCTGCAACAGTTTACGCACCACCATGATTCAGAATGGTATACTGTAATACCATCTGGCCCTAAAGAGTAAGTGACTGTAAGAAAATGGACAATGCTAGAATGATAACACAGACCAACAACCATTTTGGTGCCTTAGAATTTATACTTATTCTTGGGTATATTTAGGTCGCTGATGACAAATGTGCCATTAGATTTGCCCTATCAGCTTCAGTTTTTGAGATATGGTATTAAAAATTATGCATATTATTCCATTTTACGTTTGATATAAATAAAAAACAGTGCCTGTTTGTAGCTTCTAAATCTTGGGAAGAAAAAAAAACAACACACTAACATTACATCAACATTACAATAACAATATAACATGGGGTCTTTAAAAAAATTGACGTTATCGCATACTGTACGGTCGTTTATGACTTATGAGCTGTCAATTTGAGGGCCAAAAAATAATCCAGATTTTAGTTTTTCTGTACTTCGTACAGTTTTTGTCCTACGTGTCCAAACTATAGTCAAGAACCTTCACTACAGTCTGATTTAAACAACCTGCGACTTGTGACAGTCCACTTGAAGTGGAAAAGTGGGAAAACTGTTCTGTATTACGCAGTATTACTTGTATTAGAACTTCAGTCACCTGTTTAGCAGCACTTCAAATTGCAAACATCTCGTATATCTTCATAAAAAACCATGGAAACATACCCCTCCAGCAACTGTCACAAGTCGCAGGTTGTATAAATCAGACTGTAGCTATATTATCAAGCAAGATTTTGTTTCGCTAGACTAAGAGTTCACGAATAAAATCCCCCCCTCGACAAAAGTACAGCTGGTAGAGAAAAATGGTTTACATATTTGGAATAAGCACACTGAGTATAGCCAATATCCGGCAAAACATCTTAGACACCAAACAAAAAGTTATTTTTTGTTGGGCTGTGTACTATTGTTTTTTTACTGCTAATAGTAATAATAATAATGATCATTAATAATAATTATAATGAAAAGAACAATGGCAGCAGTAGGCTAAATTGTACTTTCTCTTTCAAACCTCAAGTACGCGTACGCCTTTATTAAGGTTGACTAGTATCTAATTAAAATACCTGGTGCATAAGACAGGAAATGAATGGGGTACTCCGGTGTAGAGTCTTAGCTGGAAGCTGAGGAAGAAGAAATGTAAGAACAGGAGAGTAAAAGAAGATAAAAAACAACTTTTAGCTTTCTGTCAAGAAGGGGAGAAATGCAATAAAATATATGGCTTTGTCTCTTGTAGTTGCGGGTTTTCCTTCACAGCCCACACTTTTCATCTGATCCTATATTTCAACTCGATTCTTTTCTATTAAATTGTCTCTTCCCTACCCAATGTTCTTATACTGTAAGCATTATAATGTTTATTGGTATAGCGTACACATAGCATAAACATGGCCTCCACTTTAACTATATTCCGGAAAAGAGTTCCTTTATAAACATTTTAAGAATTCTGTTCACGATGTGACCACTAAAAGTTGACTAACTTTTTCCGATCATTGGATTCTCCTCCATGAATATAGATTATTTTCAGAAAATTCATCTGAACGTTAACGGGCTAAATAATAAAACTTTCTTGAACTAGCATTCGGGAGGTCTCAGGTTGAAATCCCTTGGCCGGCCAAATTTGACATGAGTTTTTACATGGTTTCCTCAGTCGTAAAGGCAAATGCCGAATTGGAATCATTGTCACCACTTCACCCTGTATTATATACATTTAAATTAACCCTTAACTGTGCTAGTGGGGTCTGTGAAACCCCTCCACGTTTTTGTTTTGTAATATTTCACGAGTTTAACATGAGATGTCGTTGAGGCTTTTTGTAACCTTGGTAACGTATATAGGCCTATTGTTATTTGACCGTTGCTGGAAGTGGTGTGCATTATTTGCGCTCAAAAGTAAAATATCACAGTTTTTAACCGTTTGGACCCCACAAGCATGTTGTATTTGTCTACATAGAGACAGAAAAACTAAAAATTGGTGTGAAAATAGGTGTTATTTCTATTTCTAACCTATTTGTCCATTTTGGATGTGAAAATTGTTAACAACCTTCTTTAACCATTAGCAATTCTGTATTTTTTCATAATGTTATGGTTTATAAATAATATTTGTTTTATTTTACTTTTTATTATTTTTTTATTTGGGGTATATAAGACCCCACCAGCATATTAGCGCAACCTGAAAACACCAGCATAGTTAAGAGTTTATATCATTTGAAATTTACTCCATAAAATATACTAACAATAGAAATAATTGACAATCAATAGTTCCATGGCCTACCCTACTGTATAGACACAGATCCCAAACTCCTGATATGGCCTTGTAGCTGAAAAGAGTATAAACACATCTGCATTTTTTAAAAATAATAAAACTTCATTTCTGGAATCATATTATATAAGATCATCCTGCTGACGTATTGTGCATTACTGAACACCATCTACACTGTGACCAAACATATAGAATTATGTTAAATAATTATAAGTTAGCTGGCTTACAATGTTTAAATATTTGTAAAAGAGAGGGTGTCGCTACATGTTCTTAACAAAACATGTCTTATAAAAATTTTGATGTTTCTGCTTTTATTTCCAACATTCAATTCGAGGCAATAACTATTCATCCACTTGACAAAAATATATTTATTATCGAATATAAAGATCTCCAACTGTCGACTGTTTGATATTCTTAAGCAAACTAGAAAATTTCATTGGCTGTATATCTAGAATGCCTCCCAATATAGTAATTTTCGCCGATTTCAATGTAAATCTTGATGTGAAACACTATCTTAACATGTGCAAGAAGAAATTTCAGGGAGTCCACTGGTCGTGAAAATCCGGGAATACGGGAAAAGGCCGGGAATTTCGTATGGTCGGGAAAATCTTGGAAAAGTCAATGAATTTGTTAAAATATCCTGGAAAATTCGAAACATTGCAAAGCTAGAAGAGAAGAAAAGAAAACTACTGTTAGAGTCCGAAAAAGCTGTAGCTGCTCTAGATGAACAAATTAAGTTGCTGATAAAAAACAAGTGGGATCAGAAAGACTTCTAGACAATAATAGGCCTACATGAAGGTATATTTAATATATTTTACTGTTCCTTTTGTATCTGTTATAACCTAAGTAATTATTGTATGCAATTACTTTTGTTACTAAAAGTTTTTCTAATTTAAAATATATATAATCCAATAATTTTTCTTACACAGTTATTACAAAGTGCTTCATAATCATATTTTGGTCGGGAATTTCTGAAATGATCACCGAAAATCAGGGAATAAGTCGGGAATTTATTCAGCATTACTTGGTGGACACCCTGATATTTGCATGGTTTAAAATAAACTCCAATTTGACGGTGAACTATTCTGGCTGTAAAAGTGTTTGTGACAAAATTACAAACACTTTCTTTGAAGGATTATTGTATTTATTCAACAGAATTACAGGACCAAGTTTACATTCGAGTTCGGTAAAAGTGTTTGCCCTGTTTCGCTATCTCTCGATCCATTCGTCTATCACGTTTCGTCAACAAGAGGATTTTTATTCCTCTCAATCTCTATCTCTCTCTCTCCCTCCCTCCCTCCCTCCTCATCCTCCCCTTCGCTGTGTTTGTGTGTCTTGCATTCATTCACTCTATGTCCATTCACTGCCCTCGAAACTTTCTTGATCTCAGCTCAAAGAGTCTCGATAAAGAAACCTGATGATGGTACAGGAGATTTAACCATGTTGTTCACAGAAAGTTTGGAACTGCTTTTCGTACCTTCACTCTTAGAAGTGGACGAGCCTTTTTGTTACTTCCTCGATTCATGTAGACCCCTCTCATTTAATATAAGGCTTCACGCAAATATCCAAACCACAAACAAACTAATCCCATAAAAGCAAATGGCGCCTTTTGGAAGTAATCAGGTCTATTGAGTAAGTTTAATCTTGAAAAGAACTGTAAACAGTAATAAAAACTTGCTTTCAATAGAGAATAGCTCTTACGGTAATAACGTTCAGTGATTTTTTTCCGGGCTAGGTTATACGACGTTTCCGCAAGGAAATCTCTCACCCATCGGTGCTTTAGAACTTGGGGGACAGGAAAGCAATCTGATGGATGTAATATTTTGGTTTTAGTAACACAGAAAGCGGCCAAATTTGATGTTATTTTTAAGTGCCAGAATGGTACTTTATGAAATTGTGTGGTGGAAGGGAAAATGTCTGACCGTCCGTCCGTCCGTCTGTCGGTGTGTCCGTGTTTCTATAAGCGCGATAACTCAAATACGCTTTATCGGATCTTCAAGAAACTTGTTATACGCATTTATAACGTCTAGGGAAAGAAGCATATTGATATTGGACCAAATCGGTTGACCGGTACCGGAGTACTGCCCAATTTAGTGCCTATTTTATAGTAATATATTAGAAAGAATTCATCAAATGCAAATCATTTCTCATGACAACATATTGTTTTACAGTGTTCATATACGGCTTTGGAAGAAGTTGCAATTCAGGTAGCTTTGACAAATAACACTTATTCCTTCACATAACGTATGCTTATGAAACTAGACCTTTGTCCTTCGGTAAGCCCTACTTAATGAATCGATTTAGAGCTTAACTTAGAAATCGACAACGAAAATAAATTATTTTCTGCATATCATAATTGCAAGTATCACTGATTAATAAAAAGCATTCTGGCACTTTTTACATCAGTTTACTTGATTTTATATATGTTAGCATCAATAGATTTCATATAGGCTATACGCCTACAAGTATTTGTAGGAAAATTATAGGCCTAAATGTAAGTAAGATAAAGAAGAAGTGGGAAAAAAAGACCCGCGATACGGGGGGGGTCGAGGTCCTAGAGGGCTCAAAATGAAAACCGAGAAAAGAATATAAATAGCCTAGGTCAGTGGTTCCCAACCTTTTTTCAGCTAGCGACCCACTTTTCCTTATCGGAATATTTCCACGGTCCATCGGTCCATGGTGGAGTAAAAAAGCTTATTTGTATCGTATCCCTTCCTTATGTATATATAATTTACCATCAAATACTGCAAATTTATATAAACTTATATATACTTTTTGGAAGATACAGATTGATAAACAATTTGTGTTCTGATTTGAAAATGGTTGACAAAATACAGTATAACCACTTTGTAGCAAGACAGTTATTTATTTAACAATTTGATTTGTTTCTATTTTTCTTATGTTTTCTGATGGTTTATTCGATGATTTCTGATAGTTTTAGGATCGAGTCGCGACCCAGCTGTAACCTTTCCGCGACCCACCGGTTGGGAACCGCTGGCCTAGGCTATTATAATGCTTGCTTTATTACGTTATTACCTCCATGACCTAGGTTCTATGTAGTCTTACATAGATTGAACTTACTTGACTTACATTTGTTGGAAATTCATCCACCGTCCTTAGACGTTTTGTTTTTTGTTTCATACTCTGTTAAAAATTCTTTCTATATCCTATCCTTTCTTTTCGCTCCAGAAGTTGTGCATGCATTTTCATTTCAGACTACACAAGGCATTGTCTCTTTGAGAAAGCCCTTCGTAATGGTGATGGTATGGGGAGACTGTACTGGTAATAATATGGTGGTACAGGATTGGAGTGCATGTGTCTATTGTTCGCATTTTCAAAAGCTCAGCTCAGGGCTTACTAGATCCCAAATGAAGAAGTGTGCATAGTTACGATACCACTAGGCAGAACTTTGATTTTTTTATAGTTAAAGGGGCTTTGATAATTATAATTCTGTTTTTATAATCAACAATTTGGAAATACCGAGCTAGGTGGCCGAGATGGTAACGTCTTGGATTCTCCTTCTGGAGGTCCCAGGTTCAAATCCCCTGGCTGGCCAATTTGAGATCGGGTTTTTATGGTTTTCCCAGTCGTGAAGGCAAATGCCGAATTGGATATTTACATACCATGAATCATCCTGACCACTTCATGCTGTATCATATTCATTTAAATTCATTTCAGTTGAAATTTACTCCATAAAAATACACCATTAATAAAAACAATTGACAATAGTTGCATGGCCTATTGTATAGAGGCCTACACATATTCCGACTCGTAGCTAAAAGGAATATAAAGACATCTGAATTAAAAAAAATGAATTTGCAATTATTCCGTGTATGTAATAATTAGGGCCCGGATTTGAAGGTTTTAACCTATTTTTTCCCCCAGCTTCCTAATTAGAACATTCTAACTTACTTTTCCGTTTCATGTCCCTTGCTTCCGAATATATGAATCTTATAAAACCTAAAAGGAGCTAAATCGGACTGAAGGGCCTAAAATGGGCTAAGGAGGACCTTTGCTGAAAATCTAGGGCTAAAGATTGCTTTTGCAGAAAAAACTATTTTTAAATAGAATTTCCAATTAATGCAAAGGAAAATAAATTATGTGAATTTTTGCATTTTAAGAAAATACATAATTAAAATTTACTCCATAAAATACACCATAAATGTATGTACACTGCCAGTTGATCTAGAAAACTAAAAATAAATTTATAAAACGCACTTGAAATAACAATGTATATATCGCTTGACTTTGTAGCTCGAAAATGTTCCATTCCACTTTCCATCCCGATAGAACGAACTGGAAATGGATACAAGACATTATCGTAGAAATAGTAAGAACACCATCCTAGGATAACACAACTGTCTTATTTATCTACGCCTACTTTATGTACTGGTATTGCGTTACTTCGTTATCATGACAGGTAGGAGGCCATGGAAACCGAGTAGATGGTTGTAGTTGTGGCAGTGAAATTGAATAGACTCTACTCCAAGCATTACTAATCAGATTGACTGTAAAGGCAGTTCCGCCTCAAGTGACATAGGGATCGATTCTGTGACAGGGCATTAATGTAAATTCCTGCCTGTCTTCTCTACCAATCAAATCAGATCCAACAATATCTGCTATAGCTGAAACCGTAATCCTCTTCGGTATTGTTCTCATATTGCTAATGGGTCTGTGGTTCCAAAATCAACTGGTTAAACCGTACGTATGTTCGCACTTTTGGTATAGTAAACAGTCAGTTTTACCTCTTGACATGTGAACAAATAGATAGAATAAGACTGAAGATGCCAGCACCGTTGGCCGAAAAGCATGCCCTGAATATCTGATCGAAAATTTTGAAACTACTTAGCAAAAATATCGGCTAAGGTCTACCATGCTTGTAATACGAAACATTAGTTTTATAGAAATATATTTTACATTATTTGATTTTTAAAATATATTTTAATAGTTGTTTATCATACAAGTGACAAAATGAAGATTTTATTTTGCGTGTAGGTACGTGCGAAGTAAAATCATTTTACCAAGAGGTTCATACATTATTTTATACAGCCGTTAATATTTTTGTGAAATAACAATAAATGTTAGGTTTATTCTAATGAAGTACGTATTGGGTAGCCATATTGGACCTCGAGCTTCCCTGCCATCTACCGCCCCATGTACACAAGAGAATGGCAGGCAGAGGTTATTGATTTTCTAGTGCACGGCTGCCAACATAACGAATGCTGTCGACAGCGCTTTTCATCCACCAAGTAAACATTCTGTTCGCTTTTAAAATAATATTTTGATTAACATTTATTAACTGTCTAGTTATAGGCTATTCTTCATTGAAAGCAACGTCTATGGGCACGGCCGTGCTTATGAGGCTTTGGATCGAGGCATCGAAAGAAAGTATTTTGTGTGCTTTAAAAATAACATTTTGATTCAGTATTTTAGCAAAACTCGTTTATGAAAATTAGTCAAACTGCAGTTAATTATTGGAATTCATTCATCCCTCTTAAATATTGACCCAGTAAAAATACAACACATATAATAAGTACGTTATGTAGTTGAAATGTATTTTAATTTCCTGATACTTTTGTTCTATTTTCACTGCTGTTTAATATCACGAACATTCCTTACACAAAAGAGGGTGTGAGAAGGAACGGCAGGATCTTTAATTACTTTCTTGGAAGAGATTCTTGTATAAATCTCGAAGCTTTTATCCCCAAAATAAACTTAAGTGAAAGTAGGTCCATAAATTAGAGGCAGCTTCTTTCATAGCTTTATCACTGTTTTAATTTACGAATTTTTAACAAACAGCTTTTTTGTCAATAATTCATTTCAAACATTCTTTTACCTATGACGCTCTTCGCCTTGAAGTTCTTTATTCCACGTCCCCTTACGTAGTGGAATTTTTTCAGGGAAAAGCTTCGTCCTTAATATAGGATTAAAAACAAATTCTAACATGAAATTAAAACCTACAGAAGGCGCTGTTTTGATTGAATTCTAACAGGTATTTCTGGTACTCTCAGAAAAGCAAAGATTTCGTCTATAAATTGAACTTTGAAACTTAAAAATAATATGTTTACATGGCGTAATAAAGCCTAAAGTTTGACCGCTACGCCATATAGGCCTACCTATATTGGTAAATAGACCATAGCCGAAACCCACAGCATTTTTGAAGTGCAACTTCTTTAGCCGCGGTAGGGGTAAATCGAGAGCTTATGTAAGGCTCAAAAATCATCACGAAATTAATGTAACGCTCAAAATCGTCACAAAATTAGTGAGGTGTGACGGAACGGACTGCACAGAAAACAATCAACTCAATGATTAGGCTTATCCAAAGTTTAAAAAATCCGAAAATTCAAAATTCAAAAATCCAAAATTCAAAGATCCAAAATTCCAAAATTAAAATATTCAAGGATCCAAAATTCAAAAGTCCAAAAATCCAAAATTTAACAAATAAAATATCCAAATATCAAAAATTTAAAAATAAAAAGTTTCAAAATAAAAAGATTTAAAAAAAAATAAAAATAAAAAAAATCAAAACTCAATAATAAAAAATCCAAAATTAAAAAATCGAAAATTAAAAAATTAAAAATTAAAAAAGTCCAAAAACCCAATATTAAAAGTCCAACAATCCAAAATTAAAAGAAACAATAATCCAAAATTTAAAACTCCAAAAATGAAAACAAGTTTCACTTCTGACGCGTGGCGTTCCACGCACACTTTTTTTAATTATGTTATTTTGTGAAAAAAAGGATTTTTAAGAGAAAATATCCTGCTGTTAATTTTTTTAACAACTGGAAACCTATCCATGAATACCATCCCCTTTGGAGTGAAACAGAATCTAGCTTGGCTCGAATATCTCCAGCGAGGTGGATGATATCATTGCCGACAGTCATTTACCTGCTTGCGTTCTAATTGTTAGTCGTGTCCATCCTAATTGGACGCAGTCTCAGGTTAATAATGTAACTCAATTAGGTCACATTGGCTGATGAGTCCTTGTTCCACTCACGCCCACACTCCGCCTCTAATCCCACATATACTCATTCGTGCTTGGGATCACTTCCGGCCATACAGTATAATACCTAAGGGATATGTATACTGTTAATTACGAAGCCTCTGCCATCTCAGTAGAACCCTTTGTATGCAAAACATTGTGTCTTGGTGACTTCTTTTATTTTTTGCACGACGTAACTAATTAGTGGTACTTACTAATATTGTTGCCGTGGATCGTAAGTTGACATTCCCGCACGCAATCTGGTTGCTATGAAAACAAAAGAAATCTCCGAGCGGTAAAAATTACAAAAAGCACAAGTGCCGTAAGTAAAATCATCATAATACAAGCCTTTATGGAAACCGGAACCAAGGCCTCCCAGTTTGTGGCGACTTTAACATGACAAATATTCGGTTCCCATAACAACCAGCACATGCGAATCACTTTCTGAATTTATATAACATCCATATTCAATAGTGTATATACATAATATTTTCAGCTAATATCTCAATTAATATAAATATTAATCGTGCAAAAAATAGCATGCAATACTCGTGCCGTAAGCGCATAATGGATCTCGGAAATTAAAAAAAAAACTTTCCTCGATCCGTATGCACCGCTTACGGGACTTGTATCGCAATATACTATTTGATGTATGTTCATTTTAATAAGGTCTAAGTACTAAAACAAATTCTTAGGACCTTAGAAGTAATAGCTTTCATATGGGTTTCGAAATATTTGACTATTTCCATTAACTACTTTTTTGTGTTTATTAAGTGCCAGAATTCTACTTTCTGAGATTTTGTTGTGGACGGGAAAATGTCTGTCCGTCTGGCTGTCTGTTCGTGTATCTTTCTTTCGCGATTCATTATAAAATAATGAATATTTATTTTTAACATTTTAACACAATTTATTATCATTATCATTATTACATATTTAATACAAGTAAAAACAACTAAAACCAAACATTCCCCTCTATGAACAACGCTCGTGTTTAGGGGATATAGTAGATTAATATAAATATAATTACATATAACTTCACAGTATTCGATACACGAAAAAGTTTTAAAATTATGAGTACATGTAAATAAAAATAATTTTTTAGCATTAACCAGTGGTTAAAAATAGCATTTACAACAAAAAATAGAATAAATTGGTCTGAAACATTGAAAGACCAAACAAAATTAAAGTGTGTTATTAATATTATCTAATAACTTTTTTTTATTTTCCTCTTAAAATGTTTAAGAGTGTAATTTACATATTCAGGGTACTCAGCAATAAAATTGTTATACAATTTCAAACCATAGTTTTGAACATATAATTGCCCCTTGGTCGTCTTCTATTTAGATTCAGCGAAACGAAAGATGGCGTTTCTTCTTGTATTTTGACAATGACTGCAGGAAATAAATTTAGTTCTGTTTTTATGATAATATATTAATAGTTTTAATAATATTGCCTTCGTATTTTGAATTACGGTACAATTGACATCTAATTTAAGAATTTTCCGGGATGCGGAGCATATGGCATTGCTCCATAGCATAGGCGTACCGAGGGGGGGTTTGGGGGTTTCACCCCCCCCCCATTGATTAAAAAAACGAAAATTGTATAATTTTTTAAAGTCTGCCCATAAATTACTTAATACAAGTATAAAGCGTGGGAAGCTTAAAACTCGTTATTTTGCGTCTTAATTTTTAAAATTTTCCGGGGACAAACCCCCGGAAGCTTAAAACTCGTTATTTTGCGTCTTAATTTTTAAAATTTTCCGGGGAGACCCCCGGAAGCTTAAAACTCGTTATTTTGCATCTTAATTTTTTTAATTTTCCGGGGGAGGACCCCCGGACCCCCCTCTCCCTGGGGGGTATTCCATACCCCCCAGACCCTGCGGATGTTATAACCCCCCCCATATGGTCGGCCTGGTTACGCCTATGCTCCATTGTACCCGGGACATGAGGTAACCGTATATTGCTATGAAATATCAGTGGAAAAATAAAGAAATTATTGCATTCTAGGTAAGTACTTGCAACTTTAAAAAACTAACCTGTAGTCTACAAATCTTTTTGTTTTGCTTTCAGATCTTCGTGTTTCATATTTTTATCCAGTACAACGAATTTGTGATGGAAATCTATTCAGGGAGAAAGTAAACTATTTTCCTCACTCTTAAAATCACATTGTCGCAGCTCGAGGGAAAATATTCATAGAAAAAATGTCAAGGGGGTAATACCCCTGCATTGTGCCTGCGATCGTCCGGCGGGGAAGGGAAATATAATCCCCTGCACCCAGGTGAAAAAATGTGCCTCAGGTCATTATCCCATAGGATCAATACCTATAAGCCAGTCTACTGTATTCATGAAGGGCATAAGGGATTGTATATTAAATTATTTTCATATTATACATTATACAAGGAATACCTATTTATTGTTGCTTCTGATGCAATTAACTTATTGTGTAGATTACAATAGAGTAGACTACTTACCTCATACGTCCTTCTTTAGGTTTGGACCAATAAATAATAAGAATGAGTCTTAAATCAGCCAATCACAGACCTAATTCATTTAATCTTAGCCGAAATTTATTTTATCACCATCTACAAAACTGGTACAAACACTTCCTCTTTTCTTTATATTCTAATCAGGTTGGAGACACTGCGGTATTATTCTGGAAATAAATTACTATATATTTCCGCAGATAAGACGACTTCAGATAAGACGAGGTATACATTTTCGGCAAAATTTTATAATTTTAACATAGCCTATATCTGTCCTATAAGACGAACTCCAAACTATCAACTGCCTATGAATTTATGTTTACGAAACAACATCAAAAAGTTTCATTTTTGTTTCAGTTTTCTGGTTGTTCGCAAAAATACCAAAACTAGTGTTTTATTTCGGGATTATGGCGCTTGTGGTTTTACTTACGAAATTCGCGTAATTTCTGGGCTTACATTTGCCTGCAAATGGTAGGCCTACCTGACATCCTGATATATCTAGATAATAATATAATCATTATATATCGGAATACTTCATTTTATATTTGTTTTAATTAATATCAATTTCAGTGAACAATTTTTTTATCTGTCCTATAAGACAACCCCGGATGTATTGAATGTCTTTTCATATCACAGTCTCAATCTCAAATGATATTCAAACAATTATTTACTAGGTAGTCATTATAAATGCTGCAAGACTTTATCACTCGTGAATCTATTAGCGATTTCCAAGTCACTCGTGGCACTACCTACAAAATACCTACAATAATCTCACGAGAAATTACGTGTTTAATGATAGATTCGCTAGCCCTGAAATCTGACTCGACAAACGGAAGACAATGTAGAAGATACCCAAGATGGAAGAGACTCAATTTCTAACAGATTATACAATCCCATGCCGGACTGCATAGAAAACAGTTAAAACAATGATTAAGCTCATAGTATATTTCTTGTACTTTATTCAACTGTAATTTTGTGACAAACTAGCTGGTCAACCGTTTTTCGTATGGGTGAAAAAGTATTTTGCACGGTTTGTAGCCTTCCCCGAGAAACATCAAGAGGAAGTAACCGTACTTCTTTTTTTTTTTTTTTAGTGATTTTGACATCCTTCCGGAGTTAAAGAATGGCGCCTCTCTGCATCTAACTCCATGCGAACTAGTTCATTTGTTTATTCCTGCAGTATTATTTCAATATTTGAGCTGAAATAGTTTATTGCGATACAAGTGCCGAAAGCGGTGCATACGGATCGAGGAAAGACTTTTTTCAATTTCCGAGATCCGTTATGTGCTTACGGCACGAGTATTGCATGCTAATTTTTGCACGATGATTATTTATATCAATTTATTTATATTAATTGAGATATTAGCTGAAAATATTATGTATATACACTATTGAAAATGGATGATATATTTCAGAAAGTGATTCGCATGTGTTTTTTGTTATGGGAACCGAATATTTGTCCTGGAGGGCCTTGTATTATGATGAGTGCCGTAAGTAAATTCTTACCGCACGGAAATTTTTTTTGTTTCCATAGCAACAAGATTGCGTGCGGAAATGTCAACTTACGATCCACGGCAACAATATTCGTAAGTACCACTAATTAGTTAAGTCGTGCAAAAACTATGTGAAAAAATCCGAATTGCTCTTAATTAATGTTTCTTCAGGGGCTAATTACTTCGATACAATAGTCGTGAAAAGCACTGTACCCAAGTAGGCTTATCTACGTTATTAGTTTACCAGTAGGTCATGAAATATTGATGTTCGTCTGTTTAAATTCTTATTATATGCATGCTAACTGATATTGAATTTTAATGATTGCGATATTAAGTAATATACAGAGAATGAGTCAACGGCTATAGTCCTATAATTGTTCCGGGAATAAAAACTGTGTTCATACAGAATTTTGAGCAGTTAGTAGGTTTTGCGATAAATTGGAACAAAGTAGAACCATTCGACTTCTATATAAGATACTAGCTGACAAGGCCCGGCGTCACCCGGGCCTTGTATTTTGTAATTTGAAATTAACTTATGGAGGACTTTCGATTTTGAAACTCTAGGTCCTTATGTATATAGAACTTGAAATGAAAAAGAAAAACTTATCACACTCAAACTATTCCCTCAGAAAACCTAGATATAGATTTGCTTCTACTCACCATGCCTGGGAGGGATTGAAATAAGAAGAAACAGAAATTCCGGTTACATAAGAATGTATTGTCTTGACGGAAAATTTTATTTCTCACTCTCATGCTACCATACAACCACTTCGGGGCCGAAATAGAAAAGAAGTTCAATATACTTTCCTCCCCCAAAACCTGGGACATAATATACAGGTAGCCTACTACGGGCATAGGACAGAAAATGTTCCATCCTATTTTGTCTTCTTTTA
Organism: Ectobius pallidus; assembly: GCA_964059195.1. Classification (NCBI taxonomy): domain Eukaryota; kingdom Metazoa; phylum Arthropoda; class Insecta; order Blattodea; family Ectobiidae; genus Ectobius; species Ectobius pallidus. The sequence goes on from CAXKWD010000006.1 coordinate 164,677,645, forward strand.
GATGCTTAAGATTTTTTACAGACTTCTTGTTGGCACACACTTCAAGCTGTCCCTGCAATACGACCCCTTATCTACATCAAAATGTGAAGTGAGAAAATGATATTCTTCATGTCCAGGGTAGAGAAAGTTATGTGACTGCATCACAGTGTGCTACATTTTCGTGGATTTCATTTTTCATTAATTATTTTCACCAATGTATTACAGCGATAGCATCAGAATTTGTTAAAGCCCAATATTATATAGTTCCTAAAGCCCTATGTAAACACACTTAACAATACACTGTTGTCATGACAATTGAATTGGATTTCAGTTTTCAGTATAATATTGTCAAAAATTATATATATTTTCAAGGGAAAGTTTGTTTGTTTCAATTTTAATGTTGACCGCGTTACTTCCCGGGCTTAACTGGGTATGTGTGCAAATTTCGTGCAAATTGGTCAAGAAATGTAGATTTGTATAGGGAACATACATATATACACACTTTCGATTTTATATATCAGATGATTAAAAGTTTTCTTTCCTTGTTTTCAAATGTAAGACAAACTACTGTGTCCCTTAGAATACAATATGAATATAAGGGTTAAACCTCTTAAGTCATATTACTTTAATATGCTCTGCATTAGACAACACTCTGCTTGCAGCCTATGTGTAAGAGGCTCCTCTCCGAAACAGCACAGATTCCTTCTTGTGTCTGAACAGTGGAACATGATTCCTTTGTTAACATGATGCAGCTGTCACATCACATAACATATCCCACGGTATTTACATCAGTAATACTATTATTACGGCGTTTGCTTAAAATCTAGCAGAAATTACATCACTTTTAGTATAAGGCACTAATGATGTAGGCTACAGGCAAGAAAAATATTAGCTCTTGTCATGAAACGAAATTTCTTTCACGTTTAGAGTTATGTTGTTTCGTACAATGCTTGTATCCACCTCACACCCACAACGTTTGTAGTAAGTCTAAAATCTGTTTGATATACAGTGAGTTCCACGCAAGAGTTGGCCAATGACGCTGGTTTCTGTGTCGCGGCGGGCACAGCTCCAACTCCCGAGCGATCGGGTGAAATATCTACGCTAATAAAGCCGCGATCGGTGTAATGATTCAGGTTCTCACATTTACCGTTAAAATTACAATGAAAATAACCACGAACCTCATCACAAGAGATGTTGGAAATGTTCTTCTCTTGCATACGCACAACACTGGCACCTTTTTTATAAGATTTTCTTTCAAGCGCGTAAGTTCAGCTTCCGAGATAGAGTTAATTTCTCTTCTAATGTTCTAATGCGTGGGGAATTGACCTATGAAATTTATTTTTCAAGTTCCCCATAAATAATATTCACACAGGCTATTGTTAGAAGAACTTAAAGACAAGATAAATTAACTCTATCTCGGAAGCTGAGCTTACGCACGTGAAAGAAAATTCCTTAAAAAGGTGCCAGTGTTGTGCATATTCAAGAGGAGAACATTTCCAACATCTCTTTTGATAAGGTATGTAGTTATTTTCATTGTAATTTTAATTGTAAACGTGAGAACCCGAATCATTACACCGATCGCGGCTTTATTAGCACAGATATTTCACCCGATCGCCCGGGAGTTGGAGCTGTGTCCGCCGCGACGCGTCATTGGCCAACTCTTGCGTGGGACTCACTGTACATTAATACATTTATTAAGTGTTTTTAAGTCACGTAATATAAAACGAACTTATTTCCTAAAACAGTACAATATACTCATCAGTGACTTAATAGCTATTTATGTATAAAGTAAGAAAAGTAACGCTTTAGCGTACGTGATACATACAATATCTTTTTTAGTACACGCTCTATAAATTATATGAAATAAAATAAAAGCGCCATATAATTAATTATAATAAGCATAGGCAGCCATTTGTTGATGCCATATTCTCACAGCCGCCTGAATCCTAATTTTATGAACCAATACGAAATGCGGATGTAGATGGCAGTGCGGGTTTCTAATGAATAATATAGCTGTGTTGGCTTAAGCCTATATTTGTTGTTATATTATTAAGTGGTTTGTAAATAAAACCTGGTAAAGTTTCTGATTAACGACAAGAAACAATGATTCCTTATATTTGTTGTTTTATAGTCAAGTACCTATTTTGTTTCAAACCTCGTTACGGTTGGTATGACTGGTCACTACCATCTCGATTTTTCAGTTGCCACGACGAATTTACCGGCCTAGGCTGGTAGAGTGCTACTTTTCGGCGTGGTAACAGTCCGACAAGCAAGTTTTACAGAGCGTGTACTAAAAATATTTAAAATTACAACAGGTCTTTAGGTTTATACCACCGTTATAGAATTAAATAGTTATATTTAGGCTTATATTAGTTGAGTTGCACATGTCGGTAGATTTCCGCCTTACCCTGTTGTAAGTATTTTTGGTAGACAATATTTGTTTTGTATGTATTATATTATGCATTGAACTTTAGTCTTAACATGCTATGTAGCAAAATAGGGTTAAAATAAGTGGAGATTTATTATTATTACTTCTGCACGATGGTATAAGCTTGTGTGAATAACATAATAATAAACCTATCATGTTTACTGCGATCGAAGAATTAATATTAAAGTAAATAGCGAATAACATGGTCCAAAAGAAGATCCCTGTGGAACTCCTGTTCGCTATTATATTATATCAGAGGATAAACATCATGAGACTAGAATTGCTTTTGAAAGGTTTGTAATAAAGTAACAAAGAAGTCTGTAAATCTTGTTGAAAATCTATTCAACTTTCAACTCTATTATTCTTACGAATCTGCAGTTTCTTCTTATAGATGTTGAATTTAAAGCGAGTGGATGAAATTTAAAAAGAGAAATCTCTCTCGCTGAGATAACATTTCTGAAGGAATTTTTTATTACTGATGTTTCATGTTCTTTGATCTTTTGCTAAGTGACAGCATTTTCTAATATCTGTTTTTTTCTGTCTTTCTAGGTAAGAACTCTCCCCCTATTTACATCTGTACTCTTAGACACTCCTAACAAAGGTAAAGTTGAAGTTATTCAAATTAATTACAGTCTAGTTCTGAGATATTTTTTTTACAAAAAAACACACGAGAGAATGAAATTTGTTTTATTGCTTGGAATTCTAAATATCAGAATCTAGTTTTGCGCGTCTGCAATACTTCAATAGTTAAATCTCTGCTGATATAGAGGGTTGATGTAAGAAGGAAATACTTTTGCCATCCGCTTATAAAACTTCCTGGAATAAATAGTTTTTATAAGTTATGTCGATAAATAAAAAAATAAATCTGTTTAATTCCATAAGGGCTTGTTTTCATGAAATTAAAAAACGTTCATACTCTCGTTTTTTGTGTCTAGAAATCTAAAAATAAAAATTTATAAGACATTTATCTTGCTGATTGTATTATATGGATGTGAGAAATGTCCTTTACTCTTCGAGAAAAACATAATCTGAGAGCATTCGAAAACAGGGGGCTTAGCAAAATATTCGGCCCTAAGAGAGATATAAATAGGGACTGGAAAAAACTGCATAGCGACGAGCTTCATAACCTGTACACTTCACTGGATATAGTGAAGGTAATTAAATCACGGAGGAGAAATGGGCTGGACGTGTTGCGCGCATGGGGGAGGAAAGACATATCTAAAAAAAAATGACTGGAGGACCCGAAGGGAAGAGACCACTTGAAAGATCTAGACGTAAATGGTACAATAATATTAGACTTAAGTTAAGTAGGGAATGACTGGAGTTAGCACTGGAGTTGTCTAACAAGTTATTACTAGTATAGGCTAAATGACGGTTTATTTCAGTTGTGAAAATAAAGTAAAGCGATCCCTATACAAGCCACGGAGGCCCAAAGGGTTCCAGGAAGTTGAGCCTCCCAGATATTGGACATTCGGAACGTGAAGGTGGTAAGGTTGTCAGCCTTGCGCACCGGCCGCCTTTACCCGCAGGAATGCTACAGGTACTCATTGCTGTTAGAGGCTGAGTCGACCCCAGGGCCATAGTGCCACCAGGGGGATTAAACCAATTGAATAACTCTAGCGAGCTCATCGGGAATCGAACCCGCGACCTTCCGGTTTGTAGCGCAGCTCCTCAACCACTACGCTACGGCGTACCCGTTGTGTAAATAAGACCGCAATTTAACACGTCTTAGAGGATAAAAGAACAGAAAATGCAATGTTGGTGCAAGTAGAATCAATAGAGTATATTATTATTACTAGACTTCGAACTTTTAGGTCGCTAAAAATGCTGTTTTAGGTACCTAAAATAGGTTCTAAAAATCGTAAAATAGTCTCTTATAAAATCGTTAAGTTGCCAATTTTCTGAAATATCTCAATTGCAATGCAGAATATTATATTTATTGAAGTCACCATTAATCAATAATGATGATTAAACACAGAAATAGGCCTATGGTACACAGAATTATATAGGCCTATTACTAGGACCTGTATTACTACCAAAAAAGTGAAAAACCTCATCCCTGCGCCCAGAAACTACGCACGCTAGCATATTCAACCTCTTGTATCCCTCAGTGATTCAGAGAACTACGTTTTATTGATTATTATTTTTATTTTTATTTTTTTACTGGATGTGGGAGGCGGGAGAAAAACACTATATTTTCTTGGGAATTCCAAGGAATTTTTCTACTAAAGACGAAACATTCCTTACTATTTAACTACGTCACAAATGTGCCATGTACTGCACATTCCGAAATAAAAATTTAGTACGAACTCAAAATAAATGCTAGAATTTATAATAAAAAATGACTTATTTTGAACTTTAGAGGGAAAACAAGCAAAAAAGACAATATTAGGCTCTAACGTAAAAATAGGCTCTTTTAGGTCATATAAAAGTGTCAGTTTTAGGCATAGTCACTTATGAAACATGCATATACAAGTTTTCGTCCATATATCACTTAAGGATTAAAATAGGTTTTTACCTAAAATGCGAAGTCTAATTATTACTATTATTACTATATTACTGCCTGTTTGCTGTTTAAAGAAGAAAATTTTAGTTTTTTTCCAAAAAAATGCATCACTGAAAAGTCTGGTTGTTTTCTTCTTGTTTGTTGTACTATAACAGACACAGAGTTTGAGTTTTGTTTCCGACAGTTGGTATCTCTATTCACAGTCCACTGCCACAGAGCACACACTTGTTTCTTTTGTAATCCGTTCGCAGCGCCACCGGGCCCTATTTCCACACAAACACATACAGGGCAGATGAGCTGGCAAATTTTATGTCTCCCATAACGCTTTCATTCGCTCCCTTTGGTATCTGAGAGCAAAAATCAGTTCTGATAATCTTCAAACTCTTTCACTGACGAAGCATCAGCTTCAGCCTACTTTGCATTTTCTATACAGGCTTAATGTTATGGAATTTAATTATAGAACTCTGCATCCATGACTGCAAGAATGGCGTAAGTTCCCAAATTTTGCTTATAGTATTCAGCATTTGCACCCTTTGCAGCAGAGTTTTCAGCAGTAACCCTTAAACTGGATTAAAATTGAATTGTGTCGTTTGTCTATTATACAAATCTTTAATTTTATTCAAATCTCGATGAAATTTTGCACACTTAGCCTTCAAAACACGAGTAAAAGACGGTCGACATTTCATTAAAAATAATTAATATGCCCTTATTCACGGCCCTTAATATTACATCACATAGTGTATAGGCCTAAGCCGTATGCGTTTGCTTTGCGTGGAATAATGACAATGCATAAACCATCGCCGTTGTTCGAGATAAATATTAGAGTAGGCGATGTTTGATTCATTATGAAATAAATATGAGCTGAAATTAGTTTACTTTTTTCTCTGGACTTCAATAATTGTCTAATCTAGACTAATATTCCGATTCTGATATCATTGCGATTTGCACAAGATTTTTGTGAGTCAGTTAATAAATTTATATTATCTTATTGTATTTTATTTGTACAATTTCTATATTTTTGTTGTTAATCTTTGCCTCTGGAAATCTCTGAGTGGGAGAAACTTTATATAAAATATAATAAAATAGAAAAATGTGAAAATTTAAACTGAGAACACAAGCATTTAAAGTTTACATGCATTGCTGGCTTGTTTAAAGCATGGCGACGACAACACCCTTTCATAAACTAAGACGACATAAATTTTTACATACCTTAGGGTATGCTGGATTTTTTATTTTAAAATCGGAAAATATTTTTTTAACAAACACTTTCGTCATCCCTTAATGTAAATTCACATCTAACTTAGTATTAGACTCCGTTCTGTTTCTTCCATATAGACTTAGATCTAAGGAGTTAGTTGCAATAAATTGCACTACACAAATTAATGAAACATAGGATATAGGAACATCAAAATGGCAAATTCAGAGGAGGTTTTCCTGATTCCACCTTGAATATAATCCGGGATACTAATACAGTTGATTGTGTTATAAAAGGACTTCCCATGCAGCAAACCGTCGCTAATTTTTTCCTTCCACGGTGTTAATTCCAGTGTGGAGAGTTAGTACAAAACCACTCCACTAGGAGTGCTGTATTTCGTGTTAAACCATGCAAAGATCACGATAGCATGGGAGTTCGGGAGTCTGCATTATAAATCAATGCTACAGAGAGCTTAGCAACTACTGTGTACTTTCTCTTCCATAACGTGTATTTTCCTATACCAGATTTCACTGTTACTTCTCTGTTTTGGCTGTAATGGTTTGCGTGTCGTTTACTTTTTTTTTAAATTTATTTATTGATTTATGCCCGGTTTCTATAAACTCGTGAAATACCTCTAGGTAAATTATCCATGGGCAAATTAGTTCCATTTCACCCACAATGATATAATGAGCAAGGCCTTGGAGTTGTACAGTTAATTTAATTCAGAAGGCTTTGATTCTCATTGTTTAAGTTATTATTGATCCTACTAGAGGTTAAATTTTATCCAGCCATCCATGAAAGGATAAATTAACCCGACGACTTACCCTTGGAAAGATCTAGCCCGAGTTTGTAGGAACAATTTTTCTGTCATTTTCATATTTACCCAGAGGACATTTATCTAGAAACTCGCCACAAGTGTATGTGATTGCTATCTTTAAATTATTTGTGTTTGTATGGTGTTATTCTTTTATAAATTCTGTCCATTGGATAATTTACCCATAGGTATTTCGCGAGTTTATAGAAAGCGGATATTAGATAGCTTAACTAATTTTATTAATTTCAAATTAATTGAGTGGCATAGTTGCAGAAATTTAGTGCTTTTTTTTGACCAGGTGTCTGCTATTATTGTACGAAAATTAGTGTGCAGCTTAAAGCTAACTACTGTACAGCGTGTTAATGAATAACACCGACATATTTTCCCTGTGTATAGAGAGGACGTAGACCAGCAACTTTTATTAGGAAATATTTGCTCTATGGATTCGATTTTTCCTGTTATAGCATAAAATCTCTCGGGGCATGGCCGCCACTGACTTCTAACATTTGAAAAAATGCAAAACAAAGGAACTTCGTTGTTAACACTGGAATTATGAATAGAAAAAACTAATGCAGTGGAGACCAGTCATGTGATTAATCTGTAAAATTTGCAGATTATGAAACCTCTACATTATGATATGGCTGTAGATGAAAGATAAAGTATTAGGTTTCGGTCGATCACTAACAAGGCATGAAGTGAATTTAATGAAAATATTAACCCTATTTCGTTTTATTATTGACTTATGAGCACCAAATTGTAACCACTTTAATGCCTGTAGCATACACATTTTATGTCATAGAGCAAAAATCTCCTAATAAAAGTCCATGTCTCTTCTATACACAGGTACAATATACCCTGTTTAAAAATAAAATTTTGTATATACCTCATGAACTCACAGCCAACGCCACCTATTAACAAGACAGTATTCAATTGTGATATTGTCATAGCAACCGGGAAAAAAAAGAACATTGAATGACTTGGACGAAACTCATTATGCGGGATTTTTCTTTTGGGCTATGGAACTGGAATATGAGTCTTTTTCTTCCGGGCGTCGAACTATAATCGTGAAATGTTTATCGAAACCGGGATTCTTTTTTTAAAAATTACACTGAAAAACAAAAAAATAGAATCGGAGGATATCTTAGTATCCAACACTTGTTCAAAGACAATTGAAACTTGCTGATTCAGAATATGCAAACCATTTGTCTCCATCACCCATGGTTTTTTTAATATTCATCTTCAACTATTTATATATCATTACAACACTTACTGATACAGAGAGTACTAATGAACATGGCGTTAGCTAAGAAAATAGTGCGATTGAGTCACAGGACACATATTCTGTACATAAATATGTAGTTAAAGGCATAATACACATATAAAATCCAAGAAAATTGCTATACTTTCTTAATCTAAGCTGTGCTTGGTTTGAATTTCGTGACTGTAGACTTCCGTTTGTGATGAGCATTTGGCATGTCACGCTGAAGTGTCCAGCAGTAGTCAGCCAACATTGCTGCACTCCATCGACCCTGATACCATGACTCCATCGACCCTGATACCATGACTCCATCGACCCTGATACTGTGACTCCATCACCGAGATGTCCTGATGAAAACGTTCACCATGTTCGTCACTGACTGAACCTAGGTTTTCATGGAAGAAGTCAAGATGTGAATCAAGGAGATGAATTTTGAGGGACATGTTGCAACCCGCTGTTTGTATGCACTAATGCACTTCTTCATATCATTCACATAGTCACCAGATTTATAATTTCCAAGGAAATTGGCCACGACTGATTTGAATGCTACCCATGCATGTCTTTCAGTACCATTCAGTAAATCTTGGAAGTGGCCGTCAGCAAATATCTTCCTTATTTGTGGACCTATGAACACACCTTCTTTCACTTTTGCATAACTCAACTCCGGAAACTTGTTGCACAAGTACCGAAAAGCATCTGAATCGTTGTCTAGTGCCTTCATGAAATTCTTCATGAGCCCCAGTTTGATGTGACGCGGTGGCATGATAACTTTGTCACGGTCAATCAACGGTACACGAAGGACATTTTTATTTCCTGGCTGCATTCTGTCTCTGATCGGCCAATTTTTCTTCATGTAGTGGTGTTTTCTATCTCTGCTGTCCCATTCGCAGATAAAACAGCAGTACTTGGTGTATCCCATCTGCATTCCTATGAGAATAGTGATAACTTTTAAATCACCACAGATACACCATTTATACTCGTGATAGCATTTTTTTTAAGAAGTAGCTACATGGATTCGTGATATCGAAAATATTTTGATATATTACATGAAGTATAACTGGTTTCACAAATGACACAACAATGTAGGCCTATGTCGTTGCATGAAAAATTACTAAAAACTACATAATGATTTTGATGAACGGTGTTCAATGAAAATTAATTTTTGTTGATATCTTCAAAACCTGACGTGATAGGGAGAGCGAAACGGTTTCCAGAATTGAAATCAGCATAAAAACTGCATTAGAAAAGGTATACAGCATGTCAGATATCTACAGCTTGTTTATCAGTGTTATCAATTGTTTTAATTGTTTATCTATTATTTTGTTTTACGTTCTTGATTCTGTGGCACGTTTTAATAGTTCCATTTAAAATTTGTCTTTGGAATCTTCACTGAAAATCAAAGTCATCGGTTCGAATCCCGGTGTCAGAGGAATTTTTCTCCTAAACTCTTCTGACTCTATACGATTGCTTACAAGCTAATGTAATAACTTACTTTTCCTGGGCACCTGTCAAAACCGGTTTCTAACTGGTTTACTAGTAACTACAAAAATACTAAGTCATCGTTCGTTCATAATATAATCATCCTTTAGAGTTCCTTACTTTTATAATTTAATTTGATGTAAAAAGGAAATAAAATTACAAGACAAGACAAGTCGATCTCTACTTGAGAATTACTATCTTAACTGCGTCTATTGAATAACGGAGACGTAGTTATGCAGTGTTTTATTACATTAGTTCCAGGAGAAAAAGAAAAAAACTATTCCTTGGCTTCGTCTTCAGTTTTCCTTCGCTGCCGGTTTCATGTGCCATCTTGATTTTGGCACACGTCTAAGTGTGAACGTCTCATCTAATTCTTCCGTTAAAAGTTTCCGAATTTTTTTCTTCGTAAACTGAGAAGAGACTCGGGCAAGATTAATTTACTGTTCCTCAAATGGAAGCTGCAGCCAAGAATGTAAAGAGCGCGTGTGTATCTTATTATTCTTCTTCTCTTCCTTTCTTATAGTTTAGTAATCTTCAGCTGTAATGAACGTACTCTATTGTTGTTTCTTCTAACTCATGCAAGGATACCAAGTTTAGGCAGGTTCCGTGTGAATAAATATAGTATTAATTATCGGTGTGTCAAATTTAATTTAACTAACGAGGGAGACCGTCTAATGCTTCCTTTAAACATCGCAAAATAACATTTTCTTTTCAATAAAAGTTATAAATATATTTAAAGTTTCCAAATGACCTGGAAAATGCATTTCGGATATCATCCCTAGCATTCTTTTACTTACCAGAAGCTAACAGAAGGCCATAGCTAATTTACAAAAATGTGTGATACTAGTCTTCCCTGGAAGTGCAAATATCTAGAAATGCTTATCACTACAAGTCTGATTTAAACAACCTGCGACTTGAGACAGATCACTTAAAGTTGAAAATTGGGAGAACTGGGCTGTATTACATTGTATTACTTGTATTTGAGTGTCTGTCAGCTGTTTACCTGTGCCCCAAATTGCAAACATTTCACGTATATTTAGCAGAGCCAAAGAAAAATACATTTCCACCAACTGATACAAGTCGCATGTTGTTTAAATCAGCCCGGAGTCTTAGGTTTTAAACTGTTTTGTTCCTTGCTAGTTAACGGTGATATTTTAACATAATAATTTATCCGTTACGTTCTTACATAGTCCAATCTTAGCCAAAAACTAAAATTGGCTAAAACTGTTTTCAATTAAAATAAAATAAAATAAAATACCGTACTTAAAAAACTAAACGTTACTTTTTAAATATCTGCCTACAGTTTGCATGTTGCTCATAGTTACCAGTACATTTGCAAGAGAAAATATAGTATTTCATTTCGTAGTTTGTAAAGAAAATCATTAGTGAACCAAAATCCCTGGTTTCTTCAAAAGCAAATTGAAAACATTCTTAAGAAGCTTACACTTGCAATTTATTCACAGTGTTTTTTGAAGCAAGATGCCGAAAGTAAAGTATTGCAAAAGTTGACAATAAAAGGATATTATTAATTTAACGTTTCTTGTTTCATACTGAATCAAACAGGAACTGTCTAATAACCAGGGTCCGGATTCTGATGACCTAAAATTGTTTGAAAAATGACTTATAAAATGACCCTAAATTTTAAAGAAAATGACTTAATAATTATAACAAAATGACCTAAAAACTGATATTTTATACCTTATATAAAAAATTATTATTGTACACACAAAGTTATACACTAGTTTTTGTACGTAATAATTGTAATAACTGTAAATAACTGTAATGCTGTGAATGTTCTTTTCTCATGGAAATTTATACTGGCACTGAGGCCCTGGTGAGTCAAAATTTGGCACATCCTTCTGTGGTCTGTCGGATTATATTGTTGTTTATTGAGGGTAAACAGTAGTTTGCACTCTCAAATCCAAGCAAGTGGCAGACTCTGGTGCCAAGTCAATCTAATAACAATAGTAATATAATACAAAATTTTGGCGTTTCTTTGATTCTCACTTCCGACTGAGACATGTCAACACCTTGGCGCTGAATTTTTCCTTCTTGCATTAAACAAACAACACTTCAAAGGCAGCACCGCTAGCGACGGAAAAAAAAGTTAATACATCAATGTAAATACATGAAAATGACTAAATATGGAAGCAAATGACACGAAAATGACAAAATAATGAGCTAAACTTGAAATAAATGCCCTAAAAATATAAAATGGCATAAAATGACAAAAAATGACCTAATAAAAATGCATTTCTGTAATCTAGAAGCCATGATTAGGACTTATCCACTAGTTGGCAATGTCTATGCAGCATCAATAAAAAGATGACATGTCATTAGAATCCGGGTCCTGCTAATAACATAATGCGATGTAAATAATGCCACAGAGAGATAGATGTTCAGACAGGGTGTAATTTTGTAAAAATATGCACCATGTTGACTATATCAAATTGGAGAATTAGTTAAGCTGGGAGACGGAATTAAAATTTAATTCGAACTAATCATTCGTTTACATCGAGTGGAACTGACCATTAATTACAGCAGGGAGATTGACATGTTACAGTTTGCAATTAAATCTGTAGCTACTGTAATATAATTAACATGCATACATACAAATAAAGTTACCCATCCTCAAATGCGCCCATGGGGAAATGTAGGTATATTCTCTTGTCTATTACTGTAATGAAACTTTTTTTATGAAAAACTTTAATGCTTTACATTTCCTTTGCGGTTTTCACATTTCATATTCAAATGAACATTTCCTTTCTTAGAGCGGTGGTCTTTAGTTGAAGTACCGGTGATCAATTCAGTAGATCATACAAACAGAACGAACTTAAATGCTATTTTTAGTCCACACTCTAAAAGAGCTGCTTGTCGGACTGGTAAGACGCTGAAAAATAGGCATTTAAAATTGCATAAAACTGCATTCGAAATGGAGTTTTATCGGCCTAGGACGCTAAAGTCGTCATAGCAATCTGTAAACAAAATCCAGATGACATTGACCAGTCACACCAACTTTAACATGGATTTAAGCATATATTTCGTTATAAAACAACAAATTTCAGCCAACATGTTTCTTTATGATAACCAGAAACTTTACTAAGGTTTCGCAAAACACGGTAGCCTACTTCGTCATGTAACAACAAATATAAGCCAACAACTTTTCACATCTTGGTTCACAAGAGAAACATTGTTTACCATGGATCCACCAGCAATTAAATGCTATAGGCCTAATATATTCCTTCTCATAACCTACTGCTGCCGTGATGTTGCTGGCATCAGCTCCAGTTTAATGTTTCTGACTTGGATTGAAATTTCCTCGGCGTTATCATTCATATTTTAACAAGCTTTTCATAAATACTAGTTCGTATGCAATATTGTTTACAAACAAGGGACTCATATATAATCTCTATATATATAAAAGGCTTTGTCCTGACTGACAGGAATCAACGTAGAGCCTAAACTATAACAGGTAGAGACTTGGAATTTTGACAGTACCTTCGTTTCATAATGTAGGTGCTAACTAAGAAAGGATTTTGAAAAATTCTGATTTTAAATGCCAAAAATCAAATGTTTTTGAGAATACTTAATCCCTTTTTACACAGAATTATCGAATCCGAATCACATTTGACATTAAAACATATTGTTGCCAGTGGGTTTCAGATGGGTTTGGAATTAAATTATATGGAAGTTTGACAATTACAGTTGGCTTTGTCTGTTTTTGTCATACCTTGGAAATTAAACTTTCGCGATCGCTTGAATGTTGTAAGCCCTAATATGGTCAAACATTGTTTTATTTGGACGAAACTCACTATACAGGGGTTTTCTGGACCAAGGAACTCGAATCTGAGGTCGCTTTTACCAGACGATGCTATCTAATCGTGGTATGTAGTCCACGTGATTTAGGTGTTAATAAATATAATGATTTAACTATTATGCTCTTAATTTTTAATTTTTGAAATAATTATCGCGGGCGAAGCCGCGGGCACATGCTAGTGCATCTATACAGCATTTCGTATTGGTACGTTCGGTTCATTGTTGTTCTGCGATACAGGCTGTGGGAATGTGACGTTAACAAATGGCTGACTATATGTTTCATTAAAATTGTACTGTATTTTTGTTTCATTTCATATAATTTAGAGAGCTTTTACTAAAAAAAATATTGTATGCACCACGTACGCAAAAACTTGATCGGACTCATCCAAGATTCGTCCGCTGAAGCGTTATTTTGCTTACTTGATATATAAATAGCTATTAATCATTCCACAAAATAATACAAGCCATACCTATGTCACAAAGATGAGTTATCCGCTCACGCCATCTGTGATATCGCTGGCCTCTTTGGCGTCATAAATTGTTGATTCGTTAAGTCTCGGATACTTGACGCATAACATTCCCTCCCTTTTTTTACTCTTTTCTGCAGGTTTTAGGCACAATTTTATATTGACCGCAAACGAAAACGTATTTTACTTTATGGCCAGAAAAAAAGTAGATAGTCCGCATATAAAACATATCTGACAGGAGCTTTCATTGCAGCTGTATGGTGATGACATCAATTTTCATATCTCAGCGATTTCTTTCTCCGAGATGACCTGATTTGACACCGTTCCAGAACAGCAAGCGAAAATCGATAAAAAGAAAGCTTGGGCAGCATTATGACCTCATACAAGTCTCGGAGATTGGAAAGGGGGGGGGGAGAGATCAAACCCTGATGAGACGCAATGTGTCACAGGTTTATTCCAGTAACATTCAAAATCATCGATGGACACATGCGCACATTGTGAATTCATAGATTAGGCCTACAGATGTTCCAGCAGCGAGAAACCAATATTCTATCGGTTAAACGTACGTCCAAGCTAGTTTCTCAGGTATTTGTGTGTTGCCAGAGAAGTCATTTGCCTAAGCGTGAATTACTTAGGCTATCAGAGGAATGCAAAGTAAGAAATTGTGCGCGATGGCCTTGAAGATGAAGGCAGAGTTGCCTTCGAAACGTCGGAAATACGACCCCCCGTAAAGCGGTATTTGTGGGCCCTAGAAGAATAGATTGTTATAAGAGGGTTATTGTTATATTGAGGCGCTGTAAAGTATTACATATTAGAAAGAGTGCATGCAGAAATTCAGTGATATACAGGAAGCTAAAACAGTAAACCACAAATAACATTTTTTGGGCACGGGAGTCGAAGACCCGATTTTTATTTACAAACAGAATTAAGTTATAACTATCAACATATTATGACTTGCGTTGTATACTTTTATTTCAGCCCCGGATTAAAGCGATTTATTGTATATTTCATGTATTAAAAATATTAATATAACGGATTATTTTTATCTGCGCATTCATCCGACAGTCATTGCGATTGAATGTTACCTCTCGATAATCGATTCTCATGTATCGTGCGACTGGTCTGTACAGTAAAGGCGGGCATATTGAACGTTCAAAATTACGAGCAAATTGTGACGTTCTTTTCGGGAAAAGAAATAGAGATTATTATTCAATTGAAAATTCTGGTTTATTGAAAAATGACATGACTTGCGTTCTATACTCTTTTTTTAAGGTATGGTTTAGACATATTTCGTTAATTAAAAATATAAATATATCGGATTATTTTTCTGCTCATTCATACCAGAAGTCATGACGATTGAATTAGGTTAGGTTTGTCAGGTTAGGTTAGGTTTGTTAGGTTGGGTTAGGTGTGTTATGTTATGTTAGGTTGGGTTAGGTTTGTTATGTTAGGTTGGGTTAGGTTTGTTATGTTAGGTTGGGTTAGGTTTGTTATGTTAGGTTGGGTTAGGTTTGTTATGTTAGGTTGGGTTTGTTAGGATGAGTTAGGTGTGTTATGTTAGGTTGGGTTAGGTTTGTTATGTTAGGCTGGGTTAGGTTTGTTATGTTAGATTGGGTTAGGTTTGTTATGTTAGGTTGGGTTAGGTTTGTTATGTTAGGTTGGATTAGGTTTGTTAGGTTGGGTTAGGTTTGTTATGTTAGGTTGGGTTAGGTTTGTTATGTTAGGTTGGGTTAGGTTTGTTATGTTATGTTAAGTTAAGTTAAGTTAAGTTAAGTTAAGTTAAGTTAAGTTAAGTTAAGTTAAGTTAAGTTAGGTTAGGTTTATTAGATTAGGTTTCGTTAGGTTAGGTTAGGTGTGTTAGATTAGGTTTCGTTAGGTTAGGTTTGTTTGCCCGTTTCATCCTAGTGGTACTATTTTTGCTAGTCATGACTGTAGGTTAAAGACAATTAGGTTAGTGGTGGCAGCCATGGACAACAAAGGGAGTCATTATATGCATTATTTCGTGTTTCCCTAGAGTCCAATCCGCTGTTGTCATTGTATCTGTGCTATATAATTCCATCCAGATGTCCCTCTTTTTTGCGTATAACACTTGCATGAGACTTTAATATACGGTGGTAGATGGTAGGTACAGTTATAGTTGTAAGACTCTAATATAAAAGGTTTCTGTTACCATATAAGTTAGAGACAAAAGAGTGAACTTTTGGTGCTATGTACATTGTGCGCATTCGCGGTATCATTTGCACGTGTATTGCTTCTCTCCGGCCTCTTAACCTCGTCTTTTAATGTTCATCCGCGCTATATAGTTCGGCAATCGTTTTAATGTAAATTCACAATTATTGCTTCTAAAAAGCTAATCCGGGGATTAAATTATTCAAGAAAACATTTGCTATTTTCCTATATAGTGATTTACTTAATTTTCTTTCTCAATAAAAATCGGGTCTTGTTCAACGGACCCATTTTTTTGAAGATCGCTAATTTTGTTTTCAAACTTACTGATTTCCAATGAACAGAGGTCATAAATATCGATGAACTGATGAATAACGACAAGTTTTGAGCCTATCATGTGTCAGAAATTTCAACCACATAGACTGGAAAGAGAAAGGAGAAAGGAGAAAGAGCCACTTCGTCACATACTAAGGCCAAACTAAAACCATTTGCTTAGTATAGTATTTTATCTGCACATGCTGAAGCCACTCATTTTATGATTTGTGCATGTAGTTAGTTAACCCTGTTCTCCACCCACTACTGATCCTTTCTCTTGTAAATTTTGTAAGAAAAGTAACAGTTATCAGGTCTGCAGAAAACAAAGTTGGTGATTCGCAAGGATAAAAATACATCCGCAGGACTGTGTTATAGGTGTTCAAAACCAATTTGAAATTTAAACTTTTGTTGTAAAAGGGTATTTCTATAATAGCTTCGTTGTTATAGTGAGTGAAATTTAACATTATTAAGTAGAATGGTACTTTATGAGATTGTGTGGGGACGGGAAAATGTCTGTCTGTCGCGCTATAACTCAAATACGCTTTATCGGATTTTCATGAAACTTCGTAAACGCATTTATAACATCCATGGGAAGAAGCCTGTAGGTATTGGGCCGGTTCACCAGTACCTGAGTAATGCCCAATTTAGTGCCTATTTTATGGTAATATATTAGAAAGAATTTATCAAATGCAAATCAGTTCTCAAGACAACATACCGTAGTGTTTCATAGTGTTCTTGTACGACTTTAGAGGTTGCAATACTTGGACAAATATCACTACCCACATATTCCTTCACATATGCTTATCAAACTAGACCTTTGTTCTTCCATCAGCCCTGTTTAATGAATCGATCTGCAGCTTAACTCGGAAATCGTTTACAAAAGTTACTTATTTTCTGCATATCATGATTGCAATTATCACTGATTAAACAAAAACATTCTGGCACTTTGTTACATAGGTTTACCTGATTTTATTAAGATGGAAAATTTTCCAGGACCAATGAAAATATCGCCAAATGCGGGTTTATCGTTATATCGATTTTCATTATAAAGATGTTCGATTCTAATAGTTATTATCAGGGCCCGGATTCTATGACATGTCATCTTTTTATTGATGCTTCATAGACATTGCCAACTTGTGGATAAATCCTAATCATGCCCTCTAGATTATAGAAATGCATTTTTATTAGGTCATTTTTTGTCATTTTATGCAATTTTATATTTGTAGGGCATTTATTTCAATTTTACGTCATTATTTTGTCATTTTGTGTCATTTGCTTCCTTATTTAGTCATTTTAATGTATTTACATTAATTGTATTAAACTTTTTTTCGTCGCTAGCGGTGCTGTCTTTGAAGTGTTGTTTCTTTAATGCAAGAAGGAAAAATTCGGCGTTAAAGTGTTGTCATGTCTCAGTCGGAAATGAGAATCAAAGAAACGCCAAAAAGTTTTGTATTATAAATATTACTATTGTTATTAGATTGACTTGGCACCAGAGTCTGTCACCTGCTTGGATTTCAGAGTGCAAGCTACTGTTTACCCTCAATAAACAACAATATAATCCGGCAGACCACAAAAGGAAGTGCAGAAGTTTGACTCACCAGTGCCTCAGTGCCAGTATAAATTTCCGTGAGAAAAGAACATTCACAACATTACAGTTATTTACAGTTTTTACAGTTATGTACAAATTAGTCTATAACTTTGTGTGCACAATAATAATTTTGTTATGAATAAAATATCAGTTTTAGGGCATTTTTTATAATTATTAAGTCATTTTCTTTAAAATTTAGGGTCATTTCATAGGTTATTTTTCAAACGATTTTAGGTCATCAGAATCCGGGCCCTAACAATTACACTATGCAACATTTTAACATTTTTGGTATGATGTTTTAAGACTGTAAAGTGATTTTAGAAGTATTTTTCATGCTGATTTCAAATATGATTTTACTTTTGCTGTATCACGTAAGGTTTTTATACAATTCGATTTTGAATTTTTTTTTTAATCGAAATTTTTGAACAGGGAAACATATTGTTCCCGTTTAAGTTATAAATTGTGTAAGTTTTAACTTTGTATTTAATTACAATGCACTGCATTACAGTGGAGAATGGTATATACTCTCTTAAAAATGTGATAACTATTACGAAAAAACAACACATATATGGCAATTTACATCCTCTTCTTCGCTGATTTCACTACTTCAAGATCTTTCTGACGTGGGTTGAAACTTCTCTTCCTCGATTGTCTTCCTTCAGCAGTGCCGTCCCTTTTAAGCATAAAACAGTAGTCGGCCATCATGTTTGCATTCCATCTTCCCTGGTATCTCTTTTCCATGTCCTTTATGTCCTGGTGAAAACGTTCTCCTTGTTCTTCACTGACATCACCGAGGTTCGCAGGGAAAAAATCAATATGTGAATGTAGGAAGTGAAGCTTCACACTCATATTACATCCTAATTTCATAAAACTAAGCAACATTTTTTTAACAATGGTTTTGTACTTTGGATGTTTGTTGTTGCCCAAAAAGTTGGCTACAACTTCTTTAAACGAAACCCAGGCCTTTTTTTTTCCACAGGATTCATTGTACTTTTAAACAAATTGTCTTTCATTAACTTCCTGATCTGTGGTCCCACAAAGATCCCTTCTTTCAATTTCTCATAAGATACTTTCGGAAATTTTGTTACCAAGTACTGGAAGCAGTCACCTTCTTTTGGAAGAGCTTTAGTGAACTGCTTCATTAATCCGAGTTTGATGTACAGAGGAGGTAATAGTATCTTGTTTCGTTGAACGAGTGGTACATTTATTATGTTCTGTGAACCGGGTTGGAGGGTTTTCCTTTTGGGCCAGTCTGTCTTCTTCCAATGCTTATCTTTGGCTCGGCTGCCCCATTCACAAATGAAACACGGCATTTTTGTGTAGCCTGATTGTTGACCAAGTAACATGCAAACTACTTTTAAATCTCCACAAATTGTCCAAGAATGTTTTTCATAGTTGACGTATTTTAGCAGAGCTTTAAGATTTTCATACGTCTCCTTGAGTTGTACTGAATATGCAATGGGTATTGAACCAAACAAATTTCCATTATGTAAAAGTACACCTTTGAGGCTAGTGTTGGACGAGTCTTTAAATAACCTCCACTCACTTGGATTGTAAGTGACGTTAAAGAAATTCAATAAACCATCAATATCACAACAATAAACCAGAGAGTCTTCTTCTTTGAAGAATTTTATTAATTCCTTCTCTCTGGTCCTATACCAAGAGAACGAAACTCCGGGTAGTAGAAGATTTTTTTCTTTTAATCTTGATCCAAGCAATTGGGCGGCATCCTTTGTCAGATTCAAGTCACGAGTTAAATCATTAAGTTCATTTTGACTAAATAATTTTGGTGCAGAATGTTCTTCCAGCTTGTAATCATCGGCATTATCGCTTTCGTTTTCTGAACTGCTCTCCTGTGGCACATCTTCAAGAACGAGAGGTGGAATTGGGATAGGAAGAGATTCACAATGAGTAACTGGTCGTAAGGCCGAAGGAATATTCGGATAATGTATATCCTTCTTACTTTTTGCGTTATAACCTTGAACGTTAACCATACAAAAATAACAATCGTTAACATGATTCTGTGGCTCTCTCCAAACCATTGGGATTGCAAAAGGCATTGATTTTTTCGCACCATTTGTCCACAGTCTCAGTCCCTCAACACATGTACGACATCCTTGTGCGGTGCCCAGCTTTTGTCTTCATCACCAAGCCTTATACCGAAATATGCGTAATAGACATTTCTCACAAAACTATTGATGTCTTGTCTTTACTTAGCAATTACGTAGCTACCACAAATATAACAGAACACGTTTGGGTTATTCAAACACTTGCGGGAACTCATTTCTACAGAAACTTCACAAACTATATGTATGACTCAGCACTATGATATGTTAACAATGAAGTATTATTTCCCGCCTAATAGCCAGCTGGGTGTAATATGTGTGACCAATTATTCCCTCTTAACAAAATAAAATTCCCCTACCTCGCAATAAAATTTCCCTTTTTTGAAATTTATGTTTAAATAAAAAATGAATTCACTTGATTTGCAAAAAAACTGTACGTGATGGGAAAAAACGGATTGCAGATCTAGAATCAGCGCAAGAAACTACTTTGGGAACACCTAACACTGCAGAGTCATAGAAAATCATGTTGCATAGTGTTATTATTGTCTTCCTCACCTGGCTAACTACCCGCCTTACTTCGATAGCCTATCGGAAATTTTCT
Source organism: Ectobius pallidus (assembly GCA_964059195.1). NCBI lineage: Eukaryota > Metazoa > Arthropoda > Insecta > Blattodea > Ectobiidae > Ectobius > Ectobius pallidus. The sequence continues at coordinate 164,698,323 of CAXKWD010000006.1, forward strand.
TATATTATAGTATTAGGTACCACAATCTTATATAACTTATAAAAGTTTTAATCTTCCCCTGAATTAGATTTAAAGAGGATAACAGCACTTTTTTTTCTATAGTCTGTGCTGTAATTTAACGGCAGGAATCCCCAACCTCCAGCCCTACTCATTCCCTAGCGTAGTTTACCCCAAAATGTTCGCTCCCTAAGCGCCAATAAAGCGGGTTTGGAGTGGGTTGCGAAAGTCGACCAACAACCACCGCAGCCTCGAATCTACTTTAGTTTCCCATCCCTATGAGTGGTGGTGGGGGGGGGGATTTAATTTTCACGCTAAAAAGTATAAAAGTAGCAGAGAAGAGCGTCATAGAGGGAATTATGCGTTAGAGGGTGCGTTGCATCCGTTCTCCCCCTTTGGGTATCAAACACAATAAACCGTTATATTTGCTACCAAAAACAATATTGGGTCTGGTTATTTACAGGCTGCTAGGCTGTTTAAATTTCAACAACCCTAGCTCTAATTGCAAAGGGTTTCAAAGGGTTGGCAACGAAGAGTATGTCAACTGTTTCGTGGCATCATAGATATTTATTTTGAAAGGATCGAGAATACGCCTGTCTCTCTCATTTTTCGAATGTTGACTTCTAGTAAAATCACGTGAAAAAAAAATCCCGGAGTTTTTAAATTTGGCAAGGTTGTTTGTTGTTACCTACAGTACATTATACCAATCATCCTGGAGGATAGAGTGTGAGAGGCTGGGAAAACTGCCTAAAGATGGCTTTCTTCATAAATCAAAAGCTTCAACTTTTAACTGAGGGATGAAACATGTTTTATTGCTTAAAAAAGAAAGTTAGATAATACTACCCCCTCGAACTGGTCATTCTGTGAGATGGAAACATCCTACCACAATACAGTTGAGTTAGAAACGAAACCCTTAAAAACGAAATTTTGAATGACGTACAGTACTTAGAAATAAAGCCGTAAAAATGGAAATGTGGTAACATAAACCGAATCTTTGATCGCAATAAACAACCTTTTTTTCATTGTATGAGTATTAATCCGTACGGAATTTCATAAAAATATCATTACCCGATTGATAACAATAACCGCGATTATGTTAAGCGGGGTTTACTGTATATGAAATAAAATATCTGAGCAATAGACATCTTACCAGTGTCTTTACTTCATTTTTATTTCTTAATATTGATTCACGATTTAATTTTACTCATCCAGTAGCTAAGTATAATGCGACCATGTGCCTGCGCAGAACAAATCTATATAGACTTATACATCGCCACTAACATTAAAATAGTCGCCAGTAGTTGATTGGTTCGGTTATTACTGGTTAAATTTTTCAACTACATAATATTTTTACTTTTTATCGTATAAAAAATAGTATGCGATACGCATGCATTAAGTGCACTGCAGAAACTCGGAAATTAAAAAGAGCCTTTTTCTCAAAAGTCGAAGGAAAATACAGTACCACAGTAGTATCATCAGAATAATGGTAATACTGGTTAATTTTTTTAACTACCTAATATTTTTATTTTTTATCGTAGAAAAAATAGTACGCAATACACATGCATTAAGTGCACTGCAGAAACTCTGAAATTAAAAAAAGCCTTTTTCTCAAAAGTCGAAGGAAAAGACAGTACCACAGTAGTATCATCAGAATAATGGACACTGCAGCTATGGTAAAATAATTCCATAGAGGTACAAAGTTACATATTTAGAGATAATAATCTCCCTGAAGCTCCTATGAGTCAAGAGAACGAAAGTCTAGAATGTAAGGGCATTGAACTCAAGAGAAGTAAAATCCCTTGTACATTCTGAAACAGCAAAGCTGATCCACGCACGGTTTGTTGGTCGTTTTAAAACCCTCAAGCGTCCGAAAGCTAGCTTAAAGCCTCTTAATGACCCACGGCGGGATTAAGGAGATATTACGAGGACTAGACATTTGTCGCGTGGATTACTAACATGTAAATTATTTTGTTTTGGGCCGCTCCAGAGCTGAGGATTATTACAGTATACATGTGACTAACTAAGAATATGTAGAATATGGAATCAGATTCAAAGTGTGAGTTGGAATTCTGATTTGTCGTAGAAATTAATATGGATATGAGAATATTATAGGAGAAAAATTCCTCCGACACTGGGACTTGAACCCAGAACCTTTGGTTATTCGCGCCAATGCTCTACCAACTGAGCTAAGCCGAATTTTTCTCCTATAATATTCTCATGTAATGTCCAACAGAGAGACAATAATCTGTGGTTCATGAATGCTTATATATCTATAATATGGATATGTATTTATCTATTTATTTCAAATATATAAACTTACATATTAAAAATGTGTGCCCGAATGAGCTAGTGTTCGCGATTAATTGAAGAACAAACACCGTGTGGTTCCGCAGATAAAACGTCCTTCAGATAAGACGAGGTACAAATTTTCACCAAAATTTTATAGTTTTTTTGATTATTTAAATAATAGCGCTATATATAAATATATATATATTTTGGTTAGAAATTACTGAACTTTTATACAAATGTTATTGTAATAGAGTTGTTGTGTTGGTGGAGTTTAACCTCAGAAATGAGGAAATCGCTCAATAAATAAATAAAATAATAGCTATATATTAATTGTAAAATATTTAGTTTATAGTCCCTTGACTTAAAAAATGATGTTCAGTTGGAGAGTAAATAAATAAATTAATACTATCTTGATCTTTATTTATTAATGTTATATTGGCATTGGTTTTGTGATTACTGTCGTACTGCTTTTGTTTCTTCTACCGACCACTATTCCCATCGGCTATGTCAACTGCACTATACCATATGGCACATAATTAACTTTTGCATATGCTATGCCGGAGGCGTGTTCATTAGTTGGCTTTTTTACAGACGTGAACAGTTACAAAGAAATAAATTTGATTTACATTCAAATACAGAGTTTGTTATTTTAACCCTGTAATCTGCTTAGATCCTGTGCGATGAAATTTGTCATGCACATATTTTTATGCTCTAATGAAGAATACGCCTGATTGGTCTGTTCTCCTGCTAATATTGTGTAATAACATTATTCCATACATACATTTAAAGTCATTTTAGATCAATTTTCCTACAATAAAAATCCTATCCATTTCTTAGTAGGATTAATACTTTCAAAGTTATAGAGTTGACAAGTTCTCGTATTCACTTGGGACTAGACTTTATTGTAGTTTTCTCCTTTCTAATAACGATTTCAAACATCTAATAATAGATGTATCGAAAATTAGAGGCTTCAATATAATGTCGCACATGAGCTGCAAAGCAAGTGAAAAACGCGGGTAGGTTAGGGTACCAGCACTGAGTGGAGAAAATTCGAGTTTTTTCACCATAACAGCATGGACGTGAAATGGATGAAAATTCCCTATCGTAGAATAGAAATATGTATATGAAGTAAAATATTTTGTATAACTACTAGAAAAATGTTGAAACCACTAGTTATATCAAAATACTCATAGAGCGTCACTAGTAGTCACTGTAAATAATAATATAAATTACAATTATATAATTTTATTATTATTATTATTATTATTATTGTTGTTATTAGGGCAAGGCATTAGATGGTTTTGCTTTTTTTTATATGAAGGGTGAAATATTGCTTGAATGTATACAAATGTGTATCATGAATTGATTCAATACGAACAATTTGTTTGGCATTATTTTGCATTTTTTTTTAATTTTCAAGAGATAGGTCCTCATTTCGGAATATTAGATCATTTTCGACATTTTCATACTTTTTCATAAAGCGTTACATTACGTTTTGTTTTCACAAAGGATACATCCATTAAATCGCTCTCTAAAATCAACTTGTTACTTCTAGAAAATATAAAAAATAAGAAAATAAAAGAAATTTCCATTTTTTAAAACTTTGTACGTTTTTCACTGTTTTAGGTCATAAATGTATGTTTTATTTAGAAGTTTTCTGCTAGTTTTTGTCATTAAATGCCTTGTCCTAGTTATTATTATTATTATTATTATTATTATTATTATTATTGTTATTACTCTTTTACCACACTAGTTATTGGATTTCCTTCCCTTCCCTTCCGACTTTGCTGGTTATAAAATTCCACTAAATTCAGATTCGCTACCAAGTGATTTAATAAGACTTAACAAGTTATTTTTATGAATTAGGAATTTAATTAAAGGAACATACAGGAAATTTCCTTAACGTACGTACGTCCTCTCTTATGCATGCGTTAAAATCTCGCTCTGCTGAAGATGGTATTAATTAGAGGGGGCGAAAAGCTGCTGAGATGAGATGCTTATGGAACACGTGCTTACTGTAGCGTATTCCACTTTTATCTTAACTAACACGGCGAACACCTCCTCTACTTCAGCAACATTTATATTCAGTGCAACAGTTTCCTCCCTTACTTACGATAAAAGCCATACTTGTGTTTCGTTTGGTATGTCACATTTAATATACAGAGACAAGAATAGAAGCTAGTATCATACAACTGGCTGTCCGCCTTTTGTGAAACTACTAGCAGGTGTCCATGACTTCGCCCGCTATTATTTACTCAAGTGCTAGATGTATTATGTAAATAATTTATTTAACAGAAAAAAATTAAGAAAAACATTATTACATCTTCTTTAGGCCTACATAAATTGCAAGAATTACATAATTTTATTCTTAATTGTATTGTTTTATGTAGTAAATATAATCAAGTGTTCACTTTCCTCAAAGTAATTTCATCTAGTGGGTCCGGAGTCCATGACGCAAGAAAAAAAAAATCCTGGGAGTCGTAGAGTTAATACTCATTATCATGGGCGTACGGTGAAATTTTGTTCGGGAGGGGTTCAACGTAAAGTCGTCTCACATCTATGTCCATGTGCACATTGTAACTTAATTCTTTTTTAAAAATAACTAAATAAGTAGATGTATTGTGATCAATAGGGTTCGGATGTTTATGACATGTCACAGTTTTATCCTGGCCTCCATTCTCGCCACAAACACAAATTAAACATCATATCAATACAGAATAACGCGAAGGCAGTAACGTAGCAAGTAGCGCCTTTGTCCCTTGAATAGACTACACGCAGTACACCGCTGCAGGAGAAGTGGCCGGTCTAACTCATTAGGGGTACATTGCTCGCCTGGCTTGCTTCAGGGCAAGCCTTGCCAACCCTTGTTTGACCAAAAAAAGGAGATTGGCATTAAAAAATGAGATTAAAGTAGATTTTCAAATTTAAACGGGTACCACTTTTCCATAAATATACACAGAAAATATTTTCAATTTTCAAAAACATATCCTAAAATTCACATCGAAACGTCTAAAGTGATGTAATGTTTGATGTAAGAGACTCTATCTTGTCAATTCTCACAGCTGCATCCACACATTTTACAGGGATGTCACTTTTAACTTAATTGTCCTCGCTCTCATACATGTCCACTCTCACCCGATCTGTCAAGGACCTATTCACCATAAATGAATGACATTCTTCTCGTGCCATAAGTCTTTTTGCATTGATTGTTTTTGTTCCAAGTCTATTTCTTGATTTTGTTTTCATATTATTAATCTGTGAAAACACACGCTCTACAGCAGCATTTGAATGTGGGAGGCTCAGTACACACCACAAATTTTTATAATGCTGGAAATGTGGGTTTTCCATCGGAAAACTTTTGTTTTACGAACTAGACTTTGATTCTTATCTCTATGCAGTAACTACATTCCATGACAAAGTAAAATCAGATAAAAAAAAAGGAAAAATACATATTTTAAGAGGAAAATGACATAAAGTAAGGAGATTTGCTATTTTTCTAAAAGTTTTAAAGTAGAAAAGTAGACAATGTTAAAAAAAGGAAATCTCCTTCAAAATAAGTAGACATGGCAACACTGCTTCAGGGAAATACAGATTACTGTAATGTTTCTACAGATGTACAAGTAAAAACAGTCCACTATGCTTTTCAACACTGCAGACGGCCTCAAGGTTTTCTTGCTCACGGGCAATGTTGAGCACATGGGCGTAAGGTGAAATTTTGTTCGGGAGGGGTACAATGTAGAGTCGTCTCAACTCCATGTCCATGCGTATATTGTGAATTATTACTTTTTTAATTACTAAACAGTTGTATTGTGATAATTAATACACTGTAATAAATTAATATGCAGCTCAGTCTTTGAAACTGTTTTTCTTAAGATTTCTATCCATTTCTCGTTTAAGCTAGAGTCTATAAATAAAAACTTCCTCTTGAAAAATTATCATAATACTGTATGGTGCATAGGGCACGTTTTTAAAGTCATCTGTAAATCCACCGGTGAAAAAGCCGATTACTTCATGATAATTTTGTGATGAGCTCGTGATTACTGTTGGCTTTACAAACAGGTTGATGGATTTCGGCATGGGTATTCGAGTTGTCATTTGACAGATTCCAAGGGGATTTTTGTTTACTAGTAATACATCAATGTTATTAAGCTGAAAAACTATCAACACCACGAGGTTTTGAAATTTGAATATTAAACAAATTACGATAAATCTTAAATAATGCTTTGATATCTACGAAATTGTAAAATATGTAACAACCTAATCAGATTTTTTTTTAAATTTCGTTCCATGACTTATAATCTTCAAAATATTGCAGATATTTCGGGAGGGGTTTCAACCCCCAGAACCCCCCCTTACCGTACGCCCATGCTCATTATATATAATTATATACATACGGTCTTATCTCTACCAGATCAAATAAATAATTTTATTTTTAAAATTTAATTATTAAATCCACGTAGACAAAAATAGCCTTCCGCGTCCTTAACTATTATCTTCACTCCAGGCGAATTAATACTAATTTTGAGGATCATTTACTCTGTTTAAGGTTATATTGTACAGTATTATACACTACACTCTATTGAATAAGATAAACTATATTCTAGCAGGGAGAGAAACGTTCAGTGAAATGGGTTATGTTTTTTGTAATTCACAACTCGCGTGCAGGCAGCCAACGAGTTCGGGGAGAAAACGTTTTCGGATACACAGATAAGCGTGTTATATATATTACTGAGCTATAATTTTTCCAACTATGTAATCAAAGTGATATCGTAAAATTATACAGCATAACTATTTGTGCACAACATGCAATGAATGTACAATATTCATAAAGCTATACATGGCTGAGTGGTTAGACCGCTCGCCTTTTACCGCTGGGACCCGGGATCAAAACTCGGTGTATCCATGTGGAATTTGTAGTGGACAAAATGGGGTCGGGGCAGGTTTTCGCGGGGTGCTTCTGTTTCCGCGGCCATGTATCATTCCAAAGTTGCTCCATTCATCATGGTATGACCATTTGGTTGCAAAAAAGAATTATTATAAACCTGTACACAATCAACTCTGGTGACAATATTATGAACTGTCGCTAAATCTGTGTGAGGAGTGGTTTTCAAGCCGTCATCGAGTTCCGAATCTGTGTGATTTCTGGAACTCGTGCCTTTGCCCATAATTGCTGTGTTGTCCTTAGAAGCTACTTTGTCAATTCCACAGCACACAGTGCTAGTATCGGCGTCACCTTTAGCAACGAGAAAACTACAATAATAACCTAATCCCAAGTGCATACGAGAACTTGTCAACTCTGTAACTTAGAAAATATTAATCTTATGGCAAAAATGGATTGACCCAGTTTTGTAGGAAATTTTTACTATTTCAGTTGGAGAGAATTTCAACTGGCATTTGAGTCAAAATCGGACTAGCTTATAGTTTTTTGTTCCTTTTTTGACAGATTATTTTCTCCCTTTTTGTTATTAGGTAGATTTCGAAGAAAAATTACCTAGAGACCACGGCCTGTTCAAAAAAAAAAAAAATGTGATATTTATATATATATTTATATCTTTACACGCTAGCAGCCATAGTTTTGAAGATACTTGAACCAAATTTTATTATGTTATTTCTAGGCCCAATAGTTCGGACAAGTTCGTTAATGAGCAAAATTGGCCCTAGGGGGTGGTCGAGGGAGGGAGTTGAAATTTTAAAACATTTATATCTCTGTCCCTATGAAGTATAGAGAGAAACTTTGTTTGAATAAATTAGAGTACTCCCTATGGAGTTCACAGTGACACCAACGATTCGGGGATTTGGGGGGTACGAGTGGGGGTAGGGGTGGGGGATGGAAATTCGAAATGTTTTAAACTACGGCTTGTGGGGTATCGTTGAAAAGCTCTTGGTGAGTGCTCTACAAATCAATAACTAGTTTCTTGATAGTTATATAAGGCGAGATTTGAATGTTTGAAAAAGTACTCTTTCCTCTTTTTTGCAGTTATTATTGCGGGTTTGTCATGCCAAGGCTAAAGAAGAAGAGTGCTACGCACCGACAATAAATTTAACCAAAATCACTTCGAAATCTACCTCAGCCTGTAGACTTGCCTAAAGGGATTTTTTTACCTTGAAAACAGAGCCTTAAAAGTTGGGTGCGTCTAATGGTCCGAAGTGCACTAAAAAGATTAAAATTATGGTAAACATTGCTGGAATACCATAGTAATACAGAAGGTGTTGTAACGATAAGACAGTTACAGATTTTAGCACAGACTGTACATCACTGCACTTGTCACAATCGTAAAATGAGAATAGCTGGAAGACAGGTATACAGTGCGAAAAGAAAGGAATATTCAGTTCTTTTATATAAAAGGAGTATCTTCGCCGGGTGGTTTAAATGAATACAATGACCTCTAAACAGCCTTGTCTCGTTACACTTATCGTATGCTTAATTGAGGGTTAGGGCCCGGTTGCATAAAAGCTCCAGATATCTTCTAGACAGCTAATCGTTCTATACATTTATAGACTCGATAAACACCTTCCCATTTCCGAAAGCGAATTTGCTCAAGAAATAGCTAATGTCAGATAAATGAGTTGAGCACTTTGTCAATAGATGGAGACACGGTGCTTACTCTAATATCAAGTTGGCCGTGATTGACTAGCAACCAATCGGAACGCTTCTTGCTATTCTATTCAAAATGGCTGAATTTTCTTTCTGCTTTTTCTTGTCTGCTGTTTCTCTGCTAACAGCCTCTACCTCAGCCTGTAGGCTTGCCTAAAGGTATTTTTTTTTTTTAGTTTTTATATAAAATTCTTTATTTGGATATTATTTACACTCAGAGGAATAAAGCTATTAGCTACGATTTCATGCTTACGATATGAACAGTACAGTGATCGCCCCTGAGGTAAACCTATGAACATAATTATCTCGAATGTACCCCACAGCAAAGCCCATAGCCTGAGTATATAAGTCAATCTACAAGGGTAATTGTGTCTTCTCTCCTCTAATGAACACAATTACACCCCGAATTACTTGGCTCGCTGTTGTTAACGTTAATGTGAATGGATACCCGTGTTAATTGTTCTCATTGGGGCAGTTTAAGTATCTGCAGCAATGCAGTTTATGTGGACGTACATTCTCGCATTCCAGAGCCTCCAATAATGAGCTGACAAGAGGTGCTAAATGTGAGGACGCTATAGATATACCATAGAATATAGAGTTTCTGCTTACACTGTACAGTTTCACTTTTAACACCGTTTAGCCTAACCCAAACCAAACTGTAAGGGAAAACTTTTGTTTTATTTTGAATCGTCCGTCTGTCTGTGCGTGCATGCGATAACTCAAATACAGTAGAACCCCGATAATTCGAGCTAATTGGGGCTGAGGCTACCTCGAATTACAAAAAACTCGGATTATACGGAAATATCACTAAATCAATGGGTAAATCGCAAATAAATGTTTAATGAGCACAATAATGGTTTAAATAATAAATAAATAAACAATATAGTAGGCCTGTGTTACGCCTGTATGTATATATTGTCAAACATTTCCAATTTGCTACATCGGCATCCTTTAAGGATTAAGTCATTGTCTGACCCTTAATGGAGTGGAACGGGAAAGCGGCGCTACTAGGAAAACACTTTAAATTACCATTGTCGCTGAGTAGGGATTACTGTAACAATACAATATTCTTTTCTGAAAGGATGGTATGCACTGTACAATTATTGATTGACACGAGGTCCCAACAAAGAAAGATCGAACCTACGGTTCCTGTCAATCTGTAATAGAAATGCATTCGCAGTCTGAAACCAAGGTTATTTTCTGTGCATTATGAACGAAAACCCAAGTGGGACAGTTTTACCTGCATTTTTGTACATGGAAAAATTGAATGAACGCTCAAAATGTAACACATTCGGAAGTGCGTAAAACTTACATGCGGACACCGTATAAAAATGGGTTGAGTTATACCTCTAGATTTATGGAAAAATTCAATTTTCTTAAGACCAGCTCGAATTACACGGAACCTCGAAATACCGGGGCTCGAATTACCGAGGCTCTACTGTACGCTTTATCGGATTTTCATGAAACTTGGTTCACGCATTTATAAAGTCCATGGGAAGAAGTCTATTAAGTCTATTAAGTCTATTAAGTCTAAGAAGTACCGGTTGACCGGTACTAGCGTAATGCCCAATTTAGTGCCTATTTTATGGTAATATACCTAGAATGAATTTCTCAAATGCAAATCAGTTCTCATGACAACATGTTGAATTACAGTGTTCATAAACGGCTTTGGAAGTTTCAATGCAGTTAGCTATGACAAATAACATTCTTCACATATACTTACCAAACTTTAGATCTTTGTTCTTCCATAAGCCTTGCTCAATGAATCGATCTGGAGGTCAACTCTGAGATAGATTACAAAAATAACTTATTTTCTGCATATCATAATTGGAATTATCACTGATTACACAAAAACATTCTGGCACTTTGTTACAGTTTACCTGATTTTATTTTATTTGATATTCATTTTATTTTACGATTATGTAAAGTTCAGTTTTACGGGCTGACCAAACCGGTGGTAAAAATCGAATTCGAACCCACAGTCTTTCGGAATTTAAAATTAAGTTTTCTTCAAAACTATCTTTAGTATTTTTCAATATCTCTCATGGTTATCCAAAGAAGGCCGCTTTAATGACTTAAGGTGAACAGTAGAGTTAATTTACTTTCCTGTATTTAGAGTTACTACGGCCAAAGGTGGTAAAGTCGATTGTTATTTGTTTCTACAACGGAAACAAATTTACAAAGAGAATAAAATAATAACATAATACTTTTCTTCTTAATTTTTTCCCTAGGCCTTTCGGTTACATTCAACCATCTTCAGGGAATCTCGCTTGTAGTGTTACATTCAAAGAGAAGGCGTGGTAGCCTCTCTACAGTCTGCAAAATCCAGAGCAATGTCGCATTCTTTTATCAATATCAATCTTTATTTGCTAGAAAGTAAAAACAGTTTGACATGTAGCATCATCAAAAGAATAATATATTTCCAATAGTCTAAAATCACTGTTAGTACTTTCACTATAGGCTACTTATAAAATGGATTTTGTTTCAGCCAGCGCATTATTCTATTTTTAAAAGGCCCCATTGTCAGTTTTCTAACATTTACTGGTAGTTTATTATAAAAAGTCATGCCATTTACTATATAATTATTCTGTGTCTTCTTAAGCCTTCTGAATAATATATTTATGTCATTCGCAGTTTTGATATAACAATGCACGTCAGTTCTTAGTTCGTATGTGAAGAGTCCACTGCAAAAGGGGGGAATGTCAACATTTTGTGAAAACTGAGATAAATGTGTATTATGATAGACCAAATTGAGTAGAATAACATAGCCTTAAATGCATTACAAAAAAGATTATAGTCTCTCACAGACAGAGGTTTAAAGTTTGTGACTCCTACACAAGAAGGGGGAATGTCATAGGAAAACAGAGCAAGAAAGGGGAATGTCATGTTGTGTTTGCTGCATTGCATTAGCATATTCAGCATAGAACATTAATATTGGCATCACTGCAGTAATTGACCATTCATTGTCGTGGCTTCAATGATTAATGCCGACTTTTTCTTTGTCATGATATAATAATTAATAACATGGCACTCATTAACCAAAGATATATATCTGAATTGTCAGAATACTGGATAGCAGTATTTGAGAGTGCTCGCATGAAACCATCTCCTTACCATGTCGTACATGTAGAACAAGCTATGCTAAGGAACTTGACTCCGATGTTCAGCAAGACCTGTCCGATGGCAACAAGACCTATTACTGAAATTGTCTTTTCATTCAACCATCCTCGTCTGGTGGAGCACATATCTTCATGGAATGGACTATAGGAAACTTCAGTCATGGTTCCCATTAACAGCCCACTGACACAAAAGAAGAATATTCAACTACAGAGTGGAGAGTTTGTGCTGCCTGATAAGCTTTATCGTTGCACTTAAATTTTTGTGATTCCATGAACAGTTCATAAGCAACGATAACATTACTTACAGTATTTTGATTCAGATTCATTACAAATTTCATGGAAAAAGTTCATTGATTTGCAACAACTCAAGCAGTTCTGTAGTCCTGAAGCAAGAGAATATTACAATGCACTACCTCATAGGAAGAAGCCTAAAAATGAACATACTGTAGAAGTTCAGTTACCTGACATTCCCCCTTTTTGTAATTTATTTTTGTACATCAGTTAACAAAGAAATTATTTTGATAATGAAGACGGAGTATGAAGTGCTTCATTTTGTTAAGAATCAATAAAGAAATGTGTGTTCAGTTATGTGAAAAAAAATGAACCACTTCTATTTGCTTAGTATAGTGTGGTATGGTTTTAAAGTTTAAAATTCATTTTACGCAAAATGAAAAAAAAGTGACATTCCCCCCTTTTGCAGTGGACTCTTCATGTGTTTATATTATCTTTTATATGAAGGGCCTAGTTCCATAAGGGCGTAAGGCACAAGGACGTAGTTTCGAGAAATCTTGATGTTTTTAAACAGTGTTACCACTCACAGGTTGGTGGTTTAAAGTTTAATTTTATAACATAATATTTGAAGGACAGGCTAAATTATTCTGCAAATTTACAAGGTAGAGTGTATTGGGAATTTTTACAACCAGAGGTATCTAAACATGTTAAACAAAAACTGAAGTACTTTTACAGTACCGGTAGCAAAACCTTTTTACTTTGTATCATATTATTTTTTACTTTATTTTAGTAAAAACCTGTATTATACAGTGACCATTGCATGATTGCCATTGAATACCAGTATATTCATTAATACAATAGATAATAAGCAAAACCGTCTATTTTGAATGAAATTACACTTCAGAAATGCAAGATAAGTCCTTATAAACATTTGCTTGGATGGTAGCACTGCAGAAAACAATAACAGTTGATAAACACACCTCAATAACAGAAAGGAATTGTGCCTTATGCCTTTATGGAACTGTTATGAAGTAGAATGAATGTGCAGTCTCACATGTCTTTTCTTATAACTGAGCAGAGGTTTAAGGCACAAGTAAAAATAGTTCATTGAGTATTTAAGAGATATGAAAAGAAGTCGTAAATGTTAAAAACTCAAAATTAAAGATTTGTGCCTTACGCCCTTGTGGAACTAGGCCCTTCATATATATTAGTACCATGAGAGCATAGAGATTTACAACAGTCATGATTCCCTCACTGATAAAAGGAAGGACTCGTATACAGTCAGTTCATTATAAAGAGATAATCTGATTTCATCCCAGTAGAGTAAATAAAATGGAGATTTCTCTGTATACTTGTTCATTTGTTATCCTTGCATCGAACAAAGCTTGAAAAAGAAGTACGAGAATGTGTCTCTTTTAGATGATATAAAGACATAGCGATATCTAATTAAATAAATTGAACACGAATTAATCTACAATAGTTTGCAACTTAAAAGATAACAGTAATCAGACTAGAGTAAAAGTGGAACCTCTAGCAGAATTTCACAAAGTATCTTGTGAGATATTCAGTTCCTGTTTCGAAGAAGAAAGTATAACATTGGACTGTGGGACAGTTGTATGTATCTAAAATATAACTCCAGTAGCAGTTCTTTTGGCCGTGTACCAAGTTGAGGTCTCATATTTCAAAATGGAACTCTGTACCCTTTCTCTGACACCAGAAGAAACATTCATAACTACGCACTTGCTGCACAGTCTATATTATATCCCAAGTAAGAATGATCCTGTTCAAAACAAAGAGGCGTGGCTGTCATAGTCCGCACGTGAGAACGCATGTCATCACCGTGATAATGGTAGTTTGTTTAATCTCAGTACAACTCACCCGCAGGGTCGTCATGAACAATGAATCCTTTATAATTTTTTTATAAAATATTACCATAAAATAAGCACTAAATTGGGCATTATCCGGTACCGGTCAACCGATTTGGTCCAATATCAATAGGCTTCTTCCCATGGACGTTATAAATGTGTATACGAAGTGTCATGAAAATCCGATAAAGCGTATTTGAGTTATCGCGCGTACAGACACACGAACCGACAGACAGAAGGACAGACATTTTTCCGTACCCACACACAATCTCATCAAGTACTGTACTGGCACTTAATAAAGCGATAGAACTGTGACAATAGCCATATAATATTTAAATATATTTATGACCAAGGTTTCTTATTTCTTTTTGAAGTGAAACTTCTTTAGCCGCGTTAGGGGTGAATCGAGAGCTTGTGTAACGCTCAAAATCGTCACGATATTAGTCTTACGCTCAAAATCGTCACGATATTAGTCTTACGCTCAAAATCGTGACGAAATATGTGAGGTGTGACGGAACGGACTGCACAGAAAACAATCAACTCAATGATTAGGCTTATTCAAAAATTAAAAAACCAAAAATTAAAAAATCCGATATCCAAAATAAAAAATCCAAAACATACAAAAATTCAAAGATCCGAAATTAAAAAAAATAAAAGAATTCAAATATCCAAAATTAAAAATTCCAAAAATCTAAAATTAAACAAATAAAATCCATAATTAAAAATCCAAATATCCAAAATTTAAAGAATAAAAAAATTAAAATTTATAAAAAAAAAAATCCAAAATTTAAAAAATAAAAATCCAAAATTAAAACATCCAAATCCAAAATTAAAAAATTGAAAATTCAAAAAATAAAGAATTCAAAGATCTAAAATTTAAAAAAATCGAAAACTAAAAAATTCAAAATTCCATAATTAAAAAAGTTAGAAGATATAAAAAATTTTAAAAATACAAAATTAAAATATCCAAAAACCCAATATTTTTAGTCTAACAATCCAAAATTCAAAAAATCCAATAATCCAAAATTGAAAAAAATCCAAAAATTAAAACAAGTTTCACTTCTGTCACATGGCGTTCCACGCACACTTTTTTTTTCAACCCAGTAAAGTAGTCAACTAGGCGTTCAGACGGCGGACTGTGTACAGTGTCGGGTTATTAAATTCAGAAGTGCTGGTCTCCCATCCACGTCTGGAACATCAGGAATGATGTTCAGTGAGTGTGATGTTGGGGCTATCAAGAGTGACTGATCACTTGAAAGCATCGGGACCGCTCTAAACAAAAGAAGGTGATGCCCATACTGTCATCTGATACTTGTGCAGGCTGGATTAAGGCTATTTGGCACACAAAAGCCTTTTATGTACACCAGCGTGGAAAAAGCCGCTATATCTCTACATCAACATGAGAGCTAAAGTCGTTACGTAGAAGCCCAAGCAAACCTTCGTTTAAATTGGCTTCCTGCTTCCGCGCATCTCACTCCCTTACCGGTACTTATCTTCTTGTCCTCTTTGTCCTGTTTTCCTGTTCCTTTCCTTGTCTCCTTTTTCTCTGAAATTCCCTCCAATGTTTTCTTTCCTTTCTTTTGTATTTTCCGTCATTTATAGTATCCCTTTTCTCTTTCTTTTTTCCCATTATAATATTAAATATTGATATATTATCACTTTATTAGTTTTTAATATAAAGTTTGTTGCACTGACCTTGCTTTTTTAAGTTTTGTAATGTAATTTTGGCACTCCTTAACTAATTAGTGGTACTTACGAACGTTGTTGCCGTGGATCGTAAATTGACAATCCCACACAATCGTGTTGCTATGGGCGTTGCGATGCGGTTAAATTACTTACGGTGCTTGCGCCACGTCATAATTCATTACGATATACTTCATAATACAAGCCTTTATGGACCAAGGCCCCCAGGACAAATATTCGGTTCCCATAACAACAAACACATGAGAATCACTTTCTGAAATAAACATCTATCTTCAATAGTGTATAAACATAATATTTTCAGTTAATATCTCAATTAATATATTTAAATTGATATAAATAATTATCGTGCAAAAAATATCATGCAATACTCGTGCCGTAAGCGCATAACGGATCTCGGAAAATTGAAAAAAAAAAAACTCGCGTTTTTTCAAGCTATTTCCTCGATCCGTATGCATCGCTTACGGCACTTGTATCGCAATATACTATTTCTTTGCAGATAGATCATACATACACATGCTGTATTTTAAACCCAGAATTTTAATTATTTTATTTAACGTAGTTAAATCATCATCGTCTTCAACTCCTTGGTTTAGGCACCTTTCACTGTTACGTCTTCACAGTAATCCTTCTATCTTCTATGTCACTGTTATGCCAAAACACGAATGTGCAAAAATTCATTTTTTGACCAGTGCATTGCTGGGCCCTATTTCATAAAACTCTACAGGTGTGACAAATACGACAATTATGTCAAGTCTGACAAATTTGTCAATATGTCACGACAATTGTATTTTTCATAAATATTACAACTCTTCCTTACATTACAGGCAAATTAATGTAAATTGTCAGACTAAAAGAACCCATTTCATAAACGCGACAATTTTATGTCAAACCTAAAGATTACTTTAGTACACTGTAGATGGCTCTCACATACGCGTCTCAACATCGAATATGATACCTAAGCAATCGATTATTACTATCGAAAGTAATTGAATTATTTTTATATTTATATTTTTTTTATATACTTTTAATACAAAGTCACTGAAATTGAATAGGTTAATCCATTGCCTAAAAACACTGGGTGGTTTCATGTCTATTTCTTCACCATTTTCACTACTACTAGTGTTCATTATTAACAAGACAATTTAGCAAGTTTATTAACAAAGTTTAAATCACAAGAAAGTTTGCCAAGTTATGCCACACATTTACATAACCTACTCTGTTGGCTTACATATGAAAGATTGCCTGTCACTTCTGTAATGACAATTCTACATTTTTTTGTAAATTTGTAAATATGTCATCAAAAATTAATGTTTCATAAATGATAGGTATCCTAAGATTTGACATATTTGTCAGACTTTTACCTGTAAACTCAAAAGTTTTGAGAAACAACAGTATGTAAAATTGTCATACAAATCTACAAAATTGTCATGACATTTATGTAAAGTTGTCAGCTTTTATGAAAAACACAATTGTCAAAATGTAAACCTGTAAGACAATTTTATGTCACCTGTCACCTGTAAAATTGTAACTTTTATGAAATAGGGCCCTGGTCTCCATGGTCTGTACATGGAACACTTTGCTTTTTTACTTTTTGTAAATTCATCCAGCTAATAATAGACCGTAAAGTTTTAAAATTACTTCAATGATAAAGCATACTTCATTGGTCCCGGAGCATATAATACAAATTTTGAAGCATGTTTGCTTGCATATTTCGTCTGTTCATAAACCATTAATTTCCATTAATACTGATGATTAGTCAGACTACTTTCATTTGTTTCACATTGCTTCGGAATTCAGAAATGAGCGGTGTATAACGTGCGTAGACAGTGGACTGTACAAACAATTAAATTAATTAAGGGTGATAAAGATTGTACACACGCTATACATTTCGCTTAGAATGAACGATAAGAAGGTTATAAGCTAAATAAATCATAGGTGAGATAACACTGACACTTTGATCTTCTTGAATCACAAACACTCGTTGGAAATTTCATCGACGTCTTGAAGTCTTCTTATAAGCAGGGATGATTGATTCCGCCAGTAAATGAAAGAGCTTGCTGATTTAAAAATATATTTAATAACAATTCCGGAGGACCTTTGGAGTCAATATTCCAAATAAAATTATGTGAATAACAATGAAATACACACATGTACCAATTATATGCCGTATTAAGGTTCACAGTCAATCTTGTGATATTTTAATTCACCAAATAATACGCAATAATAATGTTACTGAATTTATATTGCGTGTTAAAGTAGATACAGCTACGTTGCAATAAAATCAATTTAATATTATTAGCTGTATGAAATAATTTTAGAGCTTTAATGCACTCACTAGGTAATAAGATTCCTTTCGTAGCTAATATTACCTCAAAAATAGTCCTGAAGTCCAAATCAGGTCATAATCAAGATAGTCAATTCATGTAGAAATGCCTGGTGGAAGCACTAAACGAATCCAGCCTTTTCTGAGACGAATAAATGTGAAAAATTGCTTCTGTGCAATTAATATCAATTATAAAGAAGCCTTAACTTGCAGGAAGCGAAGAATAAGGAATTATGACGTTAAAAAACCACTGCTAGTTAAGTCCAGATATGGACAATGATCCTTTAAGAGGATTTAAAAATGGCGAAGACGAAGAAGGAATGTTTGAAACAAGAAGAAAGAAGAAAGCTAACAATAAAAAAAAAATATTGTAGAGAAATTCAACTGTCCTTAAAATAATGAGGAGAATGCAAGGCCCCCTGAAAACGGGCGAAAAGCAGAAAGAAATCAAACCAACCATCCATCATAATAAAATTAAACATTTAGCAATAAAAATATTAACAGCTAAAAAGATCACAACATAACTGAACATATTGCCCGCGATTATTCACTAGGGAATAATCAAACAGAAATGCGAAGTTATGTTGGATCTTCAAAAACACCAATAAATCCTAAAAGTTGAGAAATAAAAGTAACTAAACAAAGAAAAAATGAACGACTGCCTTAGTCGAGAGAGTCATATATGGGAATTGGGGCTAGTTTAATGATAGGTCGTTTCAGATAACTTGTAGAAGTCCTGACCGTGACAACCCTCACAAGACCGTCTGGGCCTGGGTGAGTTTGAGTTATGATGCCAACAACCCATTTTAAGGGAGGCATATTGTCATCCATGATTAAAACTGGCGTACCTATGGCAACATTAGGCATAGCCTTCAACCATTTAGAACGTCTCTGCAAGGAAGAAAGATAATCTGAAGACCACCTTGACCACAGGGACTTCATAAGATTCCTTAAATTGTTCCAGCGGGAACGTATAGTATAACCGCCAGAAAGATCTGGGCTAGGAAGAGACACAAGAGGTTTGCCAATCAGAAAATGTCCAGGGGATAAATAATCATAATCATTTACTTCCTCATTAAGAGTGACAAGGGGGCGAGAATTCATGAGGGCTTCTATTTGAATGAGAAGCGTGGACATTTCCTCATATGTAAAATTAAAAGATGGAGACATCCTTTTCAGATGATATTTCAATGAACGAACCGCCGCCTCATGAAGTCCTCCCATGTGAGGAGAATGAGCAGGCAGAAAGTTCCATTTGATAAATAGATGTGAAGTAGCATCTTGTATGGTTAATTGATATTCATCAGTTTCCAGCAACTTTGCAAGACTACTCAAATCGGCGTTGGCGCCTACGAAGTTGCTGCCATTATCCGAAGTGATAGAAAGGGGTATGCCACGCCGAGCAACAAATCTGGAAAATGCAGCAAGAAAAGCACGAGCAGTCAAAGCTGTAACTAGCTCGATGTGAACGGCCTTTGTGGACATACAAACAAATATGGATATGTAGGATTTAACTTGAATCCTTGATCTGGGACCTCCAAATTTAATCATATATGGCCCAGCATAATCAACACTGACATTGGTAAAAGCTGGTATACAATTCACTCGCTCAGGAGGTAAGTCAGCCATTTTTTGCTGGAATGCTTGAGCATTAAACTTAAAGCATATGAAACAGAGCCTCAGTTGGCTCCTGACTGTTTTACGCAAGGAGATGATCCAGAATTTCTCTCTCAAGTGCGAGATAATAAGTTGGGGACCAGCATGCTTTAAAAGAATATGTGTATAGAAGATAAGGTGTTTAGTGAAAGAATGTTGTGCTGGCAACAACATAGGATGTCTATTATCAAAGGATAGATTTGAACGTTCCAAACGTCCACCCACACGGAGAATACCATCCTTGAGTATGAAGGGGCTAAGTTGCTTAAGTTTACTTGAATTAGATAATTCCAGATTTGAAGACAGAGCTTGGATTTCCTTAGAGTAATACTGTCTCTGGATTACCTTAACAGAATAACAGATAGCATTAGATATCTCATCAGGAGATAGAGAACCTGTGAGGGGAGATTGAGTCTTCCGACAATTATGAATGAATCTTAACATAAATGCCATTACACGGATAGTTTTCAAATAACTGTATTTGGATAGCCAATCACAAAGATCAGAATTGTCTGATTCAATAAGAGCTACTACCTTCATCTCTGGAAGAGAAGTAGACTGCATGGAGTCACAATTCTTAGGCCATTTAAATTCATTATCAACAAGCCAATGAGGACCTGACCACCATAAGGAATTATTCAAAAGATCTAAAGGAGAGGATCCTCTAGAGATAAGATCCGCAGGATTTTCCTTAGATGCAACATGAGACCAAGAGTCAATAGATGTAATCTCCTGAATATCAGCGACTCTATTGGCCACAAAGGTTTTCAAAGTGGTGGGTGAATGAGTAAGCCAGCCCAAAACCACCTTGGAATCGCTCCACAAGTGGACAGATTCGATATTTAATTGAAGTATGGGCATTACCTTAGATATTAAATTAGCTAGCAAATGAGCTGCCAATAATTCGAGTCTAGGAATCGTAACAGCCTTTAAAGGAGCAATGCGTGATTTTCCACAAAGCAAAGCGCTCTTAAAATTTCCAGATTGATCTACAGAGCGTAAGTAGATGCAGGCTCCATAAGCGGCTTCACTAGCATCGCAGAAACCATGAACTTGAATGGAAACTGCATTCTGCAGTAATGCGAGACGAGGAATGGCTATATTAGAAATAGCATTCAACTGACTATGAATCTTGCACCATTTGGTGGCAACTAAGTCTGGAATAAGCTCATCCCATGAATAGGTTTGTTTCCATAGAGATTGAAATATTATTTTGCAAAATGACACCACCGGGCAAATCAATCCCAAAGGATCAAATATAGAAGCTATACAAGATAGCAAGTTACGCCTCGTACAACGAGTAAAGGGTTTTGAACAATCGATAGAAGTTTCTATTCTTAATACATCATTTGAGGGTTGCCAAATCAGTCCAAGGGCCTTCAAAGCATTAGCGTCACAGTCGCCAAATGTGCGAGAATCAAGAAGTTCCCTGTCTTCAATAGGAATATCTTGGATTAACTCGGGCACGTTTGCACTCCATTTACGTGGTTGAAAACCACCTAAAGGAAGCAACTGTCTTAATTGACAGATGGTAGCCTTAGCCTCCTCAATAGTATCGGCAGCAGCTACGATATCATCAACATAGGTACAGTTGTTAATGACTGAGGATGCCAATGGGAAATCAATCCCTTCATCAATAATAAGCTGCTTCAAAGCTCTAGTAGCTAGAAAAGCAGCTGAGGCTGTGCCATAGGTCACAGTCTTCAAATTGTATAGCTGTATGGGTTCTGCTTGAGAACTCCTCCAATATATTTGTTGAAATGACTGATGATCCTTGTGAATCAAAACTTGCCTATACATTTTTGCTATATCAGCTGTGAATGCAATGGGTTTGAATCTAAATCGAATCAATATAGAAAATAGGTCTGGCTGAACCACAGGACCTACAGCTAATATATCGTTAAGCGATTTCCCAGTAGATGACCTCGCAGAAGCATCAAATACCACCCTAAGTTTAGTGGTAGTACTGGATGGCTTAAAAACTGGATGGTGGGGAATCACATATTGGATATTTGAATTAGAGTCTGATGTGGAAGGCTCCATGTGCCCCAATTCCAAATATTCATTCATAAACTTGCAATATTCTGTATGAAGAGAGGCATTGGAAGCTAGACGTTTTTCTAATGATTCAAATCTCCTTAAAGCTTGATTCTGCGTGCTGCCTAGAATGTCTGGGTCAGCGCGAAATGGCAGCTTGACAATATATCTGCCTTCAGAGGTTCTCTGAAAATTATCCTTAAAATGCTGCTCACAAAAAGATTCATTAGGAAAAGGAGCAGAGTGAGTAACTCTTTCAAGCTCCCAAAACCTGGTAAGTTGACTACTGATATCTTCATCAGACGTGATGAAGGCTGAGTAATTCACAGAAGACTCAGTGTAATTAAAGGGTTTATCTGATGAAGGCCTATTCAAGTCAGAACATCTCCCACGACGCATTGGAGGCATATTGTGATGCTTAAGAGGGGACGAAGGCAACTTGCCAGAGAAGTACCAGCCTAGTTGGGAGTTCTGTATAGTAGGCAAGTTGGGAGCAGATATCTGTCCAGATACCAAGATTTGAGAACATATCTCAACTCCCAATAGCAAATCAATAGGCTTAGGAGAATTAAAGCTGGGATCTGCTAAGGGTAAGTTAGGAGGAATGTTCCAACCTCTAGTATTAACAAAGTTTTTAGGGAAATTAGAAGCAGAGATCTCAGGCACTATAATGGCCTTTGTATTGTAGCACCAATTCGTAACCTGAGATCTTATAGAGATTTCTGTACAATTCAAGACATTTGCATTGGTAGAAAGAATGCCAGCAAGAGACGTACATTGAGACAATGGCGACAAACCAAGCTGCCTGAATAATCTGTCAGTAATTAGATTACAGTCTGATCCAGTATCAATTAGAGCTGTGGCCTGTATGGCACTGCCATTGTTACTTAAAATTATCACGCTAGCAGTAGGTAAAAGACATTTCTGCCGTGACTGGCTGGCAGACATGATATTGGCCGTATTTATGGCTTGAGAATTGCTTGGCCGTGAAGGGTCATGCAATAAGTTGCTGTGCCTGCCTTGACATTGTCTACATCTAAAAGTGTTACAGCTCGAAGTGTGACCATTTGAGCTAAGGCAAACACGACAAAGTTTGTGATTTTTCACGAATTGATCGCGGGATGAATAATTCAGCGATCTAAAGGCGTCACAATAAATTATAGTGTGATTCGATTTACTACAATAATTGCATTTCGCTCTAGGAGAGGAGAGGTTAGCCTTGACAGAAGGAGCAGATGAGGGCTTGACGGACTGACTTTTCAGAACCGATTCTGTCATCTGCAGCACCCTAACCCTAGACTCCAAAAAACTGAATAATTCCTGCAACTTGGGAAGTTTTCCTAACTTAATTGAAGATTCCCATTCTTTAATTAATTCTACTGGGAGCTTATCCACAATGATACGTGAAATAATTAAGTCAGACAGAGGAACATCAGTATTTAGTACGTTCAATGCATGAACCGTACTTGTAAAGTGATCTAAGTATTGTTGCAATGAGCTTGCAGAATCTCCTTTAAGGGGCGGTGGAGAAAAAAGGTTATCCAAATGCGTGTTGGCAATTAACCTGTCATTATCGAATCTTTCAGCTAAAGTCTTCCAAGCTACATCAAAGGTGGCATTGGAGACCGGGATATTTTGAATTACAGTCATTACCTCCGGGGATAAACAAGATTTTAGATATTGAAATTTATCCATGTTGGATATATGACTGTGCTGAACAATTAATGAGTTAAATGTATCCCTGAATTCAAGCCAAGCTCTAGGATCGCCTAAAAAACTTGGTAGCTTAATTTCAGGCAATTTAGGTAAGCTCGGTAAAGGTGCAGACAAAGAAGAGTTGTGATTAGAGCTCTGCTCTTGATTCGGCTCATATAACAGTTTTGCATCTGCAATTGAAGAATTGATATAAGCTAAAGCCCTTAAACATTCTGACTGAAGCTGGCGCTCTTGAAACTCAGCCTCTTCATCGTAAATGTTACGATGCTGAAGACTTTCAACCTTATACCTATTAAACAATTCTTCTAGCATCGACTTAAGAACAATGGCCTCTTGATAGGATATTTTGTCCAGAATTTCAAATTCAGATACTGTTTGAATTTGAATCATGAATTGATTTTTTAGAAGATTAAAAATAGCTTCGGCTTTGGCCATGGCTCTAGCTTCGGCTTCTTCAGCCTTAGCTTTAGCTTCAGCCGCTTCAGCTCTAGCTCTAGCTTCAGCTTCTTCAGCTTTAGCTTTAGCTTCAGCCGCTTCAGCTCTATTGAAAGCATTAATCTGCTTGCTAATATGGGAGATGGCCTTTTGTATGGTTTTCTCAATTTCTGCCATATAGGCATCTTCGGATTCAGAAAAGGCTAGTTCATTGATCTCAGACTGGACTCTATTATATTCAGATTCAAGCTTGCTTAAATCAATCTTAAGCTCAAGAAGGTCTTGAGGAGAGGTTTCCTCATTGATAACGCAGTCTAGAATGTAATTAACTTTGCGAGTGATTCTCGACTTAATAGGTGTTCTTTTTGCCTTTAAAGTCTTAAGGGTGCCTTCTACGTCAGTCATGATTTGACAATTGATTGTTCAAATAGTATTCGACTTAACGTGATTCACTGTTTATGACTTGAATTGAGCGCACTGAGAGCTTATTGAGCACTAAAGTTAGTTGCCCGCGGTTAAAGCAAATGCGACAATAATGTGTGTGTCCGTGGATTCACAAAGGTGAGTACAATTATGTAAATAATAACAGACCCTTTTTACAAATTAGTTTGAAGAGCTGTTGTCTGAATGTTAGGCCTCACACGTGCAGATTAAAACACGGAGGCAGAAGCACTTAATATGAGATTAAAATTACCTTTTCAATAAGAAACTTCAAACTGACTTAAGTCAGGAATGTCAATTGTGCTTCAAATAAGTCAATTATTTGCTTGAATGATATTTGTGTTCAAACAGCATGAATTGCGGAACACCAACAGCTTGAATTATCTCAATAATGTTTACTACGGGCGGAATAGAACGAGTGTAGGTTTACAATGCGTGTTACAATATTGTGGTTCTATCCGGCCTCGGAGGTACCAAAAAATGTATAACGTGCGTAGACAGTGGACTGTACAAACAATTAAATTAATTAAGGGTGATAAAGATTGTACACACGCTATACATTTCGCTTAGAATGAACGATAAGAAGGTTATAAGCTAAATAAATCATAGGTGAGATAACACTGACACTTTGATCTTCTTGAATCACAAACACTCGTTGGAAATTTCATCGACGTCTTGAAGTCTTCTTATAAGCAGGGATGATTGATTCCGCCAGTAAATGAAAGAGCTTGCTGATTTAAAAATATATTTAATAACAATTCCGGAGGACCTTTGGAGTCAATATTCCAAATAAAATTATGTGAATAACAATGAAATACACACATGTACCAATTATATGCCGTATTAAGGTTCACAGTCAATCTTGTGATATTTTAATTCACCAAATAATACGCAATAATAATGTTACTGAATTTATATTGCGTGTTAAAGTAGATACAGCTACGTTGCAATAAAATCAATTTAATATTATTAGCTGTATGAAATAATTTTAGAGCTTTAATGCACTCACTAGGTAATAAGATTCCTTTCGTAGCTAATATTACCTCAAAAATAGTCCTGAAGTCCAAATCAGGTCATAATCAAGATAGTCAATTCATGTAGAAATGCCTGGTGGAAGCACTAAACGAATCCAGCCTTTTCTGAGACGAATAAATGTGAAAAATTGCTTCTGTGCAATTAATATCAATTATAAAGAAGCCTTAACTTGCAGGAAGCGAAGAATAAGGAATTATGACGTTAAAAAACCACTGCTAGTTAAGTCCAGATATGGACAATGATCCTTTAAGAGGATTTAAAAATGGCGAAGACGAAGAAGGAATGTTTGAAACAAGAAGAAAGAAGAAAGCTAACAATAAAAAAAAAATATTGTAGAGAAATTCAACTGTCCTTAAAATAATGAGGAGAATGCAAGGCCCCCTGAAAACGGGCGAAAAGCAGAAAGAAATCAAACCAACCATCCATCATAATAAAATTAAACATTTAGCAATAAAAATATTAACAGCTAAAAAGATCACAACATAACTGAACAAGCGGAGTTGTTTACGTATGACGTCATAACCCAACCCCCTCCCCAGCTTAGCGTTCTTCTGTTCAGTGAGTGCTGGAACTTCCTGAAGTGCATACGTGTAATAGTGAGTGCTTATAATGGAGTGCTTGTTCCATTCAAGAGGATTGATAAGAGGATATTATTCCGTAGCTGAAAATGCCAACAGATTTCTGCTGAAACAGGTAAAGTGCTGGTTTATACCCATATTTTGCGTAAATACTTAATAGCAGGATTTGTGTTTAACAGTAATATTTGAGCTTGTCTCGAACCTGCATATAAGTTGATAATACCTGGTATTTAACCCTTAAATTAATCTGGTATCCTGTTGGATTATACGTTATATTTATTTAAAGAAAACGGAAAATATAGGTAACGTCATAATAAAGGAAGGCCCTTTATTTTAAAACAAATAAACTGGCTGCCTTGGAGGCAGTCCAGTGGACTCAATATATTCACAAAATAATAATAATGATAATAATAGTAATAACAACAAATTATAAGTAAAAAAAGAACGAAACCCCAAAAAGTACGTAAAGCATGGTTGTGGAGGATTTGACAAGATTTTTGAAGGATCGATATTACAATATTGACCTTCAAGGAAGCTGGTAGGTCGAATTCCTTCCTGAAATCATCAAAAAAATTTCGGGATAGCTCCACGGGCACCAATCAGAAGTCCATAAACTTTAAGATCCAGCAGATGATATTTGATCTTAAAATATTCTTCGGTATGCTAGTAGATGTTAATTTCTCTGTGTGGACTTCCAATGCCTGATGAGTTGATGGTAGGGTTAACAATAATTATTCCATGTCCATCTGTTTCAAATACCAGAATATCAACCCACCTTGTTGAACCATTGGTGGCTACACAAGAAACTTGTACTGTCCGTCCCATTTTCTTAATGGAGTAGCCAGCATGAAACGCACAATATGGTGCCGAGAATTTCTAAGCGGCATTCCACGGTCACATTTTTCGAAGACGTGTGCAAGTGTTTCTATCTTTTAAAAAACCTAAAACCACAAATATTTCTTTATGACTCGTTGTGTTGAGAGGAGATGATACCCTATATCACAATCTGGCTGAAAGTAGCTAAATTTCAGTCTTATTTACTTCGCAGAACCGACAAGAAATTGGACATTAATGGTGTGACGTCATATAGCGATAATGCTATGAACAGAATGGCCAACACTAGTAAACACGCGGAAGACTAAATATAGCACGTTACGAAGGTAATGTAACGAGGTATTGAGTATGACCTTGCTAAACTAATATAACTGTTCCTAACCTAACTGAAAATTAGGATAGTAAAAATTATGGTTGTTGAGATTAGGATTTTTTATTTTGTCTTAAAAACTTTTGATTGGAAGTCAAATATAATAAATCTACACCTTTTCAACCTCAATTTCGGAAAATGTAATTTCAATTTCGGAAAAAGTAATTCCAATTTCGGAAAAAGTAATTTGAATTTCGGAAAAGGTAACTTTAATTTCGGAAAAAGTAACTTCAATTTCGGAAAGACGAGGGCTATGAAGAGGGTATAGTAAAGTTGGTACCACGCTAGGACAAATGACTCAATCGGAGCGAGATTATGTAGAGAAGTAGCTAGAAGGTGTACCTAAGAGTTCCAAATAAAACAGTTTTGATTTTCACTGTGGTTTTCATTTTATGCCCCATCGAATGTTTTAAAAAATAGCCCTCGTATTTCCGAAATTGAAGTTACTTTTTCCGAAATTGAGATTACTTTTTCCGAAATTGAAATTACCTTTTCCGAATTTGAAATTACTTTTTCCGAAATTGAAATTACTTTTTCCGAAATTGAGGTTGAAATGGTGTAGAATCTGTCACTTCTTTCTTAATGCAGATTATCTCATTGACATTGCAATTTTCCTTTCTGGAACTGAATACTTTCTTTTGTAAGGAGTGAAATTAGTAGTTTTAAGAACTTGATCATGTATTTTTAGCCATTTCAATCAGTTCATTTTTATTATGCATAAAACACGCCACCCATATAATGGTTCTGATCGAAGCAGGTTGCCAACTGCAAAGCATTCTTCTTTGGAGCAGGATGCCAAACTGTCTTTCTTGCATTAAGGTAGATTCAATTATACTGGCAGTTAGGTTAGGTTATGAACAATGGTATTAGTTTAGTAGGGCATACCGAATTCACACGTTTCGAAAATGTGCCATATTATATCTTGCGAGATTTGTCGTGTTCGTCAACCTGTTGACCCACATAAGTTGGCCGTCAGTTATATGTTTTGATCATGAATTACGTGTTTTAAGGTATGAGAATTACAGGATGTATTCTTATATACATCTAATTTCGGACCTAATTAAAATCCTTGCACCTAGGGACACCTTTTTAACGTGTTTCTTTTAGTAAAAATTAAACTGTATGGCTAGGGAGATAGGGCCGGTCCCTAAAAATTGTTATGGTTGTTGAGATTAGGATTATTTATTTTGTTTTTAAAACTTTTGTTTGAAAGTCAAATATAATTAATCTACAATCTGTCACTCCTTCCATAATGCTGATTAAGACTTACTTCTCAGACCATGTAATATTCTGTTCGATAAGTATTATAGTAATAATTTATATGGATCACTCAACATGCTTCTGAATTTTCTAAACAGCTTTCGAGATTTTGTGAATGACTCAGATAAATTATCACATTTATAGTAACAGTATCAAAATTAGTATTTAATGATTACTTTCTTTTGGTTGCAGTTATTAAGTGCCAGTACGTGCGATAACTCAAATATTCTTTATCGGATTGTCATGAAACTTTGTATACACATTTATAATTTCCATGGGAAGAAACCTATTGACAGTGGACCAAATCGGTTGACCGGTACCGGAGTAATGCCCAATTTAGTGCCTATTTTATGGTAATATATTAGAAAGAATATATCAAACGTAAATCCGTTCTCGTGACATATTGTTTTACAGTGTAAGTTGCAATAAAGTTAGCTATGACAAATAACATTACCCACATATTCCTTCACATAGCCTATGCTTATCAAACTAAAGTCAAGCCGTTCTAAGAAGGGAACCTCAAGTAAACAAAAGCAAATACATCTGTCTCACTTTGGCACATTACTCATATGACTTAAGAGTGAGACAGACATAGGCCTACTGGTTTTTGTTTACTTCAGGTTTCCTTCTTAGCTTGTCTCAGGTCATAGACCTTTGTTCTTCCGTAAGTCCTACTTAATGAATCTCTCTGGAGCTTCACTGGGAAATAGAAAACAAAAATAACTTATTCACTGTATATCATAATTTTACAATTATCACTGATTAAACAAAAGCATTCTGGCACTTTTTTACAAAATTTAACCTTATTTTATTATTTTTAGACCAATTTCCTCTGCATTTTCTTTTCACCTCTAGAGTTTTCGCTTCTTTATTGTGATTTGTGAATATCGTGATATATAGTATCCATACATACGTAAAACGTAGCCCGCTTGAAGCAGGGTTATAAATCACTCCGCATTATCCAGGTATAGCACGTGTAAATACCGAACACCTGTTCATGACTTGAGAAGCGTTGCTGCAATGTCAATTAAACTTTCCTCTCGCTGAAATTGCGGGGATGCTTGCAAATTGGTTTCTGTAGAGAAATACATCGAAACGTGTCCAGCAAAGCAAGACCATTCGAAATGTGATCAACATGTCGAAACTTTTGTATGACGTAGCGTAGAGAATTGCTAGGAAATTGGAACATGTGTTTAGAGGCATGTGAACTTGTGTGTAGATTGAAAGTCGTGCCAGGGTTCATTGGAATGGAAGTAAGTTGTTGGGCCCATGTCTTTACTGTTACTAGGTAGAGATTTTCACAAAATCCGATTTTTTTTTTTTTTTTTTTTTTTTTATTTTTTTTATTTTTTTTTTTTTTTAAAGATATGTTGTACCGAGCGAGATGGCCGAGATGGTCTTGGACTCGCATTCGGGGGTCCAAGGTTCAAATCCCGCGGCCGGCCAATTTGGTTTTTTTTTTTTTCATGGTTTTCTTCAAATGCCGAATTGGATATTTACATACCATATCATCCTCACCATTTCATCTTGCATCATATCCATTTAAATTAATTTCAGTTGAAAGTTACTCCATAAAATAGACTCCGACAGTATAAACAACTGACAAGCAATAGTCCCATGGCCTACCCTACTTTATAGACACAGGTTTCGAACTCATGATAATAGCCTCGAAGCTAAAAGGAGTAAAAACTCCGCTGAAATAAAAAAAAAAGATCTGTTATGAAACACAGAACTTTCTTTACTCTTAATATATCCCAGCTACAGTACCTAAGAAAGAAAGAAAGAAAGAAAGAAAGAAAGAAAGAAAGAAAGAAAGAAAGAAAGAAAGAAAGAAAGAAAGGTTAATAGTTTTTGCGATAAATCGGAACAGAGATGAACCTTAAATTTGTATATAAGCATATGATTAACTTATACAGTACTAGGAGGTGCCCGTTGCTTCGCCACGATATTTCTTTTAAAAATTAAGAGTATAATAATTATTAAAGCATTATATTTATTAACACTTGCACGCGAATCATTCATAAACTAAGCCATTAATAATTAATGAAACAGCTAAAATTCCTGCTTTAGAGTACATTCGACGACATGAAAGCGCCCCCTGGGAAAACTGTCAGAATCGATTATGCAGTTCCAAAGAACCTGTGAACACATAATACGTATTGTTTCTCAGCTGTTTATTGACATGAATATGATGTGAATTTTATTTTATCAATTCAGTGTAATTTTAAGAAATTATATAATGTTTCAAGGGAAGGGATGGTTTGTTTGGATTATTATTAACAGCGATATTTCAAGAGATAAAACCATCAATATTTTACAGCTGTTGCCCCCGGCTTCGCCCGCCATTATTCATTGACTCCAGGATTTTTAAGAAAATTCCACTGGTAGATTATTAAAAATGTTTGTGGTTCAGAGCTATGAAAATTGTAAGTAAAAATAAAATTAGAATATTTGTTCATTGTGTTCATTTCACTTAGGCCTTATATAATAAAGAAACGGTTTTACTAATTTTGTAGTCGTCATGAAAGTTTACACTGCGAGAGACGAACATCGCCGAGTATACCCGATGTCTCACGAAGCGGGCGAGCAAGCACGCTATTTAGGGCCGTTGAATTGTATAAGAGTAGATAGATTAATGTCCGCCTTATGATTGGTTAGTAACTGAGGAATTTTATTTTTAAGTATAAACTTTCCTCAAAGAATGAATACTATACAATTTTGAATAGCTCCTAACAATCCGAACCTTGTTGTAAATAAAGTTCTTAGAAGAAAATTCAGGAATTTCCAGGCCATTCCGTCATAATGGTAGGGCAAGTTTGTAAACATTACTCGAAGCACAGATTGTGTTTTCTTTGCCGTCCCTCCGAGAATAGCAAAAAGTTGGGCGAGTTCTTCCAAGCTATGAAAATCAAATCACATGCCGTTCTGTCCCTCCCTATTTTCCTTCTGCTTTATGGTCTATTTGCTGGCACATAAAGTTCCTTTGAAGCTTGAATGTGGACAGAATTTTGTACATAATTCAAGTATAGAGAACTACGTCATTCACTTCATAAAAACAAAGGAAGTCTACAAACAATGGTCAGAACAGTTTTCATAGAATACTCTTGTATCTTTATAAAACTAGCTTAAAAGGCCCGGCGTTGCCCGTGGGTTTGTATTTTGTAATTCTAAATTATCTTATGGAGAATTTTCGATTTCCAAACATGTATTCTAACAGAAAATGTGAAGTGAGAAAATGATATTCTCCATGCCCAGGGTAGAGAAAGTTATGTGATGCATCACATCCGATATTATTTTATGTGGATTTCCATCTCTAGCCCCTCTATTTCTCGAATCCCAGTATCATGCAACTTCCAAAGCCACCTGTGAACACTGGAAACAATAGTGTGTTGTCATGAGGACTACAAACGCAGTGTGAAATTCCATTTGGTAAACTTAGTGTAATATTTTCAGAAATTATATACTTTTACAGTTGTTTGTGTGAATTTTACTGTGTCCTACAATTCTTCCTGGTTGAAATGGGTTATATGTGCAAAATTTCGTGCAAATTTCTCAAAGCATAGGCTATAGATATTTATAGGGAACAAACATACCCATATACATACATACATACATACATACATACATACATACATACATACATACATACATACATACATACATACATACATACATACATACATACATACATACATGGCCTACATACATACGTACATACATACATACATACATACATACATACGTACATACATACATACATACATACATACATACATACATACATGGCCTACAAACATACGTACAAACACACTTTCAGTTTTATATATTAGAAGAGGAAGCGTTTGTCTGTCTGTGTGGGATGTCCATTCAAATCTAGGATACGCAGATATCTGTGGTGTTTTAGTGGATGAACTGAAGGATGTTCGAATGCATGTCATAGCAGAATTTCAATTTTCACTTTCGTTCGCGATTTATAAGTGATAAACTGGCCAAAAATGACATTTTCTTATTGCAAAGTTTCACTGAAAGTAAGATAAAATCGTCGCTAAACTCTTTGCCGCATGCGCAGAATGTATCCAATTCAAAATAATATAAAACTTTGTTTTTATACTATTTTTGTCCTCGAGCTAGGCTGTTCTCACACAGGCATGTTTATAGCACTATTGGTTTGAGGGTACCTCAAAACTTTTATGTTAAAAACTCTACATCGGATTTCGGGGTTAAGTACAATACTTCCTTTGCCTGTTATAGTCTACCTATTGTACGGCAGAGATGCCAACTGCTACGGAATTTCCGTAGTTTCTACGATTTTCTTGAATATGCTACGGCAATACGGAAATTGTACTGAATATTACGGAATTTACGAATCCCAGTATCAATTTTTTATATTCTTCGTTTCTCCCGCGAACATAAAAAAGTTAATGTGTCAGCAGAGATGCCAACTGTTATCGTGAGAAATAGTTTGTAAAAGAAAACAACCGTTGTGTTGGCGACATTGGGCACTACAATCTTTGACATGAGTGTGTGTTAAGCAAAGATGTTATATCTTACATTGTAGTTATAACGTGTTTGGTGCTGAAAATTTTTCCTCTATTTTTATTATTACATCGCCGGCGATGAACGCTGTAGACAAACCATAGCTTAATGCCGCTGACGACTGCCGACGCCGTTGCTTGCTAGAAGTTTAATTGAGTGTTGCAGTGCAAGTAGCATATTGAGGAAATAGGTCGTGTAAACGTAAAACCAGTGACGAGTCTGATGGACAAAAACGAACTGTGGCAAATCAGCAGTATCGAAAGCAGTATACGGAAGGCCTGTGTTTAGTTCATGTTGAAGTTTGAAATTGCATTATTAATTTGCCCGAGACGTCGAGTCCGATTAGACTCACACTACTGATAACCACCTTTCAAGGTTGGCATCTCTGGGTACGGGTAAAGGAAATAATGAAACTGCATGGGTTTCATAGACCCAGTTCGTTCCCTAGTTCGATAATGATATCTTAAATTTATATATTCAAGCAGACAACATATTGGTTTGGAATTAGGGACGGGTCCTCGATACTTTCGATACCTCGATACTCTCGATACTTGCATGGTATCGGCATCGAACGATACTTCAGAAAACTCGCTCGATACTTTTGTAATTCTGCACATCTGCAATTAAGTGAGAATGCTAATATTTTTTAACAAAACTTGTAAGTGGATTGTTAAAAAAACTAATTTTAGTTTAAATGTAGAGTTTAGAAATAATTATAGGCTACTGATGATATTAAATTTTGTCTCATTAAATATGCAGACTTAATTAATTTAGTTGGTATTACACAGTTCTCTCAAATTTTAATTTTTAATGTACCTATTTATTGAAACTGGAAATGTTGAAGGTATCGAGTATCGAGGAAAAAATCATGTATCGGTATCGAGTATCGAGAAACTCTGGTATCGACCCATCCCTATTTGGAATGATAATTCTTTCACACTGTCCGTGTGTAGGGTAAGGTGGAATGAAAGAGTCAGGCTGAAAAATTCATTGTCATAGCCGGGATTTGAACCAGGATCTTCGGCACTCCATTCCGCTGTTCTATGTGAATCAGTTAGAGAATTTAGTTTGTACGAGCATGTTGTCATGGTAGCTCAGTTGGTAAGAGCAGCGGCACGGAGAGCTGGAGATGCTGTTTCAAATCCCGCCTACGGCATTGAAATTTTCAATCTGTCTTCACCTTTCCAACATATTGATTTACTCAAGAATTTGATTCCTGGTTAGCCTATAACTAGTCTTATCGTACTTCTAACCCAAGAATTAAGGTTCCATTGGCTTTTTAAACATCCCTGCTTTCTATTCTGTAAAAGTACAAAACAGAAACCAAAGCTGTTAATTAAAGCAGAACTGAATCCAGTCATGATGAATATGGCGAGATCCATGAATACAAATTGCTGCCCGTCTTTTCAGTGTACGGAATAACGGTTAGTTTTCCATGGTATTTTCTTTGGTGCATGTCTGCAAGGAATTTAAAACATTTAATCATATTCTTTGAACTTCGTGGAACAATGACCTATTGTGCCATTCTCTTATTGCTAAATACATTACTTCTATGCAAATGCACATTTTTATAACTAGGCCTATAAGCTTGTTACCGTTTTAAAACTTGCTAAATGTCCATTTCATGGCTTACTTATTCCAAATAAGTATACTTTTCCGGCATATTGCATGTTTTGGCCTTATAATGCACAGTTTTAGGCATAAATGCATGTTTTTGAGATATTATGTTTAATAAAGCATATTTTGAAGTTTATCTAGCATATTAGGTCCATTTTTCTAGTTTCAGTGCATGTTTTGTATTACATGGCTTAATACTGCATTTTTTAAACATTGCTTTTTATGACCTACAATATCTATCATACAAAAGACCTAACATTTTCAAATTACATTTATGAATAAGAGTGTACAAGAAGACTTAATTTTAAAGTTTGCTAAATTACATTTCTTAATAACTAAGTTAGCGATTATGGGCCCTATCGGTGGTGGATCCTCTTGGGAGTATTGAAGGCATTTAAAAGTGTTCATTATTAATATATTATAATGTATTAGAAAGAATTTACCAAATGCAAATCAGTTATCATGACAACATATTGTTTTACAGAGTGTTCATATACGGCTCTGGAAGTTGCTTTGACAAAACACTACCCATACATTCCTTCACATATGCATATCAAACTAGACCTTTGTCCTTCCGTAAGCACTGCTTAATGAATCGATCTGGAGCTTAACTCGGAATTCGATGACAAAAATAACTTATTTTCTGCATATCATTATTGCAACTATCACTGATTGAACAAGAGCATTCTGTCGCTCTGTTATATCATTTTATCTGATTTTATTTTTTACCATTTTCTCAGAAAGATTTATTCGCGATGGTTCTCGGAAATATATCTAATTTAATTTTGTTTGTGCACAGTTGCTAGTTTCAGAAGTCTTGCACTTTTTAAAAACTGAATTAATTGCGTATGTCTCAATTTTTCTCCCATACACATACATCAGCCATTTCATAATTACGGGTGGGACATTCTAGCAAATTATAAAAACTATTTTTGTTTATTAAATATCTTAAATAATACACTAGAATTGGTTCTTCACGTTCTGTAAAATTTACGATGTTTTCTCCTCCACACTACATGCAAAGCATTATTTAAATTTTTTTTAAATATTTTAAATTTGTTTTTCAAAATCTGTTACGGGTGGGACATAATTTGGACACTGATTTTAATGATGCAAGTTCATTTTCTGTTCTGCTATTACTGTTGGGGCCTTAATGTTGTTATTAATTACGGTATGAAGGATTAAGTACAAACTATTAACTGTTTCCAGGTTGTCAGAACACTTATTTAACTCGTCAATAATAATGTAACAAAACTATCACTATTATGGGTGGGACAAAAATTCCCTTGTTTGTTATTTTACATAGTAATTAACCACACATATTTTTTGAAGTTAATCTTATACCAAATTGTACCTTTAGATGTATATTTTCTCAAATGAAAATGGACATAGCTGATTACTCTTGACTACTTGGTATTAAAGAGTGTTAAAATCATGCTATAAATGGCAAAAAAGTAACTTAACGCTATAAATAAGTAAATCGACAGATTTTACACATGAAACCACTTGAGATATACCTAAGTTCTTAACATTCAGAGAATTTGAAGTTTTAAACTTATTTTTGACCACCCAATTACAATAATTTTATAACTTCTCTCTTTGAGGGAAAAATTCCCATATTTTAATAAATGGCTGACATGCATTTTGTAGCTTTTTTCTTAAATATCATTAGATGTCATCCTCTAAATAGTATCCCCCTTGTCGATAACAAGAGGTCATCGTCTCTAGTCCGTAATGACCCCTTCACGAATCCCTCAGGAACCAGAAGAAGAAGAAACGTTTAACCTGCTGGGGGTGCTCGGTGTGCGCCGTCTCGCGAAGCAGGCGTCCCGACGCATGAAGCGGCGTCGGTTTGTGCCTGCCATTCAGTCATGGGTAACTGGCCTACACGAGAGGGCTGTTGAAGCTCGTAGCTCCACACCTGGACACGTGTGTATTGTGTGTGCTTTTGCACTGCCAAATCAGAGTAATTTCTCTAATTCCACAAGATTGTCTAAAATATTTCGCTTCAGAAGTGAGATCAATCAATTAAAAGCGTTTATTTGTATGCTAAAAGTTTTCAAATAGAGATGTGTCTCTCCGAAGCCTTCTAGAGATAATATAATAGAGTTCTACCTTACTACTAAAGACTTTTAGGATATCGAATTCTCCATAACATTTTTTGTAGACACATTTCCCTCGTCGTCCTTTCTAAATTTTATAGTATTTGTAAGACATGTGTCAGTGTTGTTATTTCTGTGTACTTTGAAGCTGGTAGTGAGTGGTAAAGAATCGGACACTAAATAACCTACAAAGGGATTTTATTTACATTTTAAAATATACATAGCTGGTGTTTAAAATCAGTGACTGTGGACTAGATCAATTAAAAACTGTTTATCCTCTGTATAGTGGCTGGTAAAAAAACTCAATAAACATAAGAAATCAGCAGTGTATTATATAAGTTACAATAATTTCTTGAACACGTGAACTGCCTTCTATATGTATAGACATAAGCCAACCTAAGTAGGTATCCATCTGATGGTGTTTATATGTATGTAACTGAAAATTTAGCATAATTTCTACGTTTTATAGGATTGACATCTAACTTCGTACTGACAATACCACAAATTGTATTAAAGGATATAAGTTTCGTTAAAATCTCCACAATTTTTCACTACCTAATAAGGAAAATTGCTTCGATACCTATTGTGAAAATACATCACAGAAATAACTAATATTTAAGAACTATACTGACAATACTGTTCCTCAGAATTTAAATATAGCCTTTTAGGAACTGAGTGTTAAGAACTGTGAAACCACAATAATTAATTCTTCCGCTTAACAAGGCAGATTATTTAGACAGAAGTTGTGAAAATATAAGTGAATCCTCAAGGCTCTGTTTTAGCTCCAGTTAAGAGCTGAGAGCTGTGAATAGTGAAAACTTTCTGGTGTCAGGTGTGAGCTTTTGTACGAGCTTTTAAGCTCCAGAACTTTTCTCGCGCTTGGTTGAAGTTTTAACAGCCGCCAAGATTAAGATTTTCAAGAGAAATATGGGTTTCAACGAAAAGAAGTTTCGACGCCTGCGGAAGTTTCGATTCTTCGGAAGAGCTAAAGTATATCTGCTTGTGCGTTGGCCGCATCTGGTATGTACTTTATTTCTCTTTCTCTTCCTCTTTTATAACCGAACTAATACTCTTTCCAACTTCAACGATATATTTGGTGGTGTATCGTGAACTGTCGAGGCAAGATTCTCTGGGATCAGATATTTCTCTGTGACTGAGCTCCTCTCGAAAGCTGGGGATGTTATCTGTGAAGGGAATCATCCTATATACTCAGTAGGGCGCAGGT
Source organism: Ectobius pallidus (assembly GCA_964059195.1). Lineage (NCBI taxonomy): Eukaryota > Metazoa > Arthropoda > Insecta > Blattodea > Ectobiidae > Ectobius > Ectobius pallidus. The sequence goes on from CAXKWD010000006.1 coordinate 164,736,288, forward strand.
CGCCGGATCAGGAGTCAGTCTTCTTGGGTCTGTTGTGAGATAAGAAGTTAGACACTACAAGTCCTTCTTTATGTGTTGTTGTCCTCCCTATTTACTTTACTTCATGCATGTTACACGTTGTCTTCGTTCCTTTATCCTCCCATTCAGTAGATGTTATCTACGAAGTTTGAGAGGAGTTATAGAAGACGTTATTAGATCCACATAAAGTACCTATAGATTTACGATATTTGCAATATGAATATATTAATATGAAAACTGCTGAAGTTCTTATCTATTTTAAATTTCACACTATACATTCAAGATTTAATTTACCTAGTTATTAACCACCCACTGTTTGTAGATAGAAACTGTCTTGCCTGGTGAACAATAAACATTTGCATAATGTTCAAACAACTGAATACTTACGTGAGTGCATTAATCAGGTTTTATTTGGGTTGTGTACCCTTCGGGGATGCGATGCCATGGACATTCTATTAATTTTTGCAACCAATTTACATAAAGAGAATGTTATACATAATATTTTATGCTTATTTGGGCAGAGGAAGTTGTGTACTTCAGATCAGATTTAAAAAAATTAAATACTTGCTTTTAAATAAAGGCCCCCTAAGGGACTCTTCCATGAATGGGCCAAGCACATGTATAATGAATTGGGTTTGGATGTTTATGACATGTCATATTTTTATCCTGACCTCCATTCTCGCCGCAAACACAAATTAAACTTGAATTGCACACGTGTTATCCTAATAGGACTGTTTTTATTTTGCATATAAAGTCGTATTTCGGACATTTTATGGTCTTGGTAATATTTCGGTCATATTTGTAATTTAATGCCATATTTCAGTTATAAACTGGCAAAAGGGCGCAATTATACAGTATATGCACTAAATGATCGAATTAAATTTTTTCCGAGGAAGAGTCACGGATATTTTGGTTTTACTGTAACTAAAATGTGAAGGGACAATAACAAGTATTAGCACAATTACCTCTTTCCCCTTGTTGTTAAAAACTTCCGAAAGACAAGGTTTTACAAGATTTTCATTTCACATTTGCAGTGGTATCTGGAAACATTGACAGATTAGAAGTTCTTTAAAAATAAAACTGTAAATCTCCTGTAAAATTAAAAAAAAGTTATTATCTGATTGAATTAATATGATGTAATAAATTGCAATTAAACGTTTTAAATTGGAACGTTTGTTATTAGGAAATACGTTCTTATATGAGGTCATATTTAGACTTTTTGGATGATATTTAGTCATTTTAAAGATAATATTCGCAGTCATATTTTCCACTTTTTTATGTCTTTAACATCCGAACCCTAATAATGAGTATGGGAACAGACATACTGCGTTTTATAAAGTGCATTGACAACAACGATGATACAGTTTGAATGTTTGTAATTAATATCATGGGATGGGGGGGAAGGGATTATACACAAAAATCCTTTTTAACCTTCCTCCGCTAATGACTGTATGTTTGTTCTGTATCCCACATGTCATTATTGGTTTCATGAATATCCTATGGACAGACAGAAATGTTCCTGTCCTAATCATTGCTTCATAAAAGGTTCATATAATTTTTTGTAATGCATACAGCTCATGTGCGTTCAATCACGGATGTAGTTTATTAGTATCCGTACCCTTTCACAGGTGAAGCATGTATTGTGTTCGACCCCAAAATTCCATGTCGTGTTTTCAACAGTAATACAGTTGTGAATGGGAAAGTTATTTTGATGCTTTTTTATATATTTTTAGAGTTAGAAAGAGAGACGAAACAAACAAACAAACAAACAAACAAACAAACAAACAAACTCTTAGGCCGGTATTCATAGTCGGCGACTTAAGAACGACTTTATAAAGCTGAACTTATTAGACAAGTCGACTTATATGTTTTTTGTATTCATAGTCTTCTTTAAAATCGTACTTTGTTAAGTTTGACTTCATAAAGCTCTACTTGTTCTACATATTAAAGTCGAACTCGAAAAATGGCGCGTTCGCTGCCGTAACAATTGAATTAGCTAATCGTGTTTAAAATTCTTTTTCGGATTTCGTGTAATACAAAGCCATCTGAGTACGTATTTCGCTGTCGTGATATAAAAATACAGACGGCGCTGTGCATTCTAAACAAAGAATTCAATTAATCCAGTCATATTACATTGGGAATTCATCAAATCGATTCGTGGATTGTTCATTTATCTAGTATGCCGTGATCTTACGATTGGCAGAATATTGAGAACGAAGTAAAGAAATAATTATTATTTACAAAATCCGTTACATTTTATTCAAGGAATAGTCTTAATAAAACCTACTCAAGATTACGAGTATCGCAAATGTATCGATAAACTCGTAATCTCTCGTATTAAAGTCCAGGTTTCGCATCTGAAACTCACAATGCTCTAATTTATAGTTTTATATATTTTAATTTTAGGTTTCTGATGTACACAATTAGATTCTGTATGTTCCCCAGTGCAAAATAGGCCTTGTTTTCTGTACTTCACTACTCTGCTTGAGAGAAGATATTTTCACTGTCTCATACTGCTCTATAGAATCCTTCATACCTCAACACCTAGCTATCTTTCCAGTCGCTTTCATTACCTTTCTTCCTACCATAACTTGGATACGCGCTCTCAGCTTGACCCCTTACTATCCATGCCTCTTTACAGAACTACACATTATTCGAATTCGTTTACAACAACAGCTATTCGTCACTGGAATTCACTGCCTAGCCATCTCAGGAGCTGCCAAACGACTTCACAGTTCAAGCGCCATTTAATAAATTTAGTATATAATAACATTTAGGAATTGATGCTAATTAGTAATATATATTTTAATTTTCATTATATTTTGTAATAACTAAGAATGTATTTGTTTAGACTTTCATCTTTTTTTATTTCTTTATTTTTAATAATTTGTATTATATATTCGTATTATTAAAGTACTTATGTTCGAATTTTTTCTTTGTATTTAATGTACGTTTCTTGTATTCATGTATATCAGTTCTTTTTTAATTTATTATTAATCATTATTATTATTATTATTATTATTATTATTATTATTATTATTATCATTATGTATTTCATGTTTTTTCCCTGGCTGAGTGGTAGAGAAGGCCTTATGGCCTTAACTCCGCCAGGTTAAATAAATAAATAAATAAATAAACATTCAGACAGCTGTACAACCCTCTACTTCCTGCTATGTTATTAGATAAAATTAAAAATAATGGGTTTTCTCTTATAATATATTTCATGAAATAGTTTCCGAACTTTCTGCAGTTTATGTTGAGCATTAGCGTTGTAAAAATTCTGACAACTTGAATAGCGTGACCTCTACGAGTAAAACGCAATCAAAAAGTTAAGGTAATTTATTCCTGTGCAATGCGACTGTTTAGTTTCGTGCAGTGCTTTACTAAAACACCACCATGAAAATAAATGATACAACAACAAAAATCTGATGTGAAACACACAACTTCCTCTTCCCAATTAAAAGTTTTGTCTCTTAATATAATAATATGTTCGACATTCTCCTCATGTAAGTAGGTTGTAAAAATGAAAAGAGTGTCGTTACCGCATCGTATCACATCCCCGAAGGATACACAACCCAAATAAAACCTAATTAATGCACTCACGTAACTTTTTTTTTTGCACGACTTAACTAATTAGTGGTACTTACGAATGTTGTTGCCGTGGATCGTAAGTTGACATTCCCAAACGCAATCTTGTTGCTATGTGCGTTAAGAGTTTCCGTGCGGTAGGAATTTACTTACGGCACATCATAATACAAGCCTTTATGGACAAGGCCCCCCCATGACAAATATTCGGTTCCCATAACAACAAACACATGCGAATCACTTTCTGAAATAAACATCTATCTTGAAGAATGTATATACATAATATTTTCAGGTAATATCTCAATTAATATAATTAAATTGATATAAATAATCATCGTGCAAAAAATAGCATGCAATACTCGTGCCGTAAGCGCATAACGGATATCGGAAAATTGAAAAAACAACTCGGCGCGAGCGTCTCGTTTTTTCAAACTCTTTCCTCGATCCACATGCATCGCTTACGGCACGATGTTCTGTTAGGATGACCCCCAACTTTAATATTATACGCATTATGTGCATTAAACTATAAATTCATGGGTAGAGACGTTTGGAAAACCGATTTTGGTCAACCAGAAAATTGTGGATATGCAAAGTTAAACCGCACAGCGGCAACCACAACTTATTGCGGTTAATATAATATTGTTTGAGGTGTGTAATATTTGCATTAGCTTGATTAGCGCAACTTGTTGACATAGCTCATGAATGTAATGAGTTTTTTATGGAGATCGTTAATAATTTACTAGGGTGGCCTGTGTATGTATAGTGGCGATGATTCGCAGCCAACTAACTTTTTATCAGTCTGAATAAACATATCGCTGTAGCAATGTTTGTGTACTATTACAAAGAAAAAGTTAACTCTTGCCTGGAACGCAAATAATGTTTCATATTTTTCCTCGTTGGAGGAAATAGTGTTACTTTAATGAATTAAAAATAATAAAAAAAAAGCTAAAAAAATGAAGATTTCTGTAAACATTTATTTTCTAGCTTGATCTACTCCATTATACTTGTTGACTTAAATGCTGACCTCGCGGCAAAAGTGTAATAAGTGAACCCATGTGAATCTTTGGCACTTCGCCCCTTTTGAGAAATTCCTAGGAAAACTGGACATATCGTTGAGTAATTTGAAAAAAACGTATACAGTCATATACGAAATTATTATTGACATATTTTTTTGTGTTAAATGTGATAGAGCCACCTCCTAGCAAGTCTGCTGCAGAAGTTCGGCTGGGAGGTGTTTAAACATCCACCCTATGGCTCGGACTTCGCTCCCAGTGATTTCCATCTTTTCCTATACCTCACGAAATTACAGGGAATAACAGAGATGATGAGACGTTTGTCACACAGTGGTTCAAATCCCTGGCGGCCATAGGCGTAACTAGACCGACAATATGGGGGGGGATTATAACATCCGCGGGGTCTGGGGTGTATGGAATTAAGATGCAAAATAAAGAGTTTTAAGCTTCCGGGGGTACTCCCCCGGAAAATTTTAAAAATTAAGACGCAAAATAACGAGGCGAATATGTTGAAAAATAGATGAACACTTTTTTTTTTTTGGTGTACCCTCCCTTACCCCCGGAGTGCCAAGCAATGAAGCTTATCACCTCCGGTCAAACCAAATTTTGGTAACCATTTGTTTGATGTGTTTACCTAATAGTGCCCTTATATACATCCTGATGGGAGGTGTGGTGAAAGTGACATGTTTGGGCTGTGTACTTGTGTCGTTGTGTATTAGCGCGGGTTTGCCTTTCTTGCCATGAAGTCGATTGGTTGTCGTTAGTTGTGTTTGTTGAGTATCGTGTAGAGATGTTTTCTAATATACAGGGTGGCGCACGAAATGTCATACCATTTATTTTACAAATAACACATATTAATTTTTATTTTAGCTTTACATAGAATACATAGAATTGATCATTAGGATATGGAAATTTGTCTTTAATGCAGAGTGTGTTCAATATGATCGCCGTTTTGCCTCACAATCTCTTGTAAACGAACCCTTACATTGTCACCACTTTTCGACACAAGTCTTCATATAACGCATGGCACAACTCCACTACATGCGCTCTGAGCTGATTCCCAACTCTGCAGAAGCCCTTTAGACAGACTTTGAGTCAAAGCAATGCGAACAGCTTCAGTATTTTCAGGTGTACGAACACTAGCCCTTCGCGACCGCTTTTTTCCAACACAAACTGCTCAGTTAGTCTGTAAATTATCTGCTTGGTAGGAGCCCATCTTGTATTAAAGTGAGCACGAAAACGTCTCTGAGTCAAAACTACACTCTTCGTTTCGGCGAAAAACAGAACAACTTTCACCTTATGTTCACCATTCAAACGCCCGTTGTGCGCCATTTTACAAACTAATGTTTGTGTTCGTTGTCATGGTGAAATCCGACATGTAATGACACCTATTGGATTTTCCACGATCTTCGGCTTACATTAGCACTGTTAGAAATACCGAAACTGTTACATTACAATATTTATGAGATAATCAAATGGTATGACATTTCGTGCGCCACCCTGTATGTAGCAGTGCGTGTATCTGTTTGAGGGGATTTATTAGCCAGTCCGGCATTTGCCTATAGGGACCGGATTCTTAGGGTTTTACCTATTTTTTTCCTTACTTCCAAAACAAAAAGCAATCACACACTTTTTCGAATCATGTCCATAGGATTTACCGACATTAATTCTGTGGCACCTAAAAATACCTAAATGGGGTATAAAAACCTAAATGTACCTAAACGGGATAAAAAACCTAAAATGTCTAATTTAGGCTGCTTTTTTGTCTTTTTTTGTTTGTCAGTTGAGAAATCGATATTTTGCGGAGAGACAATAATTTTTGTCGGGTTGAAATTAATACCACCAGCGTTTTGTTCAACCCAATGTCGTCTAGGATGTGACAGTATCAAGAGAGGAAGTGTAAGAGTACCTGCGTATTCCTTTTAAAATATTCGTACGAACAACCATTGTTGATGTCATGTCAGGTTGAAATGAAATTTTCTGCCTTCAAATGTATTCTAAGAGATAACAGGAAGAACTGCACAGTTGAGAATCTTGAAAGGTATTTAGTGATACACTGTAAACAGGAAATGTGAGGCAATCTTATTTTCACTGCTTCTTTTGATTGTTTATGCTTTCTTTCTTCAATTGTATAATATTGTCCTAAAGCAAGTTTACACAAATTTAAGTCAATTTTGTTAAGTTCAACTTTACAAGTATTATGTATTCGATCCTATGTAGCACATTCAAATTCATTAAACCAATTATTCTACCCAAAAACGATATTTTGGACAAAAAACCTAAAAAAAACTATTTCACCTAATGGAAAACCTAAAACAGTGTTTTTAAAAACCTAAAAATCCGGTCCCTACCTATGAGCAAGGGAAACCCCTCAAAAACCTCGCTCGGGATAGATGAACACTGACTGTATCTGTTGCAATAATTATTTACTTGAAATTGTGTTTAGTTTTGGGAATTGGACCTAGGGAAACTTACTTTAAGGACGCGCTTCTTATAACTAGGCTCAGAATGTCTCGTATCTTAGAGATAAATCTAATAAGGAAGGAAATCCAAGGGATCGTCAAGATGGGAGTGAGATGTGGAAATGAATTCAGTTGACTGAAACTTTCCGGCTGTTGCACAACAGAAATTTTATAATGAACAGAAACACAGCAGATGTTATCTCAACTTGAGTCAACTTATGCCAAGCCCTTAGGGCTCGGGATTAAAATTAATTTTAACAGTTTGCTGAACACTGCCGAACAAACAAAGCCAAGAAGTGTCTTAGTTTGTACATCTGCCTGTGAGCGAATTCTAGCAGTCTGGATTATGTGAGGAATCTAACCCAAAAATCTCACGTGAAACATAACTTCCTCTATCCTTAATATGGTCCAGTGTAGAGTCATAGAAGATAAGTGTCCACTGAAGTTAGGAAGTGCTTGTTTTTATGCAGCATGTAGCGATCTTCTATCTGTTCTGGTGTACGACTGCCAGCATAAGGAATGGAATAAAATAAATGTGACATCAGTTACCCAACTATGATTTATTTTGTAATTCGCATAGTATATTGCGATAATAGTGCCGTAAGCGATGCTTACGAATCGAGGAAATAGTTTGAAAAAACGAGGCGCTCGCGCAGAGTTTTTTCAATTTTCCGAGATCCGTTATGCGCTTACGGCACGAGTATTGAATGCTATTTTTTGCACGATGATTATTTATATCAATTTAATTATATTAATTGTGATATTATCTGAAAATATTATGTACATACATTCTTGAAGATAGATGTTTATTTCAGAAAGTGATTCGCATGTGTTTGTTGTTATAGGAACCGAATATTTGTCCAGGGGGGGCCTTGTCCATCAAGGATTGTATTATGATGTGCCGTAAGTAAATTCTTACCGCACGGAAACTCTTACCGCACATAGCAACAAGATTGCGTGTGGGAATGTCAACTTACGATCCACGGTAACAACATTCGTAAGTACCACTGATTAGTTAAGTCGTGCAAAAAATATATTAAATTCATGTACGATTAAGTAGAATTATTATTTTATTGCAAATTGAGTATATTATTTTGAAATTAATATAGTTACAACTTGATCATCCTTGGACTATTTTATGTGTAGCCTAGGCTACATCCATTAGTCAGAGTGGAAAACTGAACGAACTGCGGCGTTTAATAATTCCCATCGTGCTATCCTTTTTTAAAACAAAACACGCACTTAAACAGCAATGAACATTGATTTGTTGAAGGTTCTATCACGGATTATTTCATTTGATAACAGCACAGGGGTCAGGGATAGAAGTGGTTATTGAAAACCCGTGGTTTTAACGTTTTTTTCACTCCATTTTTTTATTTTAACACGCGTTTGAAAATGTTTTTGTTCGAAATGGATGACTTTTGAGTGACATTGCAGATCTGGGATAGTATAAAGAGGGATAAATGTTTGAATGAGTGTTTGAAGCTATGCAAATTTTCCTGGTTTTTACTCTCCACTTTTATTTCTACCACAGTCTGTTGTTTGATTTATCGTTTTTATTACTTCCTCTGCCAGTACCATAGGTACCATAGGTACCCTGTTTTCGACCCTAAAATTCGAAGGTAGAGGAAGTATAGTTTTCGACCCTAAAATTCGAAGTTGAGTTTTTAGCATATATACACGTTTCAAGGCCCCCTGAATCCAAAAATAGTATTTTTGGAAACATGTCTGTGTGTCTGTGTGGAAGTTTGTGAACAGGCTAGCTCCGAAACGGAGAATCGTATGAAAACAAAATTTCGTATTTGGGTCAGGTACCTTCTGAAGATGTGATTCGAAGATTGGTGACAGATTTATCTTATTTTTAAGGGGACTTTACATGAAGAAATTTTCGTTTTTCGCGTTTTTCTCGAAAACGGCTCTAACGATTTTCACGATTTTAAAATTTGCACATGTGTTCCTTTTACTGAGAGCTAAAACTTTTATTTGAAACTTTTTTTCGAAAAAATTCTCTGAGGGTAGTTACAAGCCACCCACTGTTCACCCACTGTTTGTAGAAATTTTGTCTTGTGTGATGAACAACTGAATAGCGCTCTTTCACGGCCTCTTATTCTATATAAGAATGTGAAGTGAGAAAGATGTATTGTTGGCCATACATAAAGTAAAGAAGTATCTGAGGGAAATATTCGATAAAATTCGGAAATTATTCTTTACGGCGGAAAGTCTGCAGTCACTTGTTCTTCTTTTTTTAAGTTTGTTATATAGCCTGCGCTTTTAGTCGCTTCATTGAAAGAAGAGATATTTATAGGATAATTAGCGTAAAATTGTGTCTTGCGATTCTGTAAAAGGATATGTGAATACTGGTAACTTTTATTTGGGCAGAGGAAGTTATGTGACTTTCACATCAGATTTTATAAAAACTAATCACTCGTTTGTTAATAACTTAGCGTTCTATTTCACCTAACCTTCCGATACTTTACTATAAATATGAGGATGCTGCGCAAGTAAGAAATTGTTAATTTAATGCTCTGCTTTTTAAAACACACTCCGGGTCTCGCAGGAATTGGCGTACATACACACACGTTAGGGAGCTTTTAATATAGGAAAGCTATACAGAGTGTTAATGAATAACACCGATATATTTTACCTATGTATAGAAGTGACATAGACAAACAACTTTTATTACGAGATTTTTTATCTGTGGATTCAATTTTACCCTGTTAAGAGCACAAAATATCCCAGGGCATGGCGTCTAACATTTGAAAATAATCCAAAACAGAGGAACTTCATTATTAACACTGTATTTATTAATAAAAGAATTAATGCAGTGGCGGCCAGTCATGTCTGTAAATTTTGCATATTATGAAAACTCTAAATTATGATATAGCTGTTGATGAATGATTAACAATCAGGTTTTTGTCGATCACTAAGAAAGCATAAAGTCAGTTTAATGAACATTTTAAACCCATTTCGCTTAATTATTGATTAATGAACACCAAATTATAATGACTTTAATGCCCTGTAGCATAGGCTACACATTTTACGTCATAGAGCAAGAATCTCCTAATAAACGTTGATTGTCTATGTCCCCTCTATACACAGGTAGAATATTTCGGTGTTATTCATTAACACTTTGTACAATACAATATATATATATATATATATATATATATATATACATATACATATACATATACATATACATATAGTGCATATTATAAAATTCTTGTAAAAATTTTAAATATAATCGTTAAAACCGTTTTCGAGAAAAACTAGAAGAATGAAATCCACTTCATATAAAATGGAAATAGAGCGTTCTCACGCTTTCTACAGCATTCCTTAAGGATGTACATCCTAAATCACCTCAAGAAACATTCATGTCAAATTGAAAAAAAAAATCGGACTATCGCTTCGCTTGTACAGTTATTATGAGCCAGAATGGTACTTGATGAGCTTGTATGGGGTACGGGAAAATGTCTGTTCGTCTATCCGTCCGTGTACACGCGATAACTCAAATATTTTTAATAGGATTTTTAAGAAACTTTGTTTAAGAATTTATAACGTCATGGTAAGAAGCCTATTTATTTAGGACCAAATCGGTTGACCGGTACCGGAGTAACAACTAATTAAAGGTCACATGCTTTTTAAATGGGAAATCATGACTATACTACAAAGCCGCTTTGCTAATCATTAAGGGCCTTGACTCCTATTAGTCAGATGTTTGTTTATTTCGTTGTTCAAGTTTAAATGAGTACTACGTGAATACTCTTATGTAGTGAATATATATTACTATATAATAATTAGGTCTACGTACATTAAGCGGAATTCTTTGCCAGTACATTTTGTGAAATGTTGACATATTTTAAGAATTTCTTATATCGGTGTATACGAGTACGAATTAAGGTTAAGCATCAAACTTTAGACCTTTGTTTTTCCGCAAGCCCTGTTTAATGAAACTAACGCGAAGTTCGATTACAAAAATAATTTATTTTTTGCATATCATAATTGTAATTATCACTGATTAAATGAAATAATTCTGGCACCTCGTTGTATCAGTCTACCTGATCCATTATTATTATTGTTATTGTTATTATTATTATTATTATTATTATTATTATTATTATTATTATTATTATTATTATTATTATTATTATTATTATTATTATTATTATTATTATTATTATTAAACTCACGGTTCAGATTTCATAGGATATAAGTTTTCTAGCAGCTATATACATTTGTAGATCTGTTTCCCACTGGTGGTTAAGCGCTTCAGATTGAATTTGAGTCTCGCAGGCGATCCAATATTTCTTATCGTGCGGAATAAGCTCGGAGCGGTCTCGGATTTAAAACACTTGAAAGCAGCTTTGAGGTGAGAAACAAAGGAAAGGAGCTCTCTGCATTGTGCTGAGAACAAAACCGAGATTAGTGCTACATGGCTCTTTGTTTGGTGGAGAACATAAAAATCTGGAGACTTCCGCTCTCAACGAAACGCCAAGTGAATTCTATTTTAAAAGGTTAGGAAAAACTTCAGAATGCCAATAGTAACTTATTCGTATTAAAAAAAATAAGTAGCTGGACATTTTTAATCTCTTCATGTAGTCTGAATGGGTTATTTTAAGTTATTCCTGAAATCACAATAACTTGTCGAGGGCTCGGTAGTTCGTCAGTAAAGACTTAGAGCAGAGATGAACGCAATTCTATACTCTGTGACCAGGGCCGTAGCAAGGTCCTTCAGCGCCCTTGGCGAGTTTGACATATCTGCGCCCTCCAATACTGGGGGGTGTGAACATTTTTTTTTTATTTCTGTAAAATTGTTTATTATTTTAATATAAAAACACTGTTATTATCAAAGAAAACCTAAACCTCAATTTGAAAATGAATTAAGTGTTGGACTTTTAAGGTGCTGAAACCTTATTTTCAGACGATTGAACCTTGAACGATATGACCTTGATGTTCAAAGGAGCATAATAGAGCTGATTTAAAAATAATAACCCTCTTTCACCCCCGGGAATTTACAGCTCAAGAAAAATAATCGCATTTCGCGAAAGTTGGAATCAGTCGAAACTCACTGTCGCCGGTAGGTCTCGCGCTTGCGCATTACAATAAAAGAAACACTTTCGAAACTTGGTTACAAAACCTTCGATATGCATCCATTATCCTAGTTTGTAAATGTTAATTATGACTGGGAATCATAGTGACCTAACATAATGATGTATATCAGTACAAACGGTCTTTGTTACACGTTGCAATTTGAAACCCATGTTGTCCGTGAAGTACAATTATTAGTCTAGCCTAATTGAATGCATTGGTTATTGTGTGGATGTGTAAGTAACGGCCAATTGAAAACAATATATCACATTAATTGCGGTTCACTGAATTCATGTCAATTCCTTGTTACTCTGATTTGTCTTTATGGCGATGCATAACATGGCAACACGCACGCTTTGATTAGAATTGCTCTGTACAGGGTATAAGCTGGTTTCATGTTTAGTAAACAGAATTCCTATTGACAACAATATTCTTTTCAGATTTGTATTCCGACTATTTATGTTAAAAAGTGAAAATTTACAGTAATGGGAATATGCCCGGTTTCTATAAACTCGTGAAATACCTATGGGTAAATTATCCATGGGCATATTAGTTCTATTTCACCCACAATGATATAATGAGCAAGGCCTTGGAGGTGTACAGTTAATTTAATTCAGAAGGCTTTGATTCTCATTGTTTAAATTAATACTGATCCTACAAGAGGTTAAATTTTATCCAGCCATCCATGAAAGGATAAATTAACCCGATGATTTACCCTTGGAAAGATCTAGCCCGAGTTTGTAGGAACATTTTTTCTGTTATTTTCATATTTACCTAGAGGACATTTATCTAGAAACTCGCCACAAGTGTATGTGGTTACTATCTTTAAATTATTTGTGTTTGTATGGGCTTATTCTTGTGTAAATTCTTTCCATTGGATAAGTTACCCATAGGTATTTCGCGAGTTTATAGAAACCGCCCATTGGCATTCCTAGGGTTAATATAATAACTTCCTTTACCCATACTATGGGTGTAATATGTTGAGGAAGTAACCCCGAAATTCGATGTCGATTTTTCATAGGTAATCCCAAGAGAGAATACGAGTTTATCGATAGATTCGCGACTGCGCCGCAGGAGCGAATTTATCTGATGAAACTCGTAACCTCGAGTTGGATTTATTAAGACTATTCTATGAATAAAATATAACGGATTATATAAATAATATTATATTCTAATATAAATTGTTATATCTAGTTTGTTTAAAATAAAATCGTTAATAGTGTCAGCTGTCAGATCACGGCATATTAAATTAATGAACCGTCTGCATTATGGATTACTAAGCAATGCTACCAACGAAGTAGTGACAAAAGAGTTAACCTAAAATTTAAGAGAAGCTAAAATCGAAACAAAATAGGCTATAAACACATTTTTTTCAAGAACGTAATTTATTTGTAAATTAAATGTGCATTGGTCTACTTGAATGTGCATTGGTCTACTTGAATGTGCATTGGTTAAAAACACAGTTTTCTTTACCGTTGGATTTTCTCATATTGATAGCCCAATTCTCCTGCGATTGTAAGATAAACGGTCTATATCCGAGGAATTGCTAAACGTTATTGGTCAATATCAAACACGCGGCGTGTGAGTGGAATAGTCACCATAAATACATGTTTTGAGGTCTCCTAAATTCAAAATTGCTATTTTCAGAAACATGCCTCCCTGTCTGGTTGTGTATCTATCTGTGAATATAGTAATTCAAGAATGAAATCTCGTTTAAAACAAAATTTTATGTTTCTGTGGACGTGACATGAAGATTGGTGATGACTAGGGCTCGGACTTTTAGGTGCTTATAAAACCGAAAATATTTATTTTTTATGTGGGTAAAAAGTCGAAAATATGTTTAAAAAATATGATAATATTTTTATTTATTTATTTAACCAATATTTACAGAAGTACTCATCTAGTCATTCTGGTCAGCAAGTGTAGAACTGTTGCAGTAAACGACAATAGTAGGTCTTAAGTTGTGCATCTTAAAGCTGTGACGATTTTCACGGAACAGAGACTTGTATCTTGAAAATGTAGCCTACGTTCAACATTGCAGGATGTTAATCTTGCATATTTGTAACACTGACACTGTAACAATAATTCACTGACACTCAGATGTTCCATATGCTCCAAGTTCTCTACACTGTTAACCATTAAAATATCTGAAATCTTGCGCAACACTTCATTCTTATTTAGGCTTGACAGGAATTTTTCTCTAATTTTGTTTGCTTTTGAACCACTGATTTTGCTAAGTTTGTTTTCAATGTGTTTGATTTCTTTTATTGATTCTGTCAACAATTGTTTTGTTCTTTCCAACTTAGTAATGCAGTTTGAGAGGAAACAGAAATTTACACTAATAAAGGCCTAATCAGCCCTGATTTATTGTCTGACTCAACATAACAACGCAACACATTGAAAATATGTCGCAATTTAAAAAAAAAAAACAGTCAAAATATTCATTTCTAAACAAGATATGTGGTAAAATATGTAAAAAAGAATTAAGTTACCAAAAATATTTATTCAAATAAAAAATATCGAAAATATTTTTTTTTATGTGATATGCAACTCAGTATTTTGAATCCAAAGTTCCCAACCGGAACTTTGACAAAGTCCTGAAATCATAAGTAATAGCAAAAAAAATATGTATTTACCTAAAAGTCCGAGCCCTAGTGATGACTTTCTATTACTTTTAATATGAAGAAAATTTAGGTTTTATAGAAAACGGCCCAAACGATTTTGTTTATATTTTTACATGAGGGAGCCCCATTTCTATTAAGACCTAAGATTTTATTTGAATCTTCTTTCGTACAAATTCTTTTAAGGATAGCTATAAACAACTCAATTGATATGCTAATTTGGATTTCAAGTCTTGTTTCCTGAATTATGCGACTTTCAATGAAGCTGAGACAATTGAATGCGCACTACTGCAATATATCCGTAAACTACACTGAAATATATTTAGGGTAGAGGAACTTCTGTGTATGACATCTGATTTTTTATTGTATTATTATTTTTTTTATTATTATTTTTTTTTATTATTATTTTTTTTATTATTATTTTTTTTATTATTATTTTTTTTTTTACTTTTGCTGAAAAAGCGATTATACTGATGTATAAATTTCAAAACAGGAGATTGAAATCCTTATTATCCTATACTGAAGGAAATATAATCCAACTTCCACTGTTAGTCATCTCTAATCGGATGTAAAAAACGATGATATTAACGCGGTGCAATCCCCATCTTGATAGGTTTCGTAATTGAATTGTGATCCAGGCTGCGTGGATGGAGAGAATAAATAAATGAAGTCTGAATGGGATATCACAGTCGACCACAATGGAATGGGATTGGTGGAAGATAACAAGAGACTGTCGCGTCGCACCGCGAGCAATTATCTAACTTATCACTTCATTATCATAATCCCACTTCTAGGGACGAAGAAGAACATTTCGTTCAGGCTTAGCCAACTTTTGCATATTTATAGCGCTAAATGGCGAAGGAATAGATTGTAATTTTTCTTGTTTGAAAACTTAAGTACCTCCCATTCAAGTACTTCCATACTCCAAGTGGTCTATAGGAAGAACCCTGTTGATTTTGGACCACATTGGACGACCGTTACCGGAGTAATGACCAATTAACGGACACGTAGTTTTCGGGAAACAATTTTGCATCAATCAATAAAGCTGAATATGCTTTTGGGAACTGATTACAAATGACTGCGTATTTGTACGCCTTTACATGTTTTTGACAAATATAAAAGGATATTGCTGACATGAAGAATTTATTGTAAATTCGTTCTCTTATGGCCGGTTTCTATAAACTTGCGAATTACCTATGGGTAATTTATCCAATGGACAGAATCTACACAAGAATAACACCACACAAATACAAATAATTTAAAGATAGCAATCACATACACCTGTGGCGAGTTTCAAGATAAATTTCCTCTGGGTAAATATGAAAATGATAGAAGAAATGTCCCTACAAACTCGGGCTAGATCTGTCCAAGGGCAAATCGTCGGGTTAATTTATCCTTTCATGGATGGCTGGATAAAACTTACCTCTTTGTAGGATAAATAATAATTTAAACAATGAGAACCAAAGCCTTCTGAATTAAATTAACTGTACAACTCCAAGGCCTTGCTCATTATATCATTGTGGGTGAAATGGAACTAATTTGTCCATGGATAATTTACCCATAGGTATTTCACAAGTTTGTAGAAACCGGGCATTAATATTGTAGTTAAACTCCAATTCACGTATGCTGATCAAACTTTCTCAAGAAACGTGGTTTAAAAGTCACTACTTTCTTAAATAAGAACTGTTAACTCCATGTGGGACTTTGTTTTATCAGTTTACCTGATTTTATTTTTACTTTTACTGTTCATCACTAATTTCAAAGGTTTAGGGTAGTGTTACTTTGGTCCAAAGATTGATCCTTGTGGGGTTATCCATCCCAGAAATACTTGTATGAATAATCCCTCATTAAGATAACTTATTTGTTCCATCTACTCATCTAGTCTCTGTGGATTATTCAACGATAGCAGTTCGGGTTTGCGGTAGGAAAGTAAGATTTCAAAAATAAAGACGCTGATAACACCTAAGAAAATAAAAATGTTATTACTACCCTTAAGGCGTATTGAAATATTCATATCTTTCCGATATGATGACATTGGTCCCAAAATAGATCCTTGAGGTATTATCCATTATATCGAGCCATACTTGCATATGATTAACGCGCCAAAGTCTTTCTCTCCCTATGTATTATTCATAGGTCTGCATTCCACTTTCTGGCATCAAAGTAAGCTTGAAAAGTATAGAGTTGTTATAGTGTAAGCGTAAGAAAAGGAAGGTTTTGATTAATGCCGGGTTAGGGGTGTTAGAATATTCATAGCTCTCGGATAGCGTTACATTGCTCACACATATTGCCACCGCATTGTTTGGCTCATTCGCAGGCAAATGTATGCAGCATCTCTCTTCTCTCAGCAGCCACATGTGCTGCGCTCTGCCTTTTGATCCGCGAAACTCGACTCGTATCTGAGCCGATGCTAATATAAGCCTCTGTCACTGTGATGTCGCCGTGAAGCGTGTATTATTCAATATATGGAAAAGGGAAAGTAAATATTTGATAAATTGAAAAGATGTCTTGCAATACTGAGATTTTCTCGTAAAGAGTTAGGAAAGGAACGCTTATTTTCGACATCTCAAGAAGAAATTTCCACTTGACTTATAACTGCTGTATACGTCTATAACACTTCGCTCTCACATTTTTATTATTTAAGAAGGCCTATCCTTTTTTTCCTACTAGTGATTCCTACATATAAGATTACTTGGTGAACGAGAAAAATTTATACGCGTGATAACTCGAATACACACCATCAAATTTTCGTGAAATTTAATTGTTTCAGATTCAATTTTTTGCGAACAACAATAAATATTTTTGTTTGTCTTTTAGTTTTGTTTTGTTTTTCAGTTTTTATTTATCGTACTTCTCCCTTGAAAATATATTTCAATTTCTGAAAAATTAAAGAATTTGACTTTTTTTTTTTTTTTTTTTTTTTTTTTTTTTTTTTTTTTTTTAACTCCCTTGAGCGTCGAGCCCATATCAGGAGTTCAGGTTCTGTGTGTATACCAGTAGGGCATGCAACTATTGATTCTCACTATTTTCAGTTTTTGGTGTGTTTTTATGGCGTCAGTAAATTTCAACGTATATTAATTTAAATGGATATGATACGGGATGAAATAGTGAGGATGACTCATGGTATGTAAATATCCAATTCGGCATTTGCCTTTACTTCTGGGGAATCCACGAAAGAACCATATGAGATTGGCCGGCCATGGGATTTAAACCCGGGACTTCCAGAAAGAGGCCAGGTTTCGCCTTTTTTATATTTATTTCAGCTTATTAATACTCCTTTTAGTTACGAGGGCATATCAGGAGTTTGGAATCTGTTTTTGTAAGCCTACAGTAGCCCATGAAACTATTGATTTTCAATGATTTTCTATTGTTAGTATGTTTTATGTCAGTAAATTTCAGTTGACATTATTGATATTAATTTAAATGCATATGATACAGGATGAAATGGTGAGGATTACATGGTATGTAAATATGGCAATTGCCTTTACGACTGGCGAAACCATGAAAAAACCCACGTCAAATTGGCCGGCCACGGGATTTGAACTTGGGACCTCCCGAATAACAGTTCAAGTTTCGCTTCTTGTTAATTCTAATTAGGTTAGGCCCTAAAGTAAATAATAAATTGTCTGCTGCGTAATGTTGTTGAAGGGAAGTTGGAGGAAACTCTAGGACTTGGAATACCAGCCGCTGTACTATTTGCTATTTTTGCAGTTGCTATTTTAATGTGTAAATGCATGCAGTGTACAGTGTTTCTAGCGTAAAATTATTATTTTATATCTTATGACCAGGGCTAGGATTTATATGTAATTACATATTTCTTAATTTCACATATAGACACATTTTTTTCACTTATCTCCATCTATTATGTTGTCCTCTATTCAAATTAAACAAATTTATTTTACATATTTTTCCATATTTCTGACATTAGTACATATTTATATGTAAAATAAATATTTGTCCATAGTTTGTGACTTTAATGCAATATTCATACATATTTCATTCTTAAGAGTAAAACTATATAAAATTGTCGTTTTCAATGACAGAAAATATGGCAGCACAGGATAAGTTTTCAGTTATGCACAGAAATGAATGTGTGAAAAATGATTTGTGTTACATTAAATCCAATTTTTGTAATATAACAAAAATAATTCAGAAACTACAAAATAATAATCTGACATTACCTGGAAATATTGACATTGTGAAAAACATGATTCATGAACTCAAATGTATACGTGGACATTTAGCCGATATTATCAAATGTAAAGTGGACAATGTGTTTTCAAGAAATCCAGGCTTTGAAGAAATGTGTAAATTCAGTGCAATTTTAAGTAGCTCGTCAAATGTAAAACTAGAATCAGTGAATTTTAAACACGCGCCAATCACTTCATGTGCAGTAGAACGAAGCTTCAGCTAATACAAATCACTTTTGAAAATTTAAAACAACATTTTGTGGCATACTGTTATGGTAGCAGAAATAATCAATGAATGAATACAAATAAAGTAAGTGATCTGAAAAAAAATTGAATAATTTAATTTATGAATCCAGTATTTGTAATGCATTTTTTGTAGGTTCTAAAAGTAACAAAATGTAGTGTCTAGTGGTTAAATTTCTTTTGATGTCCATATTTTGACATTTTTAGTGCATATATATATATGTACATATTTTGACATTTTTAAGTACATATATATGTACATATTTTGACATTTTTTAGTACATATAAATCCTAGCCCTGCTTATGACTATATATGTATTTCACACCAACGCCACAAGATATGGGAAATAATTAAATCTGTAGATTAAGAACAAAATGTAAAGTAAACGTTACATACATTGAACTTGAGGACTGAATTTATTTTTTGTGTTTAGGTGGACAATTTTATTCACATTAAGTATTTCCACTGCCTATGGTACGGGCAGAGGAAGTAAAAATCAATAGGCTATGGTCAGTTTTTCAGTGCTTTAAGCGGTTGGTTACTCCTCAAGTCAGATACACTCTCAACTTCTTTACTCCCTTAGCCTGTTTATCGAAATTTGTTTATTCTGCTGAATGTGTTATTAGCAGGGCCCGGATTCTGATGCTAAAACTGTTTGAAAAATGACCTATAAAATGACCCTAAATTTTAAAGAAAATGACTTAATAATTATAAAAAATTACCTAAAAAACTGATATTTTATTTATAAAAAAATATTAGTGTACACACAAAGTTATAGACTAGTTTGTACATAACTGTAAAAACTGTAAATAACTGTAATGTTGTGAATGTTCTTTTCTCACGGAAGTTTATTCTGGCACTGAGGCACTTGCTAGTCAAAATTCGGCATTTCCTTTTGTGGTCTGCTGGATTATATTGTTGTTTAATTGAGGGTAAACAGCTGTAGTTTGCACTCTCAAATCCAAGCAGGTGGCAGAATCTGGTGCCAAGTCAATCTAATCACAAAAGAAAAATACAACATTTTGGCGTTTCTTTGATTCTCACTTCCGACTGAGACATATCAACACTTTAACGCCGAATTTTTTCTTCTTGCATTAAACAAACAACACTTCAAAGACAGCACCGCTAGCAACGAAAAAAGTTAATACACTCAATATAAATACATGTAAATGACTAAATAAGGAAGCAAATGACACGAAAATTACAAAATAATGACCTAAAATTGAAATAAATGCCCTAAAAATATAAAATTGTATAAAATGACAAAAAAATAACCTAATAAAAATGTATTTCTGTAATCTAGAGGCCATGATTAGGATTTATCTACAAGTTGACAATGTCTATGCAGCATCAATAAAAATATGACATGTCATTAGAATCCGGGCCCTGGTTATTAGTTTTGTGATAAAGCTTGTAGGCCAGGACAGAAAAGAGAATTTCATCATGGTCTCCTGAATGAGTTTTCTCACATGAAAAGGTAGTCAGCTTTCCTTAATTTAAATCAACACGTAACATTAGCGCATAAGCTGGTATGAAATACATATAACTCGCTTCTAACAGAAAATATCATATTCACTCTGTTCATCTACACAAAATTCTGCCGCTGGCTGCATTACTCATGTGCTGGTGAACACGTTGCCAACATTTGAAAGGAAACTTCTCTCAGTTTTGTCGTGCGGGGGTTTTTAGTTACACAGAGTTTGCAGAGCTGGACAGTTGAACAATAAACTGCGTGGTACATTAGGAACTGAACACAAATGCGAGGCGTCAAAACTACATTTTTCAATTTATCTCTTCTGGCTGCGGATATTAACAACACTTTGTTCGTGTGCAGAGTTTGGCTATGCTGAAGTTGAATTGCCACGGTCAGTTAACAGAAATAGCCACGAAGATTTGCAGTCACTTAACTTCGTATTCTTGAATGCCCTTAATAAATTGATAGCAGAATATTCAATTTCCATTCGGGTGTTCCCAGGTTCAAATCCCGTGGCCGGCCAATTTTGCATAGGATTTTTTGCACTCCTTAGCTAATTAGTGGTACTTACGAACGTTGTTGCCATGGATCGTAAGTTGACATTCCCACACGCAATCTTGTTGCTAGGGGGCGATAAGCGTTTCCCGCCCGCAAACGCTTACGGCCCTCGGGCGGAAAGTGTTTGAGGGCTGTTATGAATATAACGACACACTTCATTATACAAGCCTTTATGGACAAGGCCCCCCTCATCACAAATATTCGGTTGCCATAAACAATAACAAATGCGAATCACTTTCTAAAATATAACATCCATCTTCAATAGTGTATATACACTAGGATGGGCCCGCGGCTTCGCCCACGATAATTAATTGAAAAATTAGAAATTAATAATATAATAATTATTAAAGCATTATATTTATTAACACTTGCACGCGAATCATTCTTAAACTAAACCATTAATAATTAATGAAACAGCTAGAATTCCGGCTTTAGAGTACATTCCACGATTAGAAATTGTCACCTGGGAAAACGATCTCAGATTCGATTATGTAGTTCCAAAGATAACTGTGATCCACTGCCTTCTAAACTGTATAGGCTAATTCTCGTGCGTAATTCTCGAGACGGCGGTGGATAATGGCGTTTTTCAACTGTTTGTTGACAGATGAATGAGATGTGAATTTTATTTGATAAATTCAGTGTAATTTTAAGAAATTATATAATTTTTCAAGAGAAGGAGTGATTGATTTGGATTATTATTATCAACGATATTTCAAGAGTTAAATCATCAAAATTTTACTGCTGGTGCCCCCGGCTTCGCCCGCCACTATTCATTGACACCAGGATTTTTAAGAAATTTACACTGGTAGATTATTAAAAATGTTTGTGGTTCAGAGCTATGAAAATTGTAAGTAAAAATAAAATTAGAATATTTGTTCATTGAGTTCATTTCACTTAGGCCTTATATAATAAAGAAACGGTTTTCCTAATCTTGTAGTCGTCATGAAAGTTTAGACTGAGAGATACGAACATCGCCGAGTATACCCGATGTCTCACGAAGCGGGCGAGCAAGCACGCTATTTAGGGCCGTTGAATTGTATAAGAGTAGATAATATTTTCAAGTAATATCAAAATTAATATAATTAAATTGATATAAGTAATCATCGTGCAAAAAATAGCATGCAATATCTCGGAAAATTGAAACTAGTTTTTGCACTCCTTAGCTAGTAAGTGTTTCTTACGACAGTTGTTTACATGGCTCGTAACTTGACATTACCACACGCAATCTTGTTGCTAGGGGCGACGGACGGAAAGTGAATTGTTGCTAGGGGCGACGGGCGGAAACATAGGCGTAACCAGGCCGACCATATGGGGGGGGGGTTATAACATCCGCGGGGTCTGGCGAGTATGGAAGGAGAGGGGGGTCCGGGGGCCCTCCCCCGGAAAATTTTAAAAATTAAGATGCAAAATAACGAGTTTTAAGCTTCCGGGGGTTCTCCCACGGAAAATTTTAAAAATTAAGATGCAAAATAACAAGTTTTAAGCTTCCGGGGGTCCTTCCCCGGAAAATTTTTAAAATTAAGACGCAAAATAACGAGTTTTAAGCTTCCCACGCTTTATACTTGTATTAAGCAATTTATGGGCAGACTTAAAAAAATTATACAATTTTCCTTTTTTTAATCAATGGGGGGGGGGTTCAAACCCCCAAAACCCCCCCCCCTCGCTACGCCTATGGGCGGAAAGTTACTTTACCGCCCGCAAATGCTTATTTGCGAGCAGAAATGACCAAGGCCTCCCCGCTTTATAAATATTCGGTTGCCATAAACAATAACAAATGCGAATCCCTTTCTGAAATAAGCACCATTCTTCAAGTCTGTATTTACATAATATTTTCAGGTAATATCACAATTAATATAATTAAATTGATATAAGTAACCGTCGTGCAAAAAATAGCATGCAACACACGGACCGTAAAGGCATTTACGGGTCTCGAAAACTTACTGTTTCCTCGACCCGTAAACGTGCCTTTCCGCCCTTGTGTCGCAATATACTATTTCAAACTATTTTCCTCGATCCGTAATCATGCCTTACGGCCCTTGTATCGCAATATACTATTTCATGGTTTTCCCAGTCGTAAAGGCAAATGCCGAAATGGATATTTACATACCACGAATCATGCTCACCATTTCATCTTTATCATATCCATTTAAATTAATATCAATTAAAATTTACTCCGTAAAAATACACCAATACTAGAAAGAATTGACACTTAATAGTTCCATGGCCTACCCTACTGTAGGCTATAGACACACATGCCAAACTCCTGATATGGCTGGCATCTAAAAGGAGTATATACACAGCTGAATTAAATATATATATACACACATAGGCGTAACCAGGCCGACCATATGGGGAGGGGTTATAACATCCCCCAGGGAGAGGGGGTCCGGGGGTCCACCCCCGGGAAATTTTAAAAATTAAGATGCAAAATAACGATTTTTAAGTTTCCGGGGGTCCTCCCCCGAAAAATTTTAAAAATTAAGATGCAAAATAACGGTTTTTAAGCTTCCGGGGACCTCCCCCGGAAAATTTTAAAAATTAAGATGCAAAATAACGATTTTTAAATTTCCGGGGATCCTCCCCCGGAAAATTAAGACTCAAAATAACGAGTTTTGAGCTTCCCACGCTTTATACTTGTATTAAGTAATTTATGGGCAGACTTAAAAAAAACTTATACAATTTTCCTTTTTTTAATCAATGGGGGGGGGGGGTTCAAACCCCCAAACCCCCCCCCCCTCGGTACGCCTATGTATACACACACAGTATATTCGACCTCAGGAAAATCATTAATTCGAGATTTGTAGCATCAAGTTACTTACTTACTGAATGGCAATAGACAATTCCTAAGCAAGCTAAAGGAATATTATCTATTTTACGGAACCCGGAGGTTCATTGCCACCATTCAAGCATATTCTGTATTAACTCCAGCTACCCCTCGCAACTCCTACTTCCCTTAAATCTATTCTAATATGGTCCATCTATGTCTAGGTCTTCCAAGTGGTCTTTTCTCTTTGGTCTCCCAGACAATATTTATACAGTCTTGCAAAATTTAATTCCAGTATCTCGAGTTCTTGAGTTATTATGTAAACGCTTTGTAAAATTGGTAGTTATGGAAAACAGGCAACAAATAGTATAGCCTATTGCGATACAAGTGCCGTAAGGCACGTTTACGGGTCGAGGAAACAGATTGAAAACCCGAGGCGCAGCCGAGGGTTTTTAAGTTTTCGAGACCCGTAAATGCCTTTACGGCCCGTGTGTTGCATGCTATTTTTTGCACGATGATTATTTATATCAATTTAATTATATTAATTGTGATATTACCTGAAAATATTATGTAAATACATTCTTGAAAATAGATGTTTATTTCAGAAAGTGATTCGCATGTGTTTGTTGTTATGGGAACCGAATATTTGTCCTGGGGGCCGTGGCCATAAAGGCTTGTATTATGAAGTGTATCGTAATGAATTATGACGTAGCGCTTGGGCCGTAAGTGTTTTAACCTCATCGCAACCGGCCTTAGCAACAAGACTGTGTGGGAATGTCAACTTACGATCCATGTAAACAAAGTTCGTAAGTACCACTTACTAGCTAAGGAGTGCAAAAAATACTTATTTACCTGATTAGGCAAGTGACGTCATTGAACATAACTAACAAAGTATAACCAGTAGGTTAATTTTTCTTTCAACAAATTAAAGAGGAAAATCTGCGTTATTATTAGAGGACAAAATTCATACCAATACGGTTATGCAGTGTCGGTAGTGAAGCGTAAATTCGCTTTGTCTTTATTGAAAATTCACCAAACGTCATGGAAGAATCATATATCTAACTTGGATCATAATGCATCAGATCTCTTGTGCTTCATATTACTCAGAGAATGCACCCTGGCGGAGAAACACAAAAGCTAGTTTGACGTCATTTTCATAATGCATGCATATAGTGTTAAGACAGGCCTGAATAATGTGACGGCCTGTATCTTCAAAGCAACCTCCATCATGTGTCATATTAAAAACTTTTTTTGCTTTGAAGTTACGTTTCCATGTAAGAGGGATAAAACATGCATACATAGGGGCTTTCATTTGTATGTACCGGTACATACTTACGCTCAAAATCTTTTTCTTGATGAGAATAGAGAGGATTCCTGAACGGTAATTGTAGTAATTCGTAATTTTGAAATACACAGAAGTTAACACAATCGCGGTTATAATTGGAGTGGGGGAAGGAGCAATATATAAGGGGAAAAAAAAACCAAAGGCAGGTAACTGGGGCTCGCTTAGGCCATGGGTGCGCAACTGGTTCACATTGTGCCACTGTGCGGTGGGGTAATGTCTCCCACTACAGTCGCCCTTGACGTCAGAATAAAGCAGTTTCGACGTGACACTGAACATGAAGAGCAAGTTTCATCTGTCACAGCATGGGTGGGGAACTAAAACGTTTCCCCTCAGTTGCTCAGGTATGGCTTAGGCTTTGGAAGTTCCAAAGATAGCTTTGTCAAATAACACTATCCACATATTCCTTCACACATGCTTATCAAACTAGACCTTTGTTCTTCCGTAAGCCCTACTTAATGAATCATCTAGAGCTTAACTCGAAAGTCGATTAAAAAATAACTTATTTTCTGCATATCATAATTGCAATTATCACTGATTAAACAAAAGCATTCTGGCACTTTGTTACATCAGTTTACCTGATTTTATTTTCTCTTTTTTTCCCTGTGTGCGGACCCTTGCGTGTGTTTATAGTATATTGCGATACAAGTGCCGTAAGGCACGTTTACGGGTCGAGGAAACAGATTGAAAACCCTCGGCTGCGCCTCGGGTTTTCAATCTGTTTCCTCGACCCGTAAATGCCTTTACGGCCCGTGTGTTGCATGCTATTTTTTGCACGATGATTATTTATATCAATTTAATTATATTAATTGTGATATTACCTGAAAATATTATGTAAATACATTCTTGAAAATAGATGTTTATTTCAGAAAGTGATTCGCATGTGTTTGTTGTTATGGGAACCGAATATTTGTCCTGGGGGCCATGTCCATGAAAGCTTGTATTATGAAGTGTATCGTAATGAATTATGGCGTAGCGCTTGGACCGTAAGTAATTTAACCTCATCGCAACGGCCATAGCAACAAGACTGTGTGGGAATGTCAACTTACGATCCATGTAAACAACTTTCATAAGTAACACTTACTAGCTAAGGAGTGCAAAAATGTATTTAATACAATTATACGTATGACATGAGTCAAACAGTTTTCTCGTTACTGTAGCTTCTCTTCATAAAGCGAAAAAACTTGTGAGATATGTCGTTCATGCTCCGAGTCTCTAATTCATATAAATACACCTAGGCTCCTATAAAAATTCCACACAATGATTCGTCGACCATAAAAGCATTCACAGAATTACCATGTTAATATGGATACTACATTTGTATTCCAGAACGAAATTGCGTTCCAAATTGCCCTCCATATAGTACAAGGAAATTCTTGAAAGCCTCATCCAGTGTGGGGGTTATTTTATTCCAATGTTTTATTAATGTACCGGTGTTTAATCCGTTTCATGCGGTAGGATTTCTGCACGAATACTAATTCACACATTTATCTGTGCCTGAATATTCATACTTCTACGAATCGTTAGGAATTTTAATGCAGAAGCACTGTGCTTTCAAATATTGAAAGTTGAAAACTTAAAGCTATTGTAAGAACTGAATAAAAAAAATGCTGATTAAAGTGAAGTTATAATATCCCTCTAAAAGTTCATAAATGCAAGACTGTAGGAAAGAGTTTTGCATAAATCTTAGGGAGCATTCACACCGAAGTACCATGCCACTTGCCATAGGCGTAACGAGGGGGGGTTTTGGGGGTTTGAACCCCCCCCCCCCCCATTGATTAAAAAAAGGAAAATTGTATAATTTTTTTTAAGTCTGCCCATAAATTACTTAATACAAGTATAAAGTGTGGGAAGCTTAAAACTCGTTATTTTGCGTGTTAATTTTAAAAATTTTCCTCGGATGGACCCCGGAAGCTTAAAACTCGTTATTTTGCGTCTTGATTTTTAAAATTTTCCGAACCCCCGGAAGCTTAAAACTTGTTATTTTGCGTCTTAATTTTTAAAATTTTCCGGGGGAGGACCCCCGGAAACTTAAAACTCGTTATTTTGCATCTTAATTTTTTAAATTTTCCGGGGGAGGGCCCCCGGATCCCCCTCTCCCTGGGGGATATTCCATACCCCCCAGACCCCGCGGATGTTATAACCCCCCCATATGGTCGGCCTGGTTACGCCTATGCCACTTGCTACGTGCTACCTGGATGCAAGCTGCACGTTACTCGTTTTAAATCCCAAATTAACAAGTTCAAGTCTTCATACCGAAGTAGCGTGGCAATAATAAATCTCGGAGAGTGCGACATTCATTTCTTCAGATAGATGTGGACTTATTTCATGCGACGCTACTCGGGATGACGCATGCGTATAGTTGCCTTTTCAGCTGTTTTCTAATTGTTAAGAAAATTCAACATATTATATTCGCTTGTGTAGCGGTAGATTATGGCAAAGATGTCATGAAAACTGCTAGAAAGAGAGCTATTTAACACAATTTGTACATGCGTAGACTATACGATATGGCAATCGAAACTGGATTAAAACTGCTGAAACTATATCCTCTTTAGGTAAATTGCAGATCGCATTCGCTACTTCGGTATGAATGCAAAACTGTGAACCATGCAACTCTATGTGCAGCCTGCATCCAGGTAGTGTGATTCACATGCTATGTTACTTCGGTGTGAATGCTCAGTTAGGTACTTTGTATTCTACCACACTGTCGATGGTCAAAGGTCAGTGGTCAGTACGTAGGAAAGAATATACTCACACTCGGGGGATTCATTTCATGATTGTAATAAGGATATTGTGAAAATAGAGCTCACGAGTTATTCGCTAACATTCAACGCGCTCTAGCGCCTAAGTTGTTAGTCTGGCTCAAAACAGATGGCAAATCAAATTTTTAGGACATTTAACCCTTATGCATAACCATATTGCATAAATTGTATCTTACAGGATAAAATATAGTTCCTTAAATTTGTAAAAAAAATAAAAATCAGGTAACTGATGTAATAAAGTGCCAGAATGCTTTTGTTTAATCAGTGATAATTGCAGTTATAATATGCAGAAAATAAGTTATTTTTTCATCAGTTTCCAAGTTCAGCTACAGATCGATTCATTAAGCATGGCTTACGGAAGAGCAAAGATCTAGTTTGATAAGCATATGTGAAGGAATCTGTGGGTAGCATTATTTGCCATAGCTATCTATAATGCCACTCCCAAAGCCGTATGTGAACACTGTAAAACAATATGTTCCTATGAGAACTGATTTGCATTTGATAAATTCTTTCTATTATATTACCATAAAATAGGCACTAAATTGGGCTTTACTCCGGTGCCGGTCAACCGATTTGGTCCAATTTCAATAGACTTCTTCCCATGGACTTTATAAATGCGTAAACCAAGAAAATCCAATGAAGCGTATTTGAGTTATCTGACATACAGACAGACGGAGAAACATTTTCTCGTCCCCCACACAATCTCATGAAGTACCATTCTGGCATTTAATAGTGCCCTGGCCGGGGAAAAAGACCTGAGAGTCGAGTTCCTTAGAAAAAATGGACCCACATAGTGGGTTTTGTCCAAATCATTCAATGTTTCACATTTAGGCGTGCATTCATGATCCCCTTCTTTTCACCTATCTAAAATAATTAAGATCTCTGCGTGTCGCGATGTTATAAACAAATGAATCAACTAGAACAGGTTAACAAAATCGAAGCAATCGACTAATTGATGTGTTTTATTGCAAAAAGTCGATTTCATCGATGCTCTTTTTGTGATGGTTGCTATGGCAATCCGAGCAAGGCTCCTTGAATTAATTGCACAATTGAACACTGTCTTGTTAATAGGTGGCGTTGGATCTACACGGAAACATGAGTTCAAATATTATATTAGATTTTATATGATAGGCCTACTTTGGATTTTATGGGGAAATGTATAAGAAAGCATACTTTTTAAAAAATTAAAAGTATAACTCTTAACAAAAGTGTAATTTTGGTTGCTCTTTTTTATTACCAACTAGCTTAATAGACCCGGCGTCGCCCGGGTTTTTTATTTTGTAACTGGAAATGAACTTATGAAGGACTTTCGATTTTTAAATTCTAGGTCCTTATATAGGTATTTATAATCTGAAATAGGAAGAACGACTTATTACACTAAAACTATTCCCTCAGAAAACGCTTGATATAGCTTTTTATGGCTCATAGAGGATGTAGAATTTTGCATCCCATCGCTTGTACACAGCAAGCCTGGTAAGGGTTCAAATAAGAAGAAACAGAAATTCCTGTAACATAAAATTGTAATATCGAGGCGGAAAATTTTATTTCTCACTCTCATATTACCATAAAACTGTTTTGGGGATGAAATTAAACAAAAAGCACACTTTCATACTTCTCTCTCCAAAAACCTGCGATATAATAATATACCATATTACCATACCTCGTATTGTTTTCTCTATGTCCAGGGTAGAGAAAAGTTATGTGACTGCATTATTTTCGTGGATTACATTCTTTAATATTGATTAATACCATGAATTATATTGACACCTTCTCTTATTTGTCAAACTTGCATTTTTTTTCCAAACCCATCTGATAGCATTAGCAACAATATGTTCTGTGATTTGGAATTTATAATTCTGTGTAAAAAAGGGATTAAGTATTCTAAAAAACATTTAATTTTTGGCATTTAAAATCAAAATTTTGCAAATTCCTTTCTTAGTGAGCACCTACATTATGAAACGAAGGTACTGTCAAAATTCCAAGTGTCAACCTGTTATAGTTTAGGCTCTACGTTGATTCCTGTCATTCAGTCAGTCAGTCAGGACAAAGCCTTTTATATATATATAGAGATTAATTAGATTTTACCCATGACGTCATGCATAATTCACGCACCGTTATTCACCAGAACTCAGGATCTCTTATATTTTCATTGTGCTTTTTCTAGGGATTCGAAAGCAATGACCTTTGAAAATCACCCTGAAGAATGTAGAAAAAAATAGCGGCATCTTGTGGGTGCAATGAATAGGGGAATCCATTGTCAAGTTCAGTGGGGAAGCGTGATTTATAGGCCATGTTGGAATTTCTGAATTTAGGGAGTAGGAAATGGAAGCCACTTTTAAAATTACATTTGCCGGAATTTTTTTTTTTCCTTTCTATTTCTGTTGGAAAAGAGTAATTACCTATTTTTTTAGTCTTGTTTTCTCCCTTTCTTCATTTTATCTTTGTGCATTTGTTAAAGAATTAATTAAAACCTAACACAATTAAAGTTACGGCGTTATTGTTTGACTTGGAAGTAGTTGTTTGTCTTTAAGTCGTCTGTCTCTTTGGTAGCTTTTCATTGTTTGCATTTCATTATTTTCGATTTAATTATATCTCTCTGTAATTAATCCTGAAGTGGTTAAGATAGTGTAGTGTAAGAAAGGAAGTTTCTGGTATATTTCCCAATAGACTCATCCGAATTGTAGATTCTCTCAATTAAGGATGAATCCTATGCAAAACAGTTGAACGGAAGATTTAACAGAATTTACCAGAAGGAAAACAAAAGGCTGTAGCTTAGGAATTAAGCATTAAAGGAAGAAACCAATTTAGAATAAATAGGTAAGTAGGTAAAATAGTATAATACTAGTTCGTGCCCGCGGCTTTGCCCATGATAATTAATTGAAAATTTAAAAATTAAGAGTATAATAATTATTAAAGCATTATATTTATTAACACTTGCACGCGAATCATTCATAAACTAAACCATTAATAATTAATGAAACAGCTAAAATTCCGGCTTCAGAGTACATTCCACGAATAGAAAGCGCCACCTGGGAAAACGATCTCAGATTCGATTATGCATTTCCAAAGCTAACCGTGAACACATAATACGTATTGTTTCTCAACTGTTTAGTGACAGATGAATATGATGTGAATTTTATTTGATCAATTCAGTGTAATTTTCAGAAATTATATAATGTTCCAAGGGAAGGAATGATTTGTTTGGATTATTATTATCAGCGATATTTCAAGAGTTAAACCATCAATATTTTACAGCTGTTGCTCCCGGCTTCGCCCGCCATTATTAATTGAATCCATGATTTTTAAGAAATTTACACTGGCAGTTTATTAAAAATATGTTTGTGGTTCAGAGCTATGAAAATTGTAAATAAAAATAAAATTAGAATATTTGTTCATTGTGTTCATTTCACTTAGGCTTTATATAATAAAGAAACGGTTTTCCTAAATTTGTTCTCTTCGTGAAAGTTTAGACTGCGAGAGACGAACATCGCCGAGTATACCCGATGTTTCACGAAATGGGCGAGCGAGTGAGCACGCTATTTAGGGCCATTGAATTGTGTAAGAGTAGATGGTAAAAACTTTTTCTTTAAGTTTTGCAACGCGAACCAGGGGGCTTTGAGATAAAAGAATCCCTAAGACATAAGAACCTAAGTTTCTAGGAACGGTGTCTGGCTTGAAACTACCCTTCAGAGAAATTTTACAAATAATGTTTCAAAAACTAAAAGGGGTTATGCTACAGCAAATGGTTTGTGTAAAAGACAGTATTATAGTCACGTACCATGTAGTGTAAATAACTAGGAGGTGCCCGTGGCTTCGCCACGATAATTCTTTTAAAAATTAAAATTAAGAGTATAATAATTATTAAAGCATTATATTTATTAACACTTGCACGCGAATCATTCATAAACTAAGCCATTAATAATTAATGAAACAGCTAAAATTTCTGCTTTAGATTACATTCCACGACATGAAAGCGCCCCCTGGGAAAACTATATCAGAATCGATTATGCAGTTCCAAAGAACCTGTGAACACATAATACGTATTGTTTCTCAGCTGTTTATTGACATGAATATGATGTGAATTTTATTTTATCAATTCAGTGTAATTTTCAGAAATTATATAATGTTTCAAGGGAAGGAATGGTTTGTTTGGATTATTATTATCAGCGATATTTCAAGAAATAAAACCATCAATATTTTACAGCTGTTGCCCCCGGCTTCGCCCGCCATTATTAATTGAATCCATGATTTTTAAAATTTACACTGGCAGTTTATTAAAAATATGTTTGTGGTTCAGAGCTATGAAAATTGTAAGTAAAAATGAAATTACAATATTTGTTCATTGTGTTCATTTCACTTAGGCTTTATATAATAAAGAAACGGTTTTCCTAAATTTGTTCTCTTCGTGAAAGTTTCGACTGCGAGAGACGAACATCGCCGAGTATACCCGATGTTTCACGAAATGGGCAAGCGAGTGAGCACGCTATTTAGGGCCGTTGAATTGTGTAAGAGTAGATGATAAAAACTTTTTCTTTAAGTTTTGCAACGCGAACCAGGGGGGCTTTGAGATAAAAGAATCCCTAAGACATAAGAACCTAAGTTTCTAGGAACGGTGTCTGGCTTGAAACTACCCTTCAGAGAAATTTTACAAATAATGTTTCAAAAACTAAAAGGGGTTATGCTACAGCAAATGGTTTGTGTAAAAGACAGTATTATAGTCACGTACCATGTAGTGTAAATAACTAGGAGGTGCCCGTGGCTTCGCCACGATAATTCTTTTAAAAATTAAAAATTAATTTTTAAAGCATTATATTTATTAACACTTGCACGCGAATCATTCATAAACTAAGCCATTAATAATTAATGAAACAGCTAAAATTCCTGCTTTAGAGTACATTCCACGACATGAAAGCGCCCCCTGGGAAAACTATATCAGAATCGATTATGCAGTTCCAAAGAACCTGTGAACACATATTACGTATTGTTTTTCAGCTGTTTATTGACATGAATATGATGTGAATTTTATTTTATCAATTCAGTGTAATTTTCAGAAAATATATAATGTTTCAAGGGAAGGAATGGTTTGTTTGGATTATTATTATCAGCGATATTTCAAGAATTAAAACCATCAATATTTCACAGCTGTTGCCCCCGGCTTCGCCCGCCATTATTCATTGACTCCAGGATTTTTAAGAAAATTACACTGGTAGATTATTAAAAATGTTTGTGGTTCAGAGCTATGAAAATTGTAAGTAAAAATAAAATTAGAATATTTGTTCATTGTGTTCATTTCACATAGGCCTTATATAATAAAGAAACGGTTTTCCTTCCTAATTTTGTAGTCATGAAAGTTTACACTGCGAGAGACGAACATCGCCGAGTATACCAGATGTCTCACGAAGCGGGCGAGCAAGCACGCTATTTAGGGCCGTTGAATTGTATAAGAGTAGATTGCTTTACTGAAATTATTCTAAACAAGCGAAGCTGGGGAAGCTGCGATAGCGACTGCAGTAAAAATGAGGTTAGGAGGCCGAGTGCAGAATCGAGAGATCGATTGTGATGGGATGATTAGCGAGCGTTTACATGGCCTCCACTAATAATTAAATCTCGCTGCTACAAGCTTTCGGTTTTAACGCTGCCATTCACAATTCTCTCCCACATAACAAAAAAAGACACTTTTACAAGCTTTAGAAACATGTTTTGGAATTACTGTTGTTTCCATAACAAGGGAAGTGGCTTCTTTCCGAACACTGTAAACGTGAGCATGTACGCTTCAGCAAATAATTGTATGGAAGTTGTTGTTGTTAATATACGAAGTTTTATCTTGTGAAATAAAATTTAAAAAAATCCCTTTAGACAGGCCTATAGGCTGAGGTAGATATCGAAGTGTTTTTGGTTTAATTTATTGTCGCGGCGCAGAACTCTTCTCCTTTAGCCTTGGCATGACAAACCCGCAATAATAACTGCCAAAAAGAGGAAAGAGCACTTTTTCAAACATTCAAATCTCGCCTTACGTGAGAACTTTCGAGAAACTAGTGATTGATTTGTAGAGTACTCATCAAGAGCTTTTCAACGATACCCCACAATAAGTGGTTTCAAATATTTCGAATTTCCATCCCCCCACCCCCACTCGTACCTCAAAACCCCGGAATCGTTGGTGTCACTGTAAACTCCATAGGGAGTACTCTAATTTATTCAAACAAAGTTTCCCTCTATACTTCATAGGGGCCGAGATATAAATTTTTCAACATTTCAACCTCCTCCCCCGACCCCCCCCCCCCGGGCCAATTTTGCTCATTAACGAACTTGTCCGAACTATTGGGCCTAGAAATAACATAATAACATTTGGTTCAATTATCTTCAAAATTACGGCCGCTAGCGTGTAAAGATATATATATTACAAAAGAAAATTTTTGAACGGGCAGTGGTTTTGTACTTAGGGCGGCATGAAACGTAAAGATATGAAATCATATTTCGAAAGTCATGACATGGTATCTAGGGAATTCTATAACTGATACTGATATCTTTTTCCCCCCCTTTTCATGAAAAATGGCAAGATTATATTTTCTTGAAGATTTGTAGAATCCATAATATGCACCCTTTTTGCGGAATAATTCTAAATACAAGTAAAATCTCGAAGTTGACCAAAAAAAAAACTAACCTAAGATGGCAGTATAAACTGATAAAAATAATAAAATCTGCATATTATATCCTGGCATTTACGTTACTATGCCAGGCCATAATCTGCTATTATTTTATTTTCCTAAAATATTTCTTTTTTTCTTTCTACTGAATCCAGACATTAACTAAG
The DNA here is from genome assembly GCA_964059195.1 of Ectobius pallidus. Taxonomy (NCBI): domain Eukaryota; kingdom Metazoa; phylum Arthropoda; class Insecta; order Blattodea; family Ectobiidae; genus Ectobius; species Ectobius pallidus. Next base: position 164,771,220 of record CAXKWD010000006.1, read on the forward strand.
TAGGTTGTTCTTGAAATTATTTTAGAAAATGCAATTCATGGTTTCATCTTCTTAGATATTTTCTCCCTGTCACTTCGTTTCGCTCGTGCTCTTAAAATTTTCCACAAGTGCCAATATTTCATCACCTTTTCTTTAATTTTTACTGTCTTGAGTAAATGTTAGTTTACATATGAAATATTTATTTACAATTTGTCCGCATTATTAGGTAGATTTCGAAGAAAAATCTACCTATTGCAATGGATACCATGTCATGATTTTCGAAAAATTATTTCATATCTTTACGTTTCATGCTCCCCTAAGTACGAAACCACCGCCCGTTCAAAAAAAAAATTGTGATATTTATATATATATATATTTATATCTTTACACGATGGCGGCCGTAATTTTGAAGATATTTGAACCAAATTTTATTATGTCATTTCTAGGCCCAATAGCTCGGGCAAGTTCGTTAATGAGCAAACTTGGCCCAAGGGGGTGGTCGGGGGAGGGGGTTGAAATTTTTAAAAATGTATATTTCGGCCCCTATGAAGTATAGAGGGAAACTTTGTTTGAATAAATTAGAGTACTCCCTTTGGAGTTCACAGTGACACCAACGATTCGGGGGTTCGAGTGAGGGTGGGGGTGGGGGGATGAAAATTCGAAACTTTTGAAACCACGTCTTGTGAGGTATCGTTGAAAAGCTCTTGATGAGTACTCTACAAATCAATAACTAGTTTCTTGATAGCACTCATATGACGCGAGATTTTAATGTTTGAAAATAATAACACTTAAAAGAATTATTATAATATCATAATTTTGTCTTGTTTAGCGGCTTTGCTAATTTTATTCATAGCTGATCTTGCGCACGGCCTCCCAGAATATTATATCCTATTCTTGTTGTCAAAACAAATGATTGTAGTCTCTTCCTCTTTACCGAATTCAGTTCTTATTACTGCGGGTTTGCCATGCCAAGGCTAAAAAAGAAGAGTGCTGCGCAGCGATAATAAATTAAACCAAAAGCACTTTGAAATCTACCTCAGCCTGTAGGCCTGCCTAAAGGGATTTTTTTTACAATAAGATTCCACCAGAATGACCACATACTCGTGGGAGGAGCACTTAAAAATGTTTGTAAATACATTAAATAAACACAAATACGTATATTACGGTACATTAATTTACAGTAATAATAGAAAAAGAAGAAAGAAACATGAAAAACAAATATTTAATCAATAAACTTAATTACTTCTTAAATTTGTGATTGTTCAGATTAAATAACAAAGGATTATTTTTAACAATGAAATTAAATAATCTGGGACCAAAAGTTGAATTGTGTTTTTCTACCTGCAGATGTGAAACGTTTTATTTGCTTTGTTTCGACGTTGTATGTATGGGGATCTGGATGTGATAAGTAGGGACCGGATTTTTAGGTTTTTACCTATTTTTTTCCTTACTTCCAAAACAAAAAACGCCCATACGCTTTTTCGAATCATGTCCATAGGATTCACTCACATTAATTCTGTGGCACCTAAAAATACCTAAATGGGGTATAAAAACCTAAATATACCTAAACGTGATATGAAACCTAAAATATCTAATTTTGGCTGCTTTTTTGTCTTTTTTTGTTTGTCAGTTGAGATATCGATATTTTGCGGAGAGACAATAACTTTGTCGGGTTGAAATTAATACCACCAGCGTTTCGTTCTATGATGGACAGTATCAAGAGACGAAGTGTAAGAGTACCGGCGTATTCCTTTTAAAATATTCGTATGAACAACCATTGTTGCCGTGTATGAACAAGGATATAGATTTATGTTTTTTTAGCGCTTTTTTGCCTTTAGTACTGCCCTGTCATTCATACTGAGTGGACACACTGTGAGTTTTAAGAAGACGTGTTAATTATGCTGAAACAAATGAAATTGAGTTTATTACGGCAGTGGGTTGGCGAAGACCTAAATTTCATATTTCCCCCTTCTTCTTCTTCTTCTTCTTCTTTTCTTCCTCTGAGGTTATTTTATGACGTTGCACCCCGGGGGTTTCTACGTCTGCTCTGTCCTAAAGCAAGTTTATACAAATTTAAGTCAATTTTGTTAAGTTAAACTGTACAAGTATTATGTATTGAATCCTAAGTAGCACATTCAAATTCATTAAACCAATTATTCTACCCGAAAATAATATTTTGGACAAAAACCTAAAAAAAACTATTTCACCTAATGGAAAACCTAAAACAGTGTTTTTAAAAACCTAAAAATCCGGTCCCTAGTGATAAGTCATAGAGCTTGAATTTGTGTTAATGTAACTTATGAAATATATTTATAGCTTTGATAGACCTTATGTACGTTACATTTGGAAAATATTAATTTAGATGGATGTTCAAAAGGTATAAATCGTAACATCTATATATACATGAAACGTAATATACATATGTATAATATACATATGTATATATATGGATACTGTATATATATATATATATATATATATATATATATATATATATATATATATATATATATATCTTAAAGAAAAGAACGTCTGCCCAGCAAAAAAAAGGAGACCCTGAAGATCCAGAAATAATTACATTATTTTTTAAACTGCTAACACATAAGAAATATATATCTGTAAGTGGTTATGTTAAATTAAAAGAGTGTCTTAATATTTTTATTAATTATGTCGACCGCAATATGACCGTAGTTTTGAAGTGTCCTCTGTGTCCAATAAAAAAAAATGAGTGGAGAAAGAATAGTTTTCGAAGCTAATGGACTATATTCAAATATGTAAATATATTATTATTACATCGTGCATTTCTAATATTGAGCGAAAAAAAAACAATCCAGTACTAATCAAGGAACCAAAATGATTCTAACTCAATGTTCTTTCTTTTCCAGGTGAGTCAATCTCTTTGAATCCAGTACTTAACAACACTACAAGGTAAAGCCATTTCAATATTCTTTGATACCTTCATTATAAATTCTAGTTTTACCGTACGAGATGGTCGAGATGATAATGTCTTGGACCCGCATGCGGGAGGTCCCAGGTTCAAATCCCGTGTCCGGCCAATTTGACATGGGTTTTTTTCATGGTTTCTCCAGTCGTAAAGGCAAATGCCGAATTGTATATTTACATACCATGAATTAGGGCCGTGGAAAGGAAGCTAGGGCCCAGGGACAAATTTTTCCGGTTCCCCGTCAAATATTAAATTCAGTACCCAACTCGCCCGTTGTAATGTGTGCAACAAAAAGATTATGTAATGATATTACATAATTATTAAGTGCCAGAATGGTACCGGTACTTTATGAGACAGGACTGTCTGACTGTCTGTCTGTAAGTGCGATAACTCAAATACGTTTTATCGGATTTTCATAAAACTTGGTATGTCATTTATAACGCCCATGGGACGAAGCTAATTGATTTTGGACCAAATCAGTTAACTGATGCCGGGCACGAAACGGAAAAATACATTAAAATGTTGTAATTAGTAACAATTTTTTCTGTATGTACCAGTTTAAGCTTTTGAAAATTATGCTTTTAAATGCCGAACGTTAGTAGTCCAAGAGGATTTCTGCTTCTACTTTTCAAAAATAGCAAATTTTTCTTCAAGAATAATCCGTTTCAGATTAATTGATTAATTCCGTGTCACCGTTATACGACAAGACAGTGCAGATAAGGTTAAGCTGCTTATTGACTAATAACCAATTTTATTTTAGAGTAAATTTAGAAGGTAAGAAATAAAACCTGGTCGGCCGGGCCCCCTTTTAGGGTTCAGGCCCCGGGGCTGCAGCCCCGGCTGCCCTTCCCTTTCGTCGGGCCTGCCTTGAATCATCCTCATCATTTCACCTTGTATCATATCCATTTAAATTAATATTAGTTGAAATTTACTCCATAAATACACTATATCCTCACAGCTAAAAGGAGTATAAACACAGCTGAATTTTAAAAAAAATCTACTTTTCTTTTAATGAGTAACAACTTCAATTTTATTTTAACACCACTTCTCTTAATGCAGCGTCGCAGTTAGAAATAATTTCTCGAGGAAGTAAGAGCAGGCCATGGAATTAATAAGTGGTTTCGCTCTCGCGCCAGCAATTATCTCCTTTTCCAATCTACACTCGGAATAAATATTAATGTCGATGTTTAGTGCCTTGGTTTAATTATAATAATTGAATGTTGGTTCTCCAAGCACCTCTCAACGATTTTTGCAAGTTAATGGAATCGTAAAAACAGTGTTAATCAACCTGCAGAAATGCTTCTCCGCATTTCTGTTTTTAATGTTTGTGCAGTAACGCTGAATTCATTTCATTGCACTGAAAAGCAATTCTACAGGCTTTTGCTAATATTTGTATTTAATACAGAAATGGTTTATTTTATATTACTAAAATGAGGTTTGTCGTATTTATTTTGCGTCGTATGTCTGTTTACGTAAGCTGTGACGTTCTCATATTATACTAATAATTATCCATAATAGTTTTCTGGGCAATATTTTTGAGTGATTATTTTTTTCTATCTATTTGAAAACATCATATGAACAACAAAATCTACAGTCAATGAAATATCTACAGTAGGCCTATAAGTATAACGAAATCAGTCACACTCTTACTTGTTTCGGTGCGGACTGCACAGAAAACAATCAACTCAATGATTAGGAGTAATCAAAGGAAATTTTTCAGACCTCACTTCCTCAATGGCAATAGACAATTCGTAAGCAATCCAAAGGTATATTATCTATTTTATGGAACCCGGAGGTTCATTACCGCGCATATCCAAAATTAAAAATACAAATTTCCAAAATTAAAAAAAAAAAATTAAAAATTATAACATCCAAAAATAAAAAATTTAATAAATAATAAAATAAAAAAATTAAAAAACCAAAAATTAAAAAAAAAAAAAACAATTCAAAGATCGAAAATTTAAAAAATCCAAAATAAAAATTTCAAAGATCCAAAATTAAAAAGTCCAAAATCAACTTTAAAATAGTCCAAAAACCCAATATTAAAAAGTCCAATAATGCAAAATTGAAAAAAATCCAATATGCCTAATAAAAAATTGAAAAATAACAAAAGTTTTACTTCTGTCGCGTGGCGTTCCACGCACTCTTTTTTTTTAAATCATTTCTTTAATTTTATTTTTCATTAAAATATATATTTTAAAATTAAACCATTAATGTTAAATTAATTATAGTAGATATGATATTAAAAAATACACAGAAAAATAATCACTCAGAAATATTGATATTTGCAGAAGTTATCAAGGAAACGGTATTTCATTGGATGAAAAGTGACACGATAACTATCCGAAACTGTAATGGTTTGGTTAATTTCGATAATAGTAAGCTTATGTAATTAGTAGTCAATAAAATGCGTGTCAGATTGAAAGGTTGTATAGGATTTTATAGCTGAAGAATAAAATAATGAAATTCACCTATTTCTCATCTATGAATTTCACCGAGCCCCGCGTTGGGCTGATCACTCATCCGGGGAGGCCCTCCATTTCCTTGTCTGGTCAAGTGATCCAAAGGTAATCCCTCTCCCGACAGGTTGCGGCCCTGTAAGGCCCGGGCGGCTTGGGTCGCTTAAATCCTAAAAAGGGAGAGGTAAAACTACGACCAAGAAAGAAGAAAGAAAGAAAGAAAGAAAGAAAGAATTTCACCGAAACCTGTATGTCCCCCCCTTAATGCATAGATAGCTATTAATTACCAATTATTTAATTAAAATTACCAGAATTCCAGAAATAGTATGCTGTAGATAAGTGTAAAGAGTAAAAGTCTGATATAACTTTCATTGGATTCTTTTTATTTTCTCGCATATACGTAGTATATGTCTCATACTGCTCTATAGAATCCTTCATACCTCAACACCTAGCTATCTTTCCAGTCGCTTTCATTACCTTTCTTCCTACCATGACTTGGGCACGCGCTCTCAGCTTGACCCCTTACTATCCATGCCTCTTTACAGAACTACACATTATTCGAATTCGTTTACAACAACAGCTATTCGTCACTTGAATTCACTGCCTAGCCATCTCAGGAGCTGCCAAACGACTTCACAGTTCAAGCGCCATTTAATAAATTTAGTATAGAATAACATTCAGGAATTGATGCTAATTAGTAATATATTTTAAGTTTTCATGAAATTTTGTAATAATTAAGAATGTATTTGTTTAGACTTTCATCATTTTTTTTTATTTCTTTACTTTTAGTCATTTGTATTACATATTCATATTATTCAAGTACTTATGTTCTAATTTTTTCTTTGTATTTAATGTTCGTTTCTTGAATTCATGTATATCAGTTCGTTTTTTATTTATTATTAATCATTATTATTATTATCATTATGTATTTCATGTTTTTGCCCTGGCTGCGTGGTAAAGAAGGCCTTATGGCCTTAACTCCGCCAGGTTAAATAAATAAATAAATAAATAAAATAAATAAATAGTATAGAGAAAGTATTGTGATCGTGACAAAAAATTGATAACACCGGGAAAGCATGTTTCACGATGCCTTGAAACCGAAAAAAGCGTTTTTGGAATGACGTCTGTCTGTCTGTCTGTCTGTGGACAAGCACTGCCGCTAAACGGTTCATTGTATTTACTTCATTTTTTTTTTTAATTAAGGACTTTTTCGGAATTTTATCAAACCGCCCAGAATTTGGGTTATATAACTGAAATATTAAGGGGACTTTTCATGATTTTTTTTTTAATTTTGATTTTAAAAAAATCGCTCTAACGATTTTAATAAAAATTTAAAATTGGAAACTATTATCTATGACTAACAAAATGGCTATATCCGTTTTTCTGCAAAAATGACTTAGAGGGTACTTTACTCGTATCCAATTTCAATTTTTCTAGGCTCTCTCCATTACATTGGGCGATACATGGAAACTTAACACAGTCAAGTTGTAGAGAAAATTAAAAAGAACCTTTTTTGTCAAATGCATTTCTTTATCAAATTTATAGGTATCAAGAAAAAATCGAAGTAACATGACTTAAATGCAAATTTCGGACACATTTTGATTAAAATATGAATGGTATTCTTCTGTTCCCCATAGTAACAAGAATACTATAATCTAATTACTGTTGTGAAATGTAGTCACACCAAAATCAATTAGAGCGAGGTGGTATGGGGTAATAGGGAAGAGGTCCTGGGTTCAAATCAAATTTCGTGGCCATCAAAATTCACCAGTAGGCTCTTGTAATAAACTCATTCGTGCAGCATTTGCCTCTATTGTTCGGCGATATCTCAGTGTATCCTGAATTTTCATCTTTGAGATTGAGGAAACCATGCAAACACCAAGTTATTGTTATTGTTATTATTATTATTTCACTGATAAATTTCATTGATAAATTTCATTTTGTTCCTCTAGTGCTGATAATAAGTTTTTAATTATGAATTATTTTCCACCTTCAAGCACTAGTATTTTATATTGTTATTGCAACAATAGGGTGCTTTCGGAGAATTTCTAGACAGTTTTTGTACCTGTTTATTTTATTTTATTATAATAAATACATAATAAAATCTAATAAGCATATGTTGAAGAAGAAACGTCAGGTTAAAATCTATTGTGTATATGTAAAAAAAAAATATATATATAATATAATATAAGATATTGTAATAAAATAAAATTAAAATAAAATAAACAGGTACAAAAACTGTCTAGAAATTCTCCGTCAGCACCCTATTGTTGCAATATCAATATAAAATACTAGTGCTTGAAGGTGGAAAATAATTCATAATTAAAAACGTATTATTTCACGGTAAAAGCATTGAACATAAAGATCGACCCTGATGCTTTCCGTTCTAGATACCTGTTAGTTTTATGCAAATGTAATAAATAAAATTTAATTGTCTCTGTAATTTGCTTTTTTCGTTGCTAGCCTTTAACACGTATAAATGCGAGAAAGTTTGGGCAACATTTTTGCACCATTTATTTAACACACTTAACACGCTTATTTCGCAATACAGTATATAGTAGTCCTACTTTTTAACCATTACCAATGAATAAAACATGGCCATATGTTATATTACTGTAACATCGATAGAGTAATACAGGAAATTTGTAATATGAGGCTTTGTTTTATGGCGCTGGTTTAGCTGACAAACGCAGACCGCACCGTGAATATCTGCTCCGTGCAATAAGTGACTGGAAATCCGATTACTTCGCGACACAACTGCACTCTAGTGGTTAAAGCTTAATGTTTTCAAGCAGACAAGTCCCATTGTTTCGCTCAAATGTCCCTGCAATTTCATATGTTATTTCAAAACACTCTGATCCCATCCAATTATGTGATATCGTGCGCAGAGATCAAATGTGAGGTGACCTGTTATCATAACAGAGTTCTGAACCCTATAGCTCCCCCACGTCCGTATCCTATTGTGTTGATTCATGGTCAATTACGTTTTATTGAAGAACGCAGATTCTGAAGTGGGTAATTTTATTTCTATATGGCTTCGTGTTTATTAATTTGATTATTATTATTATTAGACTTCGGATTTTAGGTAAAAACTTATTTTAATCCTTAAGTGATATTATATGGACGAAAACTTGTATATGCATGTTTCATAAGTGACCATCCCTAAAACTGATACTTTTATAGGACCTAAAACAGCCTATTTTTACGTTAGAGCCTAATATTGCCTTTTTGCTTGTTTCTCCTCTAAAGTTCAAAATAAGTTATTTTTTGTGACGTGGTTAAATAGTCTAGTAAGAAATGATTAGTCTTCAGTACAAAAATTCCTTGCAATCCCCAAGAAAATGTAGTGTTTTTCTCCCGACTCCCACATCCCAGCTTCTGGGTGCAGGGATTAGGTTTTCACTGTTATGGTAGTAATACAGGCCCTAGTAATAGGTCTATATAATTCTGTGTACCATAGACTTATATCTGTGTTTTATCATGATTATTGATTAATGGCGACTTCAATAAATATAACATTCTGCATTGCAATTGAGGTATTTCAGAAAATTGGCAAAATAACGATTTTATAAGAGACTATTTTACGATTTTTAGAACCTATTTTCCAATTTTTGGAGCCTAATTTAGGTACCTGAAACAGCATTTTTAGCTACCTAAAAGTCCGAAGTCTAATTATTATTATTATGTCTAAGAGACTATCGTCAATTCTATTTTCTTCAGCAAAGTTAGCAATTACTGCTAACCTACATATTCGCTGAGGACGTTGATTTGACCTCTGTCAGGAAGAATGATCTTACAGACAGAAAATAACCTTTCGACCTTACATGATTTCATTCTGTCTTTTTTTCTCGTAGTTTTACCTCTCCCTTTTAGGATTCAAGCAACCCAAGCCGCCCGGGCCTTACAGGGCCGCGACCTGTCGGGAGAGGGATTATCTTTGGCTCTCATACATACTTTTTTGACCAGACAAGGACATGGAGGGCCTCCCCGGATGAGTGATCAGTCCAATGCCGCGGCCACCTCCGAGACAACACGAACACATAGGACGAGACACACCATTCACACACACATTCTCTCAGAACAAGGCGAGGATGGGATGAAGATGATAATGACGGCTAGATGATATCCGGGGACCACAAGGGCCTAAAGTTACCCGACATTTATCTCAAAGGTGAGGGAAAACCCCGGAAAAAACCTCACCTATGTAACTTGTCCCGACCAGGAATCGAACCCGGGCCCGCTGCGTGAGAGGATTGAATGCATGCCCTACCTTACATGATTTAACAAGGGCAAATGTTAGTAAAGGAATTTTTACCACTTTCACCTCGTATGTTGGATATCCATGGAAAACTAATTTTTCTCTGTCAATTGTACCTGGTTTTAAATAGGCTATTTATTGCTCACCCCTGTTTGAATTATTATTATTATTATTATTATTATTATTATTATTATTATTATTATTATTATTAGGGGGCGGATTTCTATTACCTAAAAAATAGGATATATGCATGCATTTATGACCTATAAAACAATAAAATATGACCAATAAAATTTAAAATATGACTTTACCACTTACACATTGTGAATACTTTTTTAAGTTTCATTACAATTAATGTTATTAAAATATAATGTTAATTATTTAAAATATCTGTCAATTCTCAAAAAGTATCATTATAATGCAAAATTTACAAAATATGATATGAAACTTCAAAATTTCTTTAATATGCACACAAATATGCCAAAAATATGACCTAAATAGGTATATTCATACTAAATATGCTACAATAGTAGAAAATTTCCTAAATATGCAGTTATGTGCACAATAAAAGCCGTTCCATTTTCACCAGGATGCTTGGAATCGGGTTTAAATTAGTCGGAAACCTGAAATAATGCAAAGGGGAAAAATATGACATGTCATAGAAATCCGCCCCCTCATTATTATTATCGTTCTTGAGGCCTCCGTCATGAGATAGAAAGTCCATTTTGCCCATACTGGGTGTTAGATTTCCAGTCAATATCAGGCGAAAGACTGATTTCAGGATGTTGTACATGTTTGCCATTTTTTCAAATCAACCATCGTATTTCGAGTTGTAGTACAGAATATATATACTTCTAGTTATACTGTACTTTCTGAGATCTGTGGTGGATGGGAAAATGTCCGTCTGTCCGTGTGTCTACACGCGCGATAACTCAAATACGCTTTATCGGATTTTCATGAAACTTGGTATAGTTCTACGCATTTATATAGTCAATGGGACGAAACCCGTTGATATTGGACCAAATCGGTTGACCGGTACCGGAGTAATGCCCAATTTAGAGCCAATTTTGTGGCAATACATTAGAAATAATTTATCAAATGCAAATCAGTTCTCATGGCAACATATTTTTTCACAGTGTTCATATACGGCTTTAGAAGTTGCAATACATGTAGCCTTGACAAATAACACTACCCACATATTCCTTCACATATGCTTATCAAACTAGACCTTTGTTCTTCCATCAGCCCTGTTTAATGAATCGATCTGGAGCCAACTCGGAAATCGAATAATAAATAACTTATTTTCCGCATGTCATATTTGAAATTATCACTGTTTAAACAAAGCATTCTGGCACTTTGTTACATCAGTTTACCTGATTTTTATTTATTAAATGAATATACAGTAATTATTTCTGTATCAGCGAGACTTACTGACGCTCTACACAAAGTTAAAATTACTGTAGATGTTTCTTAACTGCTAGAGGAAAATATAGACAACGCTATAATAACTGTGTCATTGAAGAACCTTTCGACTGCTGTAGCCATCACCGCGAGGAAAATTTTTTTAAATGTACCCACATAGAATCAAGAATTGTAAAAGATATGTAGACTATATTCCAATGTTTTATATTAAAACGTGAAGATTTTTATCCTTGTGTTGCAAATATCACTTGCGAAATGTAGATATTTTACTGAAATTTTCCTCAGTGATTTAAAACTTATCTTTCGCCGTCACATTGACGAGCTCAGTGATTAAAGTGTTAATAAGTTTAAGCATAAATTATAATTTTATTTTTTCATGGTATTACGCATGTATAGTGGCGATAAAAATTTCACATAATTAATGCTCATGATTCAAGATATACTTACCTTTAATTTTGTTGCTCCATTTTGTAACAAGCCTTCAGTATGAAATTTATTTCTTTCCTGTAAATTGTTCGTCTTTAAACTCCCTTAAAAACTACCTATTTTAGGGTACGGGCTGCTTTTGTAAGAAGCCCGAGGAAATCCATTCGTGAGGCGGCAAGACAACTGCAAATGCCAAAATCCACAGTCCATGGGAGAGAAGGACCTACACTATGGCCACCAAGATCACCTGACATGACCCCACTGAATTTATTTCTCTGTGGTTTTGTGAAAGACAAAGTGTATCGCACGCCTGTGACCGATAATGCAGATTTGCGTGGCCGAATCTACGACGCAAATGCACTAGTCACACCGGAGATGCTTTCGTGTGTGTGGCACGAAATTCAGTAGGCTATCGGGCCACAAATGGTGCTCACATAGAGGCTCATTAAAACTCATCGTGTTTCGTTTTGTAACCGTGAAAACATCACGTCAATAAATGCAATAGTTTCAGATATATAATTATTTATTTTTCGTCAGGTCTTTCCCGGACACCCTGTATTTCTATTTGAGTGTATTAATTCAAAATGATTATGATTACACAAACTTACATATAAATATTGTACCCGAATGAGCAAACGCTCAATTCGCATATTAAGTAAATCCACGTATAACTTCGTGTTAGTCGTAAATCTATTTTGTATAAATTTTGTGTTCCCCTAGTTATCATTGTTATTGTTGTTGTTATTATTATTATTATTATTATTATTATTACTATTATTATTGTCGTTATTATTACCTGCTTGGTGTCGTGAATAGCGTCGCTGGCTACATATCCTCAGATCCGGGTCCGATCCCCGCTGTTCATTAAGTGCCAGTATGGTACTTTATGAGATTGTGTGGGGGACGAAAAAATGTCTGTCTGTCTGTCCGTCTGTTTGTCCGTCCGTCTGTCCGCGCGTCTGTACACACCATAACTCAAGTACGTTTTTTCGGATTTTCATGAAACTTGGTATAAACATTCATAATGTCGATGGAAAGAACCCTATTGATATTGAACCAAATCGGTTCACCGGTACCGGAGTAATGCCCAATTTAGTGCCTATTTTAAAAGATTATGGCGCCTTTCTCATAGAAAGGCGCCATCACTCAAATACGCTGTAACGGATTTTCATGAAACTTGGTATACCCATTTATGACGTCCATGAGAAGTGTCCTATTGAATTTGAACCTAATCTGTTGACCGGTACCGGAGTAAAACCGAATTTAGTGTATATTTTAAATACGCTTTACCGGATTTTTATGAAACTTGGTATACACATTTACAATGTCCATGGGAAGACGTCTATTCATAATGGATAAAATCGGTTGATCTGTTTCGGAGTAATGCTCAATTCAGTGCCTATTTTATGGCAATATACGTATTCGAAAGAATTTATAAAAAAAATGAAAATCAGTTATCTTGACAACATAGCCTATTGTTTTACTGTGATCTTATATGGCCTTGGAAATTAAAATACAGGTAGCTATGACAAAAAACACTATTGTTTTACATGCGCTTATCTAACTAGACCGTTAAAATGACCCAGGTGCCGAGATGGTAGACCTTTGTTTTTCCGTAAGCCCTGCTTAATGAATAAATCTGGAGCTTAACTTGGAAATCAATTTAAAAAAAAAAAAAAAACATATTCTGCATATCATAATTGCAGTCATAACTGATTAAACAAAAACATACTGGCACTTTTTTACATCAGTTTACCTGATTGTATTTTTCAAGTAAAATCGCAAATAGTTAATTTCTTGTATGTTGTTGTCCACACGAGACCTATTCGAATTTTTCTGAGATGAAACGAGGTGCACTCTGCCTCTTGATTCAAACTGAGGAACTACTTGATTAAGAAGTAACGGCTCTGATTACTGAAATCATCAATAACGACAGTGGGTGTCGGCATGCTGACCACATGTCTCTCAATTCTGCCGTCTACCTATGGTAACGGAAAATGGTAGAACTTATTCCTTAAGTGATGCGGCGCCGTGGAGGGTAGAGTTTAGTTTTATTTCATTATTTTTGTTGTTATTTTTATTACTTGCTGCAGTTAATTCAACCAAAATGTTTTAAAGGCGAAATTTCACTAGCATGGAATTATAACACAAAATATATTTTCTAGTTTAAAACGAGCGATGCCCTGAGCAAAATAGTTGTTTAAATGTGTATATGTTGGTTTGAGCAGAATCAGCAACTTTAAAATAAATTGATACGCTATCTTAACATCTAATTTATCTTTTGTGCACTTCTGATGTTAATGAAAATAATAACGTATTACCCAAATTTATTATTGTGTTTGTAGCTTTCTTTAATATATATATATATATATATATATATATATATATATATATATATATATATAAATCTATATGTATATATATATGTATAAATCTATATGTATATATATATATATAAATCTATATGTATATATATATGTATGTATTAATATGTATATATATATATATGTATATATATATATATGTGTGTACATATATGAGGAGTCCTGGTAGGGAAGTATGAAAGCAATTTCCCTTCCACCTTATATCCCTGTAGAAAAGGTACTCGAAAGTTATATCTGATGTTATGGCATCATTAGAAGCGACAATTTTTCCAGAACGTCTCCGTATCGTCACAAGAACTCGTATGATCAATACCGACTAGAGAGATACAAGAATTTCTCATTTCCAACTAAGGTGGATCTTAGAGCAGAAAAGATTAAATAAAGTGGAAGGAAAAAGTAGCAATTTGTTGCGCTTCACTCTATCTGAGATATCGATGTCGTCCAAATGAAATAAATTGCTAGTCTCTGGGTGATACCTGCGACTTCAGTTTACCTAACATCTCATCAGCTTTTTTTTATTCAATCATCTCAGACATATCCTTCAGAAATACTTGTAGCGTCTGATACTTGTATTCGTATGTAATTAGATTTTAGTAATATTGCTTAACTAATTTCACACGCTTTGAGCTGGAAAAGTAAAAGAAAGTACGGAAAGCTAGAGGAATATCTCTCAAGCATATTGCTCTTGTAAATCTCCGAGAAGCGTATTGATTCTAAAAAACAAATTTTGCTTCAACGAAATTAATTTCATATTCACATATAGAATGTTGCGGAGCTAACTGTTGAAATTTTATTTATATGAAATTTATATATTACTTAGTTTACTTTACTTTACTTTAGTTTAGGGACATGGCGGACGGCGTGCCCCACCCAATGTAGGCATATGAAGTTTTAAGTTTTTAAAAATCATTCCTACATTTGCATGTAATTTACGAAAACTATTTTTTTTAGACAGTCGAAGGTAAAAGTAGCGCTTTTAACGGTAGATGATACTAGTCATCAGGAGAAAGCTATGGCACTGAGTGGTATAAAATTATAACTAGAGACCGGATTTAAAAAAGGGAAAATTTTCACCCAAAAAAGGACGAAAAAAGGGAAAATTATTGCCCAAAAAAAAGGTGGGGAAAAGGGAAAATTATTGCCAAAAAAAGGTGGGGAAAAAAGGGAAAATTATTGCCAAAAAAAGGTGGGGAAAATTATTGCCAGAAAAAGGTGGGGAAAAAAGGGATATAAAAGTAAGAGAGTGTAAAAATTCAACAGATGTTTGATGTTTGTTTTATGTAAGGCCTTTGTTTGCTCTACAGCTGCTGATTCTGTAATATCTAATGACTGAATAAATTTTTTTGATCTTGTTGAAATTCTCACAGAGGAAAATAGCATACGAAATCCATGTTTCCCACCTTGTTATAATGGGAAACTTAGGCAATGGCAAGCCTGTGATTTCCCTGTAACGCTCTATTCTGCTGGGAGGAATTATTTTTTCAATGGTGAATCAGTGAAAACTATTTTTAATACCAAACACTGGGTAATTTACAAAATTTTCAAAATAAATTAGCAAAAAAGGTACTGGAAAGGGAAAGTTCCTAAAAAATGGGAGATGAGCCTAAAAAAGGGAAGTTAAAACCAGGTCATTTGCAGTTGAAACTTGCTCAGTAATGTCCTGTTCAATTTTATCAAGTTTTGTGATGAAATATAAAAAAAGGAATTCCCTTTAAAATCCGGTCTCTAATTATAACACTCCAGAGTTACCAACCTGGTTTTGTCACTTAATAAGGCTTCCTGGTAGTACACTGGGTTTCGTTTTTCCTCTCTAGAGGGCAACACACGTGTTGTCGTAATATTGGCTGACAAATAGTTGAGATACATGTTTTTGTATCTAATAATGTATTAAAAATATTTTTGCTTCTCTTTCGAGATACGAAGTTTTCATTTTAAGCCGACGATATGAAGTTTTAAGTTTTTAAAAATCATTCCTGCATTTCCATATAATTTACGAAAACTATTTTTTAGACTGTCGAAGGTAAAAGTAGCGCTTTTAACTGTAGATGACACTAATTAGCGTCTGATGATGAGTGGTATAAAATTATAACACTCCAGTGTTACTAACGTTGATTGCTTAGCGTGGAAATTAACTCTTTTAGTTAAAAATATTTGCTTATGTCTATTAAATAGACTCAGTTTGATAAAAATTAAGATTTTTTTAATTCACATGTGACATTTTTGAAGGGTGATTGCAAAAATTGTCTTACTTGGTGGGTGAAAAGCTTTGTTCTTAGGCCTAAGTTGGCAGCAGTTTATCAGAAAATCTGCGCGATCTAATATGGCAGTCTCTTGCCTTCAGGTTCCCAACAGCACAGAAAAGTTCTATCGACTGATGCAAACCGTTAATTGATTTTTACTCCGGTAACAGTCAACCGATTTGGTCCAGAATCAATACGGTTCTTCCTATGGACTGTACGGTATATAAGTTTCACGCGAACTCCGTTTAAGCATAATCAGTTATCGCGGGTACAGACTCATGGATGGGCAGACGAACATTGTGGCACTTAATAACGTTGCAAAGGAAATCAAGGGATCATTTCATTTTATTCAAGACAATACACTTAAAAAATAAAAATAAATACACTGTTATTTTACACAGTATTAAAAAGACAGTGACTCAAAGGAAGGTCTTTATGTAATTTTAAACAAAACAAAAAAGCTAAAAATTTCGGCCCCGGGATTTTTAGGTTTTGTAAACCCTGTTTAAGTTTTTTAAACATATTAAAATAGTTTTGTTTTAGTTTTTTTTACCATTTTTAGACAATTTAATAAGTACAATAAACACACTGAAACAAATTAATTAATTCGTTTTATTTTTACTTGCAATTTCCATGGCTCCGAACCACAATTTATTTAATTTCATAATTGTCATTTTCATCTCCACGATTTCGGTTCATTTAAGGTTTCCTTTGTCGAAACAATGGGGTACAAAATGACAAAATGACAAAATTCAATGCTATATTTTCTCTTGCAAAATAATATAGCCTACTGGTAACAATGAGCAAAATGCAAATTGTGGGCAGACATTTAAAAAGTAATTTTTAGTAGAATAATAATTATATTAATTATTATTGTTATTTTATCGTATTTCGCCCATTTTAAAGTTTTATAAGATTGGACTATTCTACTGCCATGACTACGATATGGAAAATTATGTTAAAATAGCCTACCACAGTTAGCTAGCAAGGAACAAAACAGTTAAAAACCTAAGAATCCGGGCCCTAGTGATTATCATAACAGGCGACATGCATTTTCCCGCCCTTGTAACAGAGTATGCACTTTCAGGACACCCTGTATTTCCCCGGAAGCCGCCACAGTACAATAATAGGAGGTAATCGGAATAATGAATCGGTGTAGATGAATAGGATGTGATAAGAGAGGGAGAATTCCCGCATATCAGCATTGTTAACCACTGCCCCGCTCTGAATGAACTTAATTTCGGGGGCAATGAAAAACACGACTGAATCCCCCTCGGTACCTAGTGCAGTAGCAAATATCTGCATAACCGGTGTCGCATCTATTTTTTAAAAACAAAAGTCAGAGCACGAGTAAATACACGTTAAGCAATTAAAAGCGTAGAAAGAAAGTCATATTAAAATACCTAAATTTAAAAATTCATATAATATGCATGTACACTGCAGCATGCATAAAGAATAGCGATAACCAGCTTCATTTGCTGGCCGCAGCGCGCTAGTGTAGCATGATATTTAATTTCCTTGAAATGACCTATCAGCGCCATCTAGCTTCGCTGGGATTTAGTTTTGCGATCCTCTTTTTAATAGAGATGGTTTATTATCCTTTCTTAACGTGTGCAACTATAATTATCTAAAAGGCAATGGTAGTATGTGTGTCCTTTATAAACCGGGCTTCCACTGTTATTGTACAGTAATATTCAAGGTGGATATATGCATTCATGAACCACAAAATTATTGTCTCTGTTGGACATTACATGTTCACAAAAATCACTAGTTAGTGTGCCCCACATTACTGCATATGACATAACTTGTCCGTCAGCGAGGTAGACCATTAAGGGTTATCAGCAGGGCCCGGATTCTGATGACCTAAAATTGTTTGAAAAATGTTCTATAAATTGACCCTAAATTTCAAAGAAAATGACTTAATAATTATAAAAAATGACCTAAAAACTGATATTTTATTTATAAAAAAAATTATTATTGTACACACAAAGTTATAAACTAGTTTGTACATAATTATAAAAACTGTAAATAACTATAAATAACTATAATGTTGTGGATGTTCTTTTCTCAAGGAAATTTATACTGGCACTGAGGCACTGGCGAGTCAAAATTCGGCATTTCCTTTTGTGGTCTGCCGGATTATATCGTTGTTTAATTGAGGGTAAACAGTAGTTTGCACTCTCAAATTCAAGCAGGTGGCAGACTCTGGTGCCAAGCCAATCTAATAACAATAGTAATATAATACAACATTTTTGCGTTTCTTTCATTCTCATTTCCGACTGAGACATGACAACACTTAACGCCAAATTTTTCCTTCTTGCATTAAACAAGCAACACTTCAAAGACAGCACCTTTAGCGACGAAAAAAGTTAATATACCCAATGTAAATACTCGAAAATGACTAAATAAGGAAACAAGTGATAGGAAAATGACAAAATAATGACCTAAAATTGAAATAAATGCCCTAAAAATACTAAATTGTGTAAAATGAAAAAAAATTACATAATAAAAATGTATTTCTGTAATCTAGAGGCCATGATTAGGATTTATCTACAAGTTGGCAATGTCTATGCAGCATCAATAAAAAGGTGACATGTCATTAGAATCCGGGCCCTGGTAATCAGTCATAGAAGAGAGTTTCCATCTGGCTCTGTGAAGTGAACTCTGGCTTAGCTCAGTTGGTAGAGCAGTGGCACGGATAGCCAGAGGTCCTGGGTTCAAATCCCAGTGCCAGAGGAAATTTTCTCCTATAATATTCTCATGTAATGACCAACAGAGACAATAATCTGTGGTTCATGAATGCATATGTATCCATTTCTTTCGTCAGCTTATAAAACCTCAATAATGCAAATTTTAACACATATATATATATATATATATATATATATATATATATATGTATCCATTTCTTTCGTCAGCTTATAAAACCTCAATAATGCAAATTTTAACACATATATATATATATATATATATATATATATATATATATATAGCTTATAAAACCTCAATAATGCAAATTTTAACACATATATATATATATAATGCAAATTTTAACACATATATATATATATATATATATATGTGCTAAAATTTGCATTATTGAGGTTTTATAAGCTGACGAAAGAAATGGATACATATGCATTCATGAACCACATATATATATATATATATATATATATATATATATATATATATGTGTTAAAATTTGCATTATTGAGGTTTTATAAGCTGACGAAAGAAATGGATACATATGCATTCATGAACCACAGATTATTGTATATATATATATATATATATATATATATATATATATATATATATATATGAGAAAGTTCATGAAACATGTACTGCACCTTACATTCAAAGAGGGATGTTTAGTTATTGTTCTTGTTAGCACTGTCCGAAATATTCTCCGACGTTTGGAACTTTCATTATGACCCATAAAAAGATACCACAGGATTCGTTCTAGAAGTACATTACTTCATGGTATAGATAGATATAGCTGTCTAGTAAAGTCCCATAAAGATATGGAGGAGCATTAGAGCCAACCGATGCTATTCTGAAAGATCAGTATTATCAAACTGAATTAGTCTATAGAATCTGAACTACTTTAAGTTGTCTCATACAAACTTCTACGGAAGTAACCCTTTCTATGCGAACGTATAATCAGAAGAATATTGCTTACTCTGAGATCTGCGGGCATAGTATTGCTTTCTGGAAGAAAGAAGGTGTTTTCAAGTGCTTTAAAAACATGAGATGTGAGATGTGCATAACAAAACATATATTCCTTTTATTTCAACTTCATTTATACATGTTTCAACATCGAGGTCATATCAGGTATTAGGTTCTTTTTGGGTATACCAGTAGGCCGAGTAACTATTTATGTACGTCCGTTTTGTTGTTGTTGTTGTTGTTATGTGGCTTATGGTAATCTTAAATTATTTTCACTTTTGATGACTATTATACAGAGTGAAATAATAATAGGTAAATCCGGCGTTTACCTTTACGACTGTGGAAATCATGAGAAGTTTAAAGTCAAATAGGCCGGGAATTGGGTTCGAACCTATGAACTTGAGAATCTTTTCCGGATTTCAGTAATTGTTTTCAAAAGACAATAATTTGCTTGAATATATTATTTTAAAAACATTTTTAGACATCTTGAATTAAAAATATAACTTCTAACATAATACAGTCGGTCAAATAAAAAACGTCGGGCGTTATTTTATAAAGTATCACGAACGAGCATATGCGCATGTACAGGAAGACTTAAGGTTAGGTTCACAGATGCCTCTTCTCTATCCATGTATTTTCTTGATTATTTAGTCAGTTTTGTTCCAAAACAAACATGTATAGAAGGCTGTGGCTATATGCCTCAAATCCGCCATATTCTTGGTTGCAAATTCTTATAATATTAATAATTGATAAATTCGCAAGGAATATGATTATTCAAGGAGCATTTTTTAAAGATTTTATTTTATTACACCGGTATTTGTAGTGCAAAATCAATAACTTACGTTCTACTTTTGCCACCGTCTAGCATCGAAATACGCGGCCGGCCAGATCCCTGTGAAAACTTCCGGTCGCATTATAGTGAAGTTCCCACATCCGAGCTGCTCTTTCATAAATATGGAACGTTCTCGCTGCTTCAGAGGCCGAAAAATGCAGGTCAATTACAGCCCTAACTACAATTTCTCTCACTTTAGCATTTGTATGTGGCGATGACACAAAGCAAAATGAATTATGACAATACATTAAGTTGAATATCGTGTGATGCGCTTTTGGCGTTGTTCAATTTTTTCCCTTAGTTCTTCATTTTTTCCCTCCTGTCGCATGGCCTCATATGTTCCGAGAATGGCCTGTATTTTATGTTTTTATAGGAAACTTGTGAACTAATGCGTGAAAACTTTAATTTTAACTGCATACGAGTCCCGACGTTTTTTATTTGACCGACTGTACATCTGACAATTTATTTTTGCGATATTTATTAATTTAATTGATTTTTTTAATCAAAATTGAAATCTGTCTCCTCCGATATATGTATTACTTACCCATCAATCTTAGTGGAGCCTTGATAGAGAACATTTTATGTAGCGGTCTGTGAGACCTCACGTCCATAGTCCGGGACGATAAGAAATTGTTAGGCCGAGAATTATTTCGGTGAAATTTTGTAGTGAATGTTTTGAGAGAACGACTGTATGTCTCATTTCTAAGGGAAAAATGTTTTAACACAACCACTTGATTTATGTCTGATCGGGAGTGAGGATACTAAATAAGTTTGTATGTATATTAACTATTCATTTGAAAAATATTAACATATCTCCGAAACTGGGCATTTCATTGCATTTGTGGCGCAGTGAATAAGATGTCTGTCCTGATAAAACTATAAAATGATGGTGTAAGGATAATTCTTTATTACCCTGTTTTGCGGACTATAAGACGCACTTTTGTACTTTGAAAACAGAGCCTTGAAAGTTGGATGCGTCTAATGGCCAGAATATCGTAGGTATAAACAACGATAAGATAGTTACAAATTTTGGCACAGACTGTACGTCAGTGCACTTGTCACAATCGTAAAATAAGGGTAGCTGGAAGCCAGGTGTACAATGGGAAAAGAAAATAATGTTGAGTTCTTTTATACGAAAGGAGTTGTCTCCGCCGGGTGGTTTAAATAAAGGCAAACACCTCTCAACAGCCTTGTCCCGTTGCACTTACCATATGCTGAATTGAGGGTTAGAGGGTGTAAAAGAATTTTCAGTCTTCTATGGGAAATCAATTCAGTTGTTAAACTTACGCGATGCCACCTGTACAGAAGAGATTTTCGTACAACAGCCGGTTTTAAGTTAGAAGTGATTTACACTGATTCCATTGTACAAGTATGCGATAAAGTATATTATTCCCTTTAATTTTGTTTTTTCGTTTAGTGCCATATTAAATTTATATTCCTTTAAATTTCCATCCTAAAATCAAGGTGCGTCTTATGGTCCGGAACGTCTTATAATCCGTAAAATACGGTATTTAAATCTTCAGGAATCAATTTGATTGAATGTTAAAATTCATATTATTATTATTATTATTATTATTATTATTTTTTTTTTTTTTTTCTAAAGCCCCTTAACTGCAAACACTCACACAATACTCACGTAGACCTAAATGTTACTGTAATTGAACAATCACGTGGTTAAAAGTATTTCTGGCAATGCAACCTATTTTTTATGCTTATTTTGGAAAGACAGGAGTAATAATAATCTACGTCGACAAGTTGCCTATTGCAATCAGGCCGCAGAACACTTGTGCCTCTCTCTTCGACCACTTCACTTCAGACTTTCTCGTCTGGATGGTTTTGTTGACACGAGTGAAAGGAGAACGGTATCACGTTGTAATCGATAGAACAGTCATGTGCCCAAGTATATTAGCAAAGTTTGATTGCAGTACACAACTCAGTTCCCTGGATTCAAGGAGAAGTGTTTGCCGAGTTTTTCAATTACATTCCCTGGGACCAAGCTTATATATCCGCACAAATATCACTATACTTAAACTTTAATCATAAGTAGGGTTCGGATGTTTATGACCTAAAAAAGTGGAAAATATGACTGTATATATGCCCTTAAAACTGAATAAATATGACTATAAAATTCTAAATATGACCAAATAAAAGACATAGTTTCTAAAAATAAATGTTCCCATTTAAAATTTTTAATTACACTAAATTACTACATCGCATGAATTCAATCAGATAATCATTTTTAAACAATTTCACAGGTGATTTACAGTTTTACTTGTAAGGAACTTTTAATTTTAAAAGAGATGCTCCTGGTTTGCTCGCTTCATTAGCTCCAAATATATTGTAGATCTTGCGTGTCCCTATAAAATATGAATAATTATATTATTTAAAAAATTAAGTTACCTATTAATTTGGCAAAACATTAAATAAATTAAATAACTTTCAAATTTAACTCGACCGTTTAGTGCATGTACTTTATAAATGTGGTCCTTTACCAAATTTATAATTTAAATATGACATTAAATTATAAATATGACAAATACCATAAATATGACCAAAATATGACAAACACCATAAATATGACCAAAATATTATTTATTTATTTGTTTATTGTACTAAGAATATTACAGGCTAATGCCCAATTACAATATTCTCGCTTACATAATACACCAGTTTCAAAAATTCAAGTGACATTCAAAATAATTAAGCTAATGCTACAACAATAAGAAGAAGAAAAAAAACACACAGAAAAGAAAAACACAAACACAAAACAATATGACAATTACACAAGGGAACATAATATGAAAAAAACAAATAATAATATAATAGTTTTGGAGGAAAATATACATGTCAGAATGATTCAAGTAAAGAAAATGACATGGAGCAAAATTTATTAATTATTATTTTAAAATTTTCAAAATTTTTTCACATATATTTTTAAACCGCTTATTGTTAGTATTAAAAATATCTATATTGTCCATTTTGTGCAACTGATTGTATAGTCGTATAGTTGTATAGTTGTATATGACTTTATATGCAAAATAAAAACGGTCCGAAAAGGGTAACAACAGTGCAATTCGTGTTTAATTTGTGTTTTTGGCGAGAATGGCGGTCAAGTTAAAAATATGACATGTCATGAACATCCGAACCCTAATCATAAGTGTGTGGAGGTTCCATCGAGTCGCGAACGACCTCTGGTGATCCCTTAAGAGGATATTCTCAGCGGATTTGTTTCCGGAGTGCGTCAGTCCCTTAAATAACACTTAAACCTAAGATAGATATATATGCATATATGTACCACAGATTATTGTCTCTTTTGGACATTACATGATAATTTTATAGGAGAAAAATCCCCCTGGCACTGGGACTTTAACCCAGGATATTTGGCTATCCGTGCCAATGCTCTTACGAACCGAGCTACGCCAGAGTTCAATTCACAGCGCCAGATAGTACCTCTCTTTATGTCATATGCAGTACTGTGAGGCATACTAATTAGTGATTTTTGCATATGCATATATCTATCTTGAATATTACTGTACAATAACAGTGGTAGCCCGGTCACAAAAAAAAATCACTAATTATTGTGCCTCACAGTACTGCATATGACTAACTTGTCTGTCATTGAGGTAGACCAGTAAGGGCAGTCAGTCGTAGGAAAGAGATTCTATCTGGCGCTGTGAATTGAACTCTGGCGTAGCTCAGTTGGTAAGAGCATTGGCACGGATAGCCAAAGGTCCTGGGTTCAAGTCCCAGTGTCAGAGGAATTTTTCTCCTATAAAATTATCACTTAAACCTAAGACACAAAACTTCCAACCCTGAATCCAAGAAACGAATTTTTTACTACTGAAAAATCCCAAACCCGGCCGGGAATAGAACCCGGACAGCCGGAGTGGAAGGCAGGCGCGCTACTGATTCACCCATTTCGATTGGGGGCATGTGGTCAGCATGCCGACACCCACTGCCATTAATGATGGTCTACATCACCGACAAATAATCCCTACAAATATTGCAATATAAATTATATATATAAATATATATATATGTGTTTTACGTAAGTATCATGTTATTAATAATCAATAAATGAATGCCGCTCACTAGTCTTTCACCAAAAAGGAAATTGCCCTTTAGTTTAAAATAAGTGGAAGTCCACCGATATCCACTGTTCATACCTTAATTATGCATGTATTGCGGTATTCTTTGTTAATTTGGGCAGCCTAGAATTGTAGTAAGTTTAAAATATTAGGCTAAAAAAGTCAGATTGTGACAGGTATAGAAAGTTATGTGAGTGATATACAACTTTTTTTCATATACCTATATTGTTTGCAATAATAAACCGTAAACGATTGTTAATCAGATCCTGTTACACCATGAATAGCCCGGAGAAATTCATGAAGCAGATTTTATGTAATTTGTGTTAATTTCATATAACTCTCCTTCATTTATCGACCACTTCGCCTGGAAACCACAGGTGTACAGCCACCGCGTAACAAGATTTTCTTTTTTCTGGTGTTATAGTTGCGTTTTATTGAGGAACTTTGAGGTTAAGCGTATGCTAATTTCATTCACAAAGCAATGAAATTGTAGAATACAGGTTTTACAAGCTTAGTTCTCTCGGTACTTAAACGAAAGCGACCCTATTCAGCCCTCGTTCTGAGATATGTACGCTTGCATTAAAGATTTAAATCTTCCCACGTTTAATTAGGGTTGTTTTGGTTTTATATAAACGCGAAGAATCTCCTTTTTCATGTCTATCGCGGTCATTCACAACCCTCAGATATTTCTCTTTGGTTTTTAATAAACAGTCTAAACTCTGCTTCTTCTTTAGGTATATTGAAATTAGGGATGGGTCCTCGATACTTTCGATACCTCGATACTCTCGATACTTGCATGGTATCGGCATCGAACGATACTTCGGAAAACTCGCTCGATACTTTTTCGATACTTTTGTAATTCTGCAATTCTGCAATTAAGTGAGAATGCTAGTATTTCTTAACAAAAACTTGTAAGTCGACTGTTTAAAAAACTAATTTTAGTTTTAATGTAAAGTTTAAAAATAATTATAGGCTACTGATGATATTAAATTTTGTCTCATTAAATATGCAGAATAAATTAATTTTGTTTGTATTACACAGTTCTCTCAAATTTTAATTTTTAATGTACCTATTTATTGAAACTGGTAGTATTGAAGGTATCGAGTATCGAGGAAAAAATCATGTATCGGTATCGAGTATCGAGAAAATCTGGTATCGACCCATCCCTAATTGAAATATACCTCACTAGTTTGGTGGTCTGTCACACAATTCCGGACTTCTAGATAAAATGCTAATTGAAGCGTTTAGTTTTACAAGGGCCTAAGTGCCAAAATCATGATTTATCAGGTGATATTTTTGAAAAAGGACTTCGTACCCAGACCAATGAATTAGGCTAAGTTTATTTTAAATTAAACTTAAGTTATAACAAAGTAAGAAATTGATTGTTTCTTCTACTCACTGACATTCTTGTTCACCCACTTCGACATGAAGTAGAAAAATTTGAAATTTGGCACAATTAGACCTACAGCTTTAGCCTATAACATGGGAGGAAATTCCAAAAAGTTGGAATTTTTTATCCGGAAAAGAAAATTTGAAAGTTTTTGCGCTTTCACTGACATTAAGTTTACCGACTTCCAGATGAACTAGAAACATGAAATTTGTCAAACTTACAGGTTTTAGTCTGTGTGCACTTGTTCCAAATTGACAGAAGCAAGCAACGGAAAAGTTATACCATATTGAAGTTTAAGGTTATTGTTCTTTAAGCATATACATAAAAGTCAATTGAACTCGTCAGATGTTAAAACAAAAATACACTATACAATCAAAGACACTATATCCAATCGATTTATCCCATAATAAAAAGACTCAATTTACAAAATTTGGAACTATAAATCAATTATCATATTATCCATGTGTCTTTAAATTGTATTGTGCCAAAAGGCCTTGGCTCTGCCAGAATAAATAAACAGAATAAAAGATAATAAATAACTAGGCACAGCAATAATAATAATAATAAACTGTAGGTATTTCATTAAACTTTTTCCTGAACTTACAAACCTTTAATATTAAGCGCTAAGATTACAAATTAAAATAAAATTTCAATTACTTGGCGATTTTAATATGAACTCAGGTAATATATGGTTTCACATATTACATGGGTTAAAAAAGCGTCGGTAGGGAAGTAAAAAAAAAACTCATTTTGCGTATTAAATAAACATAATTTTATACAGAACTCAGGAAAAACAATGTTACATTCCGCACATAATTTATGAAATGTTTAAATATAAAAGCTACAACGAAATCCCTGGAGTTTACTTTTCCAGTAGTTGGCAATGCCAGCTCCAGGAATATATTCCACTTCGGTAATGTTATTACACTTAGGCTTCATTCCAGCGGTCAGACCACGTTGCCTGGCAACCAGCACCCGTAGTGCGCGCGAAAAATACAGCCACTTTCCTCTTATTAAAGCGTTTTTATTGATCTTTCTCAACAGCAGACCACTCTTTCCAAGTTTTTAAGTTTCCCAACTCGTCATTTACCTCTAGAATGCCTGCAGCTTATTTGTAAAGTTTCCAATCTCGGATTTAACTAATAAAGAAATTTAGGGCACTGTGAACTATGTGATTTTCCGATCAGTGATTGTTTATGGTTTGTTTATATTTTTTTGCACGACTTAACTAATTAGTGGTTCTTCCGAATGTTGTTGCCGTGGATCGTAAGTTGACATTCCCACACGCAATCTTGTTGCTGTGTGTGGTAAGAGTTTCCGTGCGGTAAAAATTTACTTATGGCACGTCATAATACAAGCCTTTATGGACAAGGCCCCCCAGGATAAATATTAGGTTCCCATAACAACAAACACATGCGAATCACTTTCTGAAATAAACATCTATATTCAAGAATGTATAGGCCTACATAATATTTTCAGGTAATATCACAATTAATATAATTAAATTGATATAAATAGTCATCGTGAAAAAAAAGCATACAATACTCGTGCCGTACGCGCATAACGGATCTCGGAAAAATGAAAAAATTCGGCGCGAGCACAAAATTCAGCAATTTTTTTTTATATTCTGAATGGCATGTTTTATGGCTTACATGATATTAACAACAACATTGATTAATGAATGTATACCGAAAAGAGTCTGGATTGGGCTAGTGTTAAGGCACCCATTACAAACGATGAAGTCATCTAACTAATACAAAAGGAGGACATTTTGGAAAACAAAAAATTTGTTCGAGGACAGAGGACCGAGACATAAAAATGAGGGCAGGTCCTCTAAAAAGAGGATGTCTGGTCGCCCTATATAGGAGGCTTAAGAGTAGGGGAAGGGGAAGGGAACAATGAATAGGAGGCATCGGAAGAGAATGAAGTCGAATATGAGGCATGGGAGTTGTAGAGGAAGTAGATGGAAAACAAACAATAGCGGGAGAAATAGAAGATGACATAGACAGAGAACAGAAAATTATGCAGAGGAGGTCATAGGAAAAAGAATATGATTCATAGGAGATTGTATAGAGTGCATAGGAAGTGTATAAGTAGGAATTCAAGTTATAGGAGGAGAAGGACAGGATACCGAGGAGGAAGAAACAAAAACAGTTCTACACAGGGCGTAAATGAATATTTTTGGGCTGTGCTGAGTGCTACAGTTTGCTTTTGTCATAGGTAATCCCATGAGAGTTGACGAGTTTATCAATAGATTCGCGACTGCGACTCGTTAACTCGATTTGGATTTATTAAGACTATTCCATGAATAAAATGTAACGGATTACATAAATAATAATTACTTTCGTGCTTTTTTGTATAAAAACAAAACTAACAGTTGTGAGATCACGGCATACTGTGAATCAACCAACCATGAATAGATTCGAGGTAGCATGATGTAAATCAGTGTTACCAATGGTGCATATAAGACATGCTTAACTTCATTCAGGTAAGCTAACAGCAGAACAGAATAAAAGCACACGAACTGGCTTCCACCGAATCGAAATTGTGTTCTTAATCAATGTACATTTATGTTATTTCAAATTCCAAATAAGTTATGTTGTATAAAATAATCTGTTTTTGTGCCGCTTAGTGGCAACATCTGACTATTAATCACTGCACACTGATACTCGCGTCTCCAGTAACGAGCAGACGGTTTTATCACGGTAAAACACCATCCTCGCGATTCCTATAAGATTATTGCAAGATAAACGGCCGTGATTGGTCTATATCCGAGGAATTGCTAAACGTTATTGGTCAATATTAAACACGCGGCGTAGCCTATGGGTTGATAGTCATTATAAAAATTGTTACATTAGCAATATTAATTTGTAACAAAATTTGAAAACATGCTAAGCATTTGTATTCGATACCTGTTTAGCTGCGACAATTATTATCATGGAGAAAATGCTTTGATCTTCCATTTCATCAGTTCACTACAAAGAGATCGCTATGCAGACAGCAGAATGTTATTTTCACAAAAGGTGTGCATACAATAAATATCTCACAAAGTTAAACAGATAACCACGTTTCAGACACTGACATTTATACAATTTATGTTGCTGTTCGGGATTTTATATCCTTTGATAGCAGTGCTATAAAATTGTATTTAATTCCCGTTATTCATACAACATTTAACAAAGTCTACAGGCATATAATCCTTAAAAGAACATTGTTTAACAAATTTCCAGTGTAATCAAATATTTATATTTAAATACTAACTTAAAAGGCGTGGCCCGGGTTTTGTATTTTGTATTCGAAATTAACTTATGAAGGACTTTCGATTTTCAAACTCTACGTCCTTATATAGGTATTAAATAAATGGTGCAAAAATACGTTGCACAAACTTTCTCGCATATACGTGTTAAAGGCTAGCACAGAAAAAATTAAATTAAAGAGACAATTAAATTTTATTTATTACATTTTCATAAAACTAAGAAGTATCTAGAACGGAAACCATCAGAGTCGATCTTCATGTTTAATGCTTTTACCGTGAAATAATAATAATAATAATGAATGACAGTAAAACTGCATATTATTAGTACTACTAGTATTACTAAGGGGAAAATTAAAATATAAGTCGCAC
Organism: Ectobius pallidus; assembly: GCA_964059195.1. Classification (NCBI taxonomy): domain Eukaryota; kingdom Metazoa; phylum Arthropoda; class Insecta; order Blattodea; family Ectobiidae; genus Ectobius; species Ectobius pallidus. The sequence goes on from CAXKWD010000006.1 coordinate 164,800,939, forward strand.
CTTGGGATAAATCGGCACCACCCAACCCACCCACCAATACAAGGACAGTTGGTCACTCTGCTTCGCTCAGAAACAAAATACATCACACAGTAAATGCAAATGTGAATATCGAATGGACGGAGCTTAAGGGGCGACTTATATTTGAATTTCGCTATACTAAAACTAAAACTAAACTCCGTGGCACTACATTCCTTTAGGGATTTGGTCTACCAACCGACCGGTGTGTCATCTACCACAGGCAGATGGCAGGGTTGGGGCATGTGGTCAGCATGCCGACCCCCACGACCGTTAATGGTGGTTTCCATGACCGGAGCCGCTACTTCTCTATCAAGTAGCTCCTCAATTTCAATCACGAGGAAGTGTACCCCTACCAGACCCCTCAACCTCAGAAAAATCCAAGGATGTACCGGGGATCGAACCCGGACCGACGGATCTGACGCTAACCACAAGACCACGCCGGCGGTCCTACTGCTACTACTACTACTTAGGTTATATTGCACGCTTTAACTGCATTGTAGGTCATGTAATGTGTTTAGTATGTTTGCGTGAACTATTAGTTTATTGTAACAACTCATTCGCGTCATCTGTTTCTATTGTTTAGTGATGTCTTCGTATGTGGCATTCAGTTTAAACGATTATAATATCCAGTGACGTAGCGGCGATGAGTTATGGAAAATAAGCAAGTCCTATAAACCCGGCGTTTGCTTTTGCGAGGTAACCATGAAAAACCCAAGTCAATTTGGGCGGCCACGAGGTTTGATTTGAACTCAGGACCTCTTCCCTGTTAGCCCATAGGCCTACCACATCGCTGTAATTGGTTTAGTGTGTTCAATGCGACTGAGCTAAACTGATTGCATTTCACAACAATAAGTACATTAGGCCTATAGTTTTCTTGTTGCTAGTGGCAACAAAATGCCATTCATATTTTAATTGATATGTATGTTCTGAAATTCGCATTTAAGCTGTACTTATTTCGTTTTTATCTTGATATCTATTAATTGTATAAAGAAATGTTTTAAACAAAAAATGTCCATTTTAATTTTCTCTACAACTTTACTGTGGTAGGTTTTCATGTATCACTTACTGTAATGGATATAATCTAGAAAAACTGAAAATGGATACGAGTAAAGTGCCCCTTAAGTCATTTTTGCGGAAATACGGATATAGCCATTTTATTAGTCACAGATAAGACTTTACAATTCTAAATTTTTATTAAAATCGTTAGAGCCATTTTTTCAAAAAACAATTTTTTAAAAAAAGTTTTCATGAAAAGTCCCCTTAATATTTCAGTTGTAAAACTAAATTTCTGGGCGGTTCGACAAAATTTCGAAAAAGTTCTTAATTCAAAAAATGAAGTAAATACAACGAGCCGTTTACCCGCTGTGCTTGTCCACGGACAGACGGACAGACGGACAGACGGACAGACGGACAGACGGACAGACGGACAGACGGACAGACGGACAGACGTCATTCCAAAAATACTTTTTTCGGTTTCTAGGCTTCATGAAACGTGCTCTCCCGGTGTTAACTCAACTTCGATTTTTTGTCACGATCACAATACTTTCTCTATACTCCGTATAAGCGAGAAAGTAAAATTTGAAACAAATAAGAACGACTTATCACACTCAAACTATTCACTTAGAAAACGCTTGATATAACTTTTTGTGGCTCATAGAGGATGTAGAATTTTGCACCCCATTGCTTCTACAGAACATGCCTGGTAGAGGTTCAAATAAGAAGGAACACAAATTCCGGTAACATAAAATTGTATTGACTTTGCGGAATATTTTATTTCTCTCATGCTACCATACAGCCGTTTCGGGGATGAAATTAACGTCGGTAGGCTTTGCCTGACTTTATCGCTTCCTCCCTTTGACGTTTGCTACCGTTTTCATGCAGAATTCAGATCGATTTGAGTTCCAATACGATCCTGTTTTCATGCAAAACTTTCGATCCGATATTGAAAACAACGTTTCCGAGAGAATCCTTAGAATGCGCCAGTCCCACATTCCACGACCAATGAAACCCTTCTCGCCGTACACGAGAACATCGCGAGGACATTGAGAAAATATCTGATTAGCGTATTGAGATCGAACTGAATACGGGTAGTGTTTTCATGGCGTTTGCATACGATCTCAATCCGACCCGACCCTACTTTTTAGGGGGATTAACCTTGAGACTCATCGCTCTGAATTCCCGTTTTCATGACAATTTCAATCCGGTAAGAGGATTCAAAAAGATGAAAAACAAACAAAAAACAAAAACAAAGAAAAGGAACTTCGTTGTGAACACTGGAGTTATGAATAAAAAAGAACTAATGCAGTGGCGGCCAGTCATGTATTTAGTATGCAAATTTTGCAGAAATCTAAATCATGATACAGCTCTTGATGAATTATTAAGAATAAGATTTTATCATTTTAACCCTATTTCGCTTAATTATTCATTTATGAGCACCAAATTGTAATGCCTTGAATGCCCGGTAGCATACACACTTTACGTCATAGAGCAAAAATATCCTAATAAAAGTTGCTTGTCTGTGTCCTCTATATGCAAAGGTAACATTTTGATATTTTTCATTAACACCCTGTGTACACCATCAGGAGAAGCCATGTACATAATGTATTATATGAAGAAGCAGGTCTAATGTAGTAGCTACGCTCCCCTGGCCAACTAAACCTCAAGTTTCAAGTAGCCTTTGGCAATATTGGACACTGCTGAGGTTAACTTGGCTTGTTTAGATCATTATACGAACAAGCACGTACTCTTGACGGCCGTGCAACTTCTCACTCTCATCACACACCGCCATGTGTGTTCCTCTGAACACTCAAATTATCCAGCGAGCGCTGCCTGACTTTTAAACCTGGGTAGCTTGTCCAAGTATGTCGTCGTCTATGTTGTTGAAGTCACCATCACTATTGTCTGTTTTTCTGACTGAAATGTGGAGGGGTGAATTAATTTATTGCAAACACTTTTATGTATATACCATTAAGAAATATTTTACACGTGTAGATTAGAAATTAGAAATATAGTGCGTTTTTGAAGTAAAACTTCTTTTTTGGCGGTAGAGGGTAAATCGGGGAAATCAGTCACACTAAAACCGTCACGAAATCAGTCACACTCAAAACCGACTTGTTTCGGTGCGGACTGCACAGAAAACAATCAACTCAATGATTAGGAGTAATCAAAGGAAATTTTTCAGACATTACTTCCTCAATGGCAATAGACAATTCCTAAGCAATCTAAAGGTTTATTATCTATTTTATGGAACCCGGAGGTTGATTACCGCGCAAATCCAAAATTAAAAAATACAAATTTCCAAAATTTAAAAAAACAAAATGAAAAATTAAAACATCCAAAAATCCAAAATTTAATAAATAATAAATTCCAAAATTTAAAAATAAAGAAATTGAAAATTAAAAAATCGAAAATACCAAAATTTAAAAAATCTAAAAATCCAAAATTAAAAAAACTAAAATACAAAATTAAAAAATCCAAAAATTAAGAAATTCAAAGAATCGAAATTTAAAAAATCCAAAATTAAAAAATTCAAAGATCCAAAATTAAAAAATCCAAAAGTCCAAAATTAAAAAAAATAAAAATCCAAAAAAAAAATATAAAAAAATCTAAAATTAAAAAAATAAAAATTTCCAAAATAAAAAAAATTAAAATTATAACATCCAAAAATCCAAAATTTAATAAATAATAAAATAAAAAATTTAAAATTTAAAAAATCCAAAATTAAAAATTCAAAGATCCAAAATTAAGAAGTCCAAAATCCAAAATTAAAGAAGTCCAAAAACCCAATATTAAAAAGTCCAATAATGCAAAATTGAAAAAATCCAATAATAAGAAATTGGAAAAAAATAAATAAAGTTTTATTTCTGTCGCGTGGCGTTCCACGCACTCTTTTTTTTAAATTGAAAGAAACTGTTAAGTTTATAAAAATTCATAAATACTCATTTTCGATAAGTGCAATATTAATTCCTACGTAATCTTATAAATATTTATAGAAGTGCACATTACAAACCTTAACATGGTCTTGATTTCAATTAATTTCGAAACTGAGATAATTATCATAGGTAATCCCACGAGAGATTACGAGGTTATCGATAAATTCGCCGGAGCTCCTGATACTTGGTTACTTATATTATCAGTGTCATTTTTTGTTGTGACCAGCGTTATAATTTTTAAGTGCGTACTTTTTCGAGTGCAAATTTGAGGTCTTCTGAAAGAAACCGCATTTTTAAACATTGTCTCTTCTTGAGACAACTTCCTTCCCCTCGTTTAGGTTCTTTATCATTTTCCCTCCTATAATCCTTTCCCCTTTTTTATTTTACTGTAGTTTTTAATAATCTTCTAAACCACATTTCATCGTTTCTAACCTATGAATTTTGAGTTTCCTTAATTTTTATAAAATTTAATATTTTGGTTTCGTTCTACTATCTAAGATCTTAACTAATTTACAATTCACTTTTCATCAGCTTGCAGTGAACGTGGGAATGGTGAACCTGTCTACTTTCAGCATACGCGGGACTGAAAGCATGCCTGCAAGAATAAAAAATAATTACTAAATAATTTTTTTATGTTTAATTTCACTGAAATTGGTCAGCATCCTGCTGTTATGGATGTATGTTTGTTTCATAATAACTTTATAACCTTTCGGTGCCCTATTTTACCTTCTTTTAACACCTTTTCTTTTCCTTTTTCCATAATCAAATTGCACCTACAAATCGTTACACTAGTTATCACTTTTTATACATCCTTTATATGTTTATACACCTAAATATAAGACAATATATTACGAACTTCCAAGGCTCTAGCTTTGAAATTGTGAATTTCACCCCTTCTCCTATTTTAAATCAGATGCGAGGTACTATATATATATGTCTCCAGTGGTCGCTTACTGCAGCAATGGTATAGTAATCCACATACATCACTGACGCAGTGTTCATTGCTAAGCCACTGTGTGTGTATCAGTGCATGTTTTGTAGCCCATTTGACTTTTTTTTTTCACATAATAAGCAGTGCTTGGCGCAAGCGCGACCGTGCAGAAGAGTTGTCAGACCATGGAAGTCAAACTGACAGAAACAACCGCAATATGTGTAACAGCTTGAGTTAGACCGCAGGCAGTACAGATGGCCGGCACGTCCCGTATATTGCGCTTCAGCACCCTCATTTGCATGCCGAACTGTCAACTGTCTACTTATGTTAATACACTCCTGGCTTTGAAATGATATGGCCTACTCACGTAACCAGTTGCTAAGCAAAATTTCAGCGTAAAAAGTTTCTACTGTTTGTTAGACCATGGCCTTCTACTATAAACTAAAAATTATGGTAGCTATAACTAGAAACATCTAATATTTTTACTACTTCTGTTTGTATCATGTATTAGGTATAGTCCAGTTATTCATTGCTATAACTAAAAATAAACTAAAAATTATGGTAGCTATAACTAGAAAAATCTAATATTTTTACTACTTCTGTTTGTATCATGTATTAGGTATAGTCCAGTTATTCATTGCATGGCCAGGCGGCTTCCTTTCGTTAGGAGGAAAAGTTTGCCGACAGCTCAACCCATGTTCTTTATTTTTACCGCACCAATCAGCTAGTTACCCCAGCCAATTAAAATCTAAGAATGTCCTGTGGGATTTTGACAGCTACTCGTCAACTCCGCGTGGAGTGAAATGCGCGGTTGCAAGATCGAGTTACAGCAAAAACAATAACACGTGTGAATTGATTAAAGCGAGAGAAGAACTGAGGTCAGTGATAACAATGAGATAATATTGCAACATTGCTTTTGTTTTGGAAAGCGGAAGCCAAGACCGTTTTAGTCAGATCAATTAACATAAAGAAACACCGACTTAATGGTTTATTCCTTTGAAGCCGCCTGGCCATGCAATGAATAACTGGACTATAAAGTAGGCCTAAGAATGGTGTTCGACTTCGAGTTTTCAACTTTTTTAAGTGCCCTGATCCAAAGAAAACTGTTATCTTAACGTATGTGTGTTTTTGATCAGCCTCGTTCGAGATCGAAAAATTGTATAAACCAAAATTTTATATTTGGGTTAGATGTCTCCTGGGGGTGTATTTAATGTCTTGCTTTTAATGTCAGTTTACATTAAGGAAAAAACTTTTTTGCTATTTTATCCAAAACGATTTCACGATTTTGTTCAAATTTCGTGCACGAAGAGCCAAAACTTTTATGTGTCATTGTCTCACGTTGACTGTGATTATACTGAAAATGAAGGCATTATTATTATAATATGAGAAAATTTATAACCAATGGTCATTTATTCTCATCACGTCAGATAGATTTCTGGTCAGTGACGTGCTGACCTTAGCTCTCATATTACACTTTTGCATTTTATTTTGAACCCATAGATGGGGCCCTGATTTATTGGTGAAATAAAATGGCTGATTTCGGTGTTAACTTCCTTCTATTTCGGTGGGTATTTCGTGAAATAAATTACTTATAGGCCTACTACATTGGGAACATTGCGCAATGATAAACTTTGCTTCTTTATTTAGCCTACATGAACTAACCCTCCCCCCACCCCCATTTCTATATTCTTCTGCCCTTGTAAGAACTGAAGTAACTTTCGATTTAGCCATGATTAGAGTTAATGTTTAAATATAATGACGATAAATATTATCGTAATTTCTACTAAACACCATCAGATAGCCATTTGCAAACAGAAGTGCCAACCATACCACTGTGTAAAAGGCGAAATCTGTTGAATACAAGTAACAAACATTCTACACTCTTCTGCTGTAATCGATCATAGGCATCGCTAACTTGGGAAAGAGATAGCAGGAAAGAAGTGTACTCAACACTACAAACCAGGTCACAGACAATCTTTGCGTAAATTCTGCAATCTTCGTAATCGATCACAAATATCGATATATCGGTAAATCTTCGACAGCCACAGAAACAGCAGAAAAAAAGCATGCTGCTAAGAAATAAAAAATAACAGTACACCAAAACACAATATTGTGATTTTAAGGCACATTTTCGTGCTCATTTATCACTTTACGGGCAGAAGGGGCATATTTCGCGCTTATAGACACATTTCGCGGAATCGAGTAAATTTCGCGATATTTCGTGGATTCAATTTGGTTCATATTGGTATTTTAAGCAAATAAAAGCTAAATATAGCTAAGGGAGGCTGTTTTATAAAATTTCGCGCTTATCGTTGTTACCAAAAAATACGGCCCCTACCCATAGACCATAATTATATTCCTTAGCCCAAAATCTTTATGAGAATCCACTCTACGCTCTTTCCAATTTTGAGGTGTGAACGTCTTTAAAATCGGACTTGCTAAAACTTGCTAAACAGCTTATAACGGAAATACTAAATTATAGCTATATTAATTTTAAAGTATTTAAAAAAAATTGAAAGCTATAACGTACGAGAAGAGAGTATGTAAATTTAACGAAAAAATAGACTACTTCCTGTTAATTGATAACTATATTAAGCCTAATTTTAAATTTAACTAAATACGTTAGGCTATAACATATGAGAAGCTAGTGTACAGGTAGGAAAAAAAAACAGACCGACTCTTGTAGCTGATTTTAGAGCCTTGTTATACGTAAATAAATGTAAGAGATGTAACGGAAACTTTTTTTTTTCACAAGCAATGCAAATTACGTGAAATTATTTCTCAATTGATGCAATTTATCGGCTGTAGAACAAATTTCAATGCATTCCCTGCTATCCTGTGAATGCCGCTAGGCATGCGCAGTGGCTCATATCGGCAACTTAGATATTTTAGTCGGTCCGCTTTTTTCCCCCTACCTGTAAATATTGTTTTTACTTATTGCAATTATGAAATCATAACATATGGAGTGCACTAGATTAAGGCAGCAGGCACAAAACGTTTCACATATTCTGCGGCTGTGTCCATGACTCTTTTATTGGTTGAATTGGTTTTATCTTAGTAAAGGTCTAATATCATTTGTCAACGTCAAAATTTACAGGTAAAAAATTCGCCCTAATTGAATGAATAGATTAAAAAGAGCAATCTCCCAAAATGACATGATTCGGTGGTATAAACATTGACGAGGTTTCTATAATATCCTGTATCTATGACTATGATTGGTGTGTTCTGATTTTGGCATTGAATGAATAACCTTTCTATGTCGTACAAAACCTCCCGGTATATTGAGAGAGTCCTTTGTTTTGATACCAGGTCCCAAGCAAAGCCTTACACACGTCTACCGGAGAACAGGGGGCATTGAATTTTTATATTCCGGCCATGTAAACAGCAGACTGACTAGCACAATCACATAGACAAAGCCGGCCATGTTGCACAAATGTGAATATAACTAACTCCATTACAACGTTGTAATAAAACTAATCATTCGCAAAGCGCAACGAGCTGGACTGTGTCTAACTATTGCGTTACAAGTACACTAAATTAAACCAGTTAGCTAGTCAATCATATCATATTATCAGGTTGCAATGTATGTTTATGCGTCTGTGCTCTCCCTGTAATCATCCAGATGGCTTCTATATTTGTAGGTTTCCCTTTGTTTGCTTTGACACTTATACTATATTGCAGTGGCGGCTTGTAGGAGGCATTTAACCTACGATAGTGTTTTTTTTTTTTTTAAATTGGCGCAGACAGGATTTTAATCTGAGTGGTGCTATAAAATACAAGTTAATAATTCTTTTTAAATCATATTATAAGCCTGCGTGGAATTAATTCTTCAATTCAATAAATTTATTATCATATTGCAAACGTCATTAACACTATTATTTTTTTTATTAATGACTATTCCACAATAGGCTACAATGGTTTTCCTTCATCCCACAACAATCTTTTGCCTCCATAAGTCCCTGTCCATAGCATCTTCTTCACTTAATCCTTTTCTCGCCATACTCCTTTTCACCCCATCCATCCAACACTCTTTGGGCTTCCCTCTTCTTCTTTTTCCTTCTACTTTCCAATCCAAAATTCTCTTGGGTATTTTATCCTCTGTCATTCTGAGTACATGTTCATACCATCTCAAGCGTCTTACTTCTGCAATTTCCGAAATGTTATTTTCAACTTTCATTATTTCCTTTATTCTATTATTCCGAATTTTTCCTTTCCTAAATTTTCTTGCTGAACGCCTCCAAAAATTCTTTTCTAATACCATACCATTCATTTGTTTGCTTGTTGTCTACTTATGGTCCAAGTTTCAGCGCCATATAATGTTGTACTTTGGAATAATGCCTGATATATTAATTTTTTAGTTCTATGTAAAATATTTTTACTCCATAAGATTGAATTTAGCATTCCTATAATAAATTTACTCCATAAGATTGAATTTAGCATTCCTATAATAAATTCTCTTCCCATCCGTTATTCTTCTTTGAATCTCTAAATTTGTTGTTGCATCCATTTGTACAAAAACCCTAGATATTTAAAATATTCAACATGTGCAATTTCTTCTGTATTACATATTAACTTTTCTTCCAAATCCATTGCTAAATATTCAGTTTTATTGAAATTTATTTCTAATCCCCATATCCTGTACTCTTCTACCAACTTTCTGATCATATATGACGCATCATCTGTATCCTCAGTAATTATTACTTGATAATTCGCGAATTATTATTATTATTATTATTATTATTATTATTATTATTATTATTATTATTATTATTAGGCCTACGGTTTATATTGTTATCACAGGTTTCATCTTTTGTTTAAAAAAAGCTTGATATTCCATTTTTAAACATCACAATACAAAGCATATCATTCTACTTTTTAAATACACTGTTATCTTACCAGTAGGCCCAATCACAACTGAATCTGCTCGACGATAGTCGGCTATTTTAAAGCGATCATGTGAAGTTCTGTAGCAGAAGAGAGTTAAAAGTTGGTTGTTATTGCAGTATCGGTAATATACAGAACTAAACATACAGAATTGTTTCGACTTCCGAGATAAGTTGAAATTATTTCTATTACATAAGATATTTATCATATTGTGCAAACTTTGTGCAACGGACTCGATTCAGCGAATGTAAAGCGACGCTACAAACTGTGCATTTCAAATCATTAATCAATTTATATTACGTATGGGGACAACCAATTATTAATCCAATCAACAATTTCTAACATTATATGCGAAATATTTTAAGCTATCTTTTTTTTTTTAATTCAGCTGAGTTTGTACTCCTTTTAACTGCGAGGCCATATCGGGAGTTCGGGATCTGAGTCTATACAGTTGGATAGGCCATGGAACTATTGATTGTCAATCGTTTTTATTATTGGTATATTTGTATGGAGTAAATTTCAACTGATATAAATTTGAATGGATATGATACAGAATGAAATGGTGAGGATGATTCATGGTATATAAATATACAATTCGGCATTTGCCTTTATGTCTGGGGAAACCATTAAAAAAAGCCATATCAAATTGGCCGGCCACGGGATTTGAACCTGGGATCTCCCGAATGCGAGTTACCATCTCGGCCACCTCGCTTGGTTAAACTATCTTGTATTCTCCATTAATTGAAAAGTGAAAATGATACATTCATTTAAAGAAGAATCAGTCTAAACAGGGGCACTAGGGGAGATTTAACCCCTTTAGAACCCCATTGCCGGCACCTCAGGTTTTTTCATCCATTTCCCGTTCATGCTATCATAAACTCAAACTTCCTGCATCCAGTGCAGGTAACATACCCTACCTTCATCTTGTGGCTACTTCCCGCACATGTGCATCATTATATCAAAGCATGTAACATTAACTGAACCAACAAATTTTACAATTGCTAAACTTAAGCACTGCCCATTTCGGCGGTGCAGCCATGTTTAATGTGCAACAGCGCAACACACAGTGGAGTCATAACGGTCAAACATTCTACAATCGTAGAAAAATGAACAACCAAAAAGGTTGAATAAAAAGTGCGGATAATTATTGATTTACTCTCGTACTGAACGTCGCTATTGAACAGACGCCATAAACACATCAACAATATAAAACAGATGCACATCAATAGTTGCATGGCCTGCTGGTATAACCACAGAACCTGACTCGTAGTGTAACTTCCATATAGAAAGGATTATAAATAAAGCTGGCTTAATATATATATATATATATATATATATATATATATATATATATATATATATATATACACAGGTGTTAACGAAAAACACCGAAATATTTTACTTCTTCTTTTTTTTTTTGTGCCCACCCTTACCCCCGGAGTGCCAAGCAATTAAGCCTAAACCTCCGGTCAAACCAAATTTTGGTAACCATATGTGATGTGTGTATACCTATTGTGCCCTTATGTACATCCGTAGGGGATGTTGATGGTGTGACGTGTTTGGGCTGTGTACTTGTCTTTGTACTTTGGTGCAGGATAGACCTAAGTGCGGATAGGTCTTATGTGCAATATTTCCCCGAGTGTGTGTGTGGTTTTTTTTTTTTTTTTTTTTTTTTTTTTTTTTTTTTTTTTTTTTTTTTTTTTTTTTAGTGGCTTGTAGTTATGTATTCTAGAGATATATAGCCTAGAGGGGACATAGGCAAGCAACTTTTATTAGGAGATTTTTGCTGTATGGATTCAATTTCTCCCGTTACAGCAAAAAATCTCCCAGGACATGGCCGCCACTGACTTCTAACATTATAAAAAATGCAAAACAAAGGAACTTCGTTGTTGACACTGTAGTCAGTAGTTATGAATAAAAAAAATACTAATACACTGGCGTCCAGTGGTGTGATTAGTCTGTAAATGTTGCAGATTATGAAAACCCTAAATTATGATATAGCAGTGGATGAATGATTAAGAATCAGGTTTTTATCGATCACCAAGAAGACATGAAGTCAATTTCATGAAATGTTTTACCCTATTTCGATTAATTATTGCCTTATGAACACCAAATTGTAATGACTTTAATGCCCTGTAGCATACATATTTTACGTCTTAAAGCAAAAATACCCTAATACACACGTCCCCTCTATACACGTTAAAAATATTTCGGCGTTTTTAATGAAAACCCTGTATGTGATTATAAGTTAGGCTATACCAGCAGATGTAAGATCATTTGATTAAACATGGGTGTAAGTAAAATCGATTATCTTGTTTCGGGCCTCGCATAAAATAAGAACAGTAACTCTGATTGGCTAATCCAAAACTACATTAAAAGCTTTAATGGTGCATTTTATATCGTTTAGGCCTAATCGTTTAAAGAGCAGAGTTGACACAACGTTGGATGTGTTGACCATCTCATCTAATTTTGTGTGAGCTTTCAGAGGGTTCATTAGTAAGAGTAAATAGACACTCCAGCGCTCTAAATATTTGTAGGTAATTCCTAAAGCCTCGTATTCGTCTACATATATTATAAGCCTGTTACCTTTAAAGGAACCCACGACTGAAAACATTCAGTTCTACAAATTTTACCAAAGTAAATATATATTTACATGTATAAGAAAAAATTAAGTTTCTTACCATTACGACTGGAATATACGCATTATTAAGTGCCAGAATGGTACTTACTGAGATTGTGTTGTAGATGGGAAAATGTGCGTCCGTCTGTCTGTGTCTGTCCGTTTGTCTATGTATGTCTGTCCGTGTGTCTGTACGCACGCTAACGCAAATACGCTTTATCGGATTTTCACGAAACTTGGTATACGCATTTATAACGTCCATTGCTTTTGGACCAGATCGGTTGACCAGTACCGGAGTAATGCTCAATTTAGTAACTACTTTATGGTAATATATTAGAAAGAATTTATCAAATGTAAATCAGTTCTCATGACAACATATTGTGTTACAGTGTTCATATACGGCTTTGGAAGTTATTTATTTTTATTTATTTATACAAATTTATACAAATATACAAAACAAAACAAGACCACCCGAATGAGCAAGCGCTCGTGCTCGGGCACAGTTCAGCCATTTACGTTACAAAATACAAATTACAAATATATAAAGAAAATATAATAATAAATCAATACCTAAAAAGTAATAATAAAAAAGAAAGAACAGAATAGTAAAGAGAAAAAAGGAAAAGTAGTAAGTAGTAAGTAAAAGTTGTATACCAAGTTTCTGAAACTATAAATTATTGTGGCAATTAAGCAAAAGTGATCCTATAGTTTTGTGGTTCAGAGCCTAAGTGAACAGCCACTGATACGGCTGGACTACCCAACTTATCTAATCTATTCCGATTTCAATGTATTTAGCATTCACCAAATCTATAGATACGCCTTATTAAAATCCTACCATAAAAATAAGACAAAATTCCTAGCTGTTCCATATGAACACAGCACCAGACGATATAAAACTATTACATTAGAAGAACCCAAATGTTTCACTTATGTCGGTTGTCGACCAAGAGCTAAGCTAAGTTAGTTTAGCTTAGCTCACATACAGTGCGGGATTTCATATGTAGGTAGTTGTGCCGACAAAACTACATATGAAATTCTGCACAACTTTATATGAAATCCCTCACTGTATGTGAGCTAAGCTAAGCTAAGCTAACTTAGTTTAGCTCTTGGTCGATAACCGGCATTATACTGGTCTATCACATAGCTTTAGTTTCGGTCCTCGTCTATACAATTCTAAAATCACATTTACATCCAGTTTTAGACAAATGTAGTTATGGAGTCTTTAAATCTAAAATTAAAAAAAAAAACTAATATAGGCCTAGCTTAGATTTCCATCTCTTTTAAAATAGGTTTATCTTTTGTACCTACTACTATCATAATATATTTTTCATTATTATAATTAATTTTATATCAATTGAGTCGTGCCTTTGCTCTCACTCAACTTTTGTCTTTTCCCCTAGTAATATTTCACAATATTTTGTCTATTTAGTTTTAAGGTAATTTTAGGTTAAGATTATATTTAAGTAATACGAAAGTGTTGATAATACCCATAGGTATTAACCCACCAGGAGGCAAAAACCCAACTCTCCAAGGAAATAGCTCACCTTGGGAGAGTAAAACCAGAGCCAGCCCTACCATGGTAGGAGGCCCTTGCCCTATAAGGGATTGTGTCGGGCTTATTTATTTATTTATTTATTTATTTATTTAATGTAAAACATGTAAATATAAGCATGGAACTGCCCCCGAGCATGATCTGCTCTTTCGGGGTTTCAAGACCTTATATACCGGTATTATGTATGTATTTATGTAATTTTTAAAAAATTATAAAAAAAGTAGAAATTAAATTAGTTAATATATTTGTTCCAATTTGTTTATTGTACTTATTAAAGTAAAACTCTTGTGTGAAAATTGTAAAAAACTAAAATAAAGTTATCTTAGTATGTTTAAAAAACTAATACAGGATTTATAAAAAATTAAAAATCCGTGCTCTAGTTATACTAAAATACGTAAAATAAAAGTTCATTTATTATGCACAATATGGGCATTGCATACTGACATTCTGCTTAGTTTGTTTGTTTGTTTGTTTGTTTGTTTGCTTGTTTTTTTTTCCAGTTCCACTCTGCATGATTTGTTCAAAAACTCCACGTACGAGTCATTCTCATTTAACCAGTTGCTATGGCAATAATAGTTAAAGTATTTCCAGGAACTAGCAAAAACGCGAAATTTATCGGTTAATTCTCTTGAGAGTATAACTTTCCTGCAACTCCTCCACCTCTACAGTATATGAGAGTAGTTTTCTCACACCCTATTCGAGAGCGAAACAAACCATCTCAGCAAGTTTGTTTTCTATTGCAAATACTAATCTGGGGGCCCGGATCGGCTGATTGCTCGGAGTGTTTAAAACGAATCAGCATTTATCAGGACTTAGTAGAGTGTCGCCACCGCAGCACTACAGTGTTTTGTTTAACCCCCTGCTCACCCCCTCTCTTCCCTCCACTCTATAAGCCACTTCATTTCAACTCACCCCTCCGTGGCCCGGGTTCGCCGAATTTAGAAGCAAGAACCAATTGCAATGCGTCTCTAAACAACCGAACCTAAAGTTAATTACAACATTAATTAAGTTTTGAGTAATTCACCACTCGTATGTATGTGGGTTTTGGGACTAATTTGCGTTAAATTGGAGAGGACTCAAACACAGTCACACACACATATGTACGAACTCTGTCCTTCATTCACTCTCCAATTGAAATTAGTAATCTGCAGACTTTTGTTTCGCTATAATTCATTTATACTCTCTGTTGATCTGATTGAAGCTTAATTCATAAGGAAAGGGTATTGGCTGAAGCATTATTAATTGAATACCCGAATAGAAAAAACGTTGCAAGCGTCATTTTTCCTAATTCGATATTTTAATGGAAAAATGTTACAAGCACTCTGTTCTATACATCAGTGAACTCTGGTGAGTAAAAATGAAAATAAGCTACAGCGTCATTTTTCCTAATTCGATATTTTACTGGAAAAAAAAATGTTACAAGCACTCTGTTCTATACTTCAGTGAACTCTGATGAGTAAAAATGAAAGTACCCTCAACCTCTGAATACACGCGGTCGAGGGTTGTTGATGTATGGGATCCTAAAATTTCAACTCGTATTAAAATTTAATGAATATGATACAGAATGAAATAATGGATGAGACATGGTAAGAATACGAGGAGTTCCCTGGTAAACATTTTCATCATCATTTCTAAAAAAGGCGATGAAACAATAAGTATTACCCAGGTAAACATTGTTTATTTATCGGGGTCAGCTACCGTCGTAATTACTGGTCTTTTATGAAATAGGCCAGAGATGTGACAGTTTGTCATGTGCAGTCGGTCAAATAAAAAACGTCGGGACTCGTATGCAGTTAAAATTAAAGTTTTAACGCATTAGTTCACAAGTTTCCTATAAAAAACATAAAATACAGGTCATTTTCGGAACATATGAGGCCATGCGACAGGAGGGAAAAAATGAACAACGCGGAAAGCTCAACACACGATATTCAACTTAATGTATTGTCATAATTCATTTTGCTTTGTGTCATCGCCACATACAAATGCTAAAGTGAGAGAAAGTGTAGTTAGGGCTGTAATTGACCTAAATTTTTCGGCCTCTGAAGCAGCTAGAAGGTTCCATATTTATGAAAGAGCAGCTCAGTGGTGGGAACTTGACTATAATGCGACCGGAAGTTTTCATAGGAAGCGTGGATCTGCGGAAGGCCGCGTATTTCGATGCTAGATTGGTTGCAGAAGTTGATCGTAAGTAATTGATTTTGCACTAAAAGTACCGGTATTATAAAATAAAATCTTTAAAAAATTCTCCTTGAATAAACATATTCCTCGCGAATCTATTAATTATTAATATTATAAAAATTTGCAACCAAGAATATGGCGGATTTGAGGCATATAGCCACAGCCTTCTATACATGTTTGTTTTTTAACAAAACTGACTAAATAATCAAGAAAATACATGGATAGACAAGAGGCGTGTGTGAATCTAACCTTAAGTCTTCCTGTACATTCGCATATGCTCGTTCGTGATACTTAATCAAATACAGCCCGACGTTTTTTTTATTTGACCGACTGTACCAAGTATTAGTAAAATAAGAGCGAATTACAACTTTTTAATTCCCCAGTAGCAGAAATGTGCGTCCACAGTGTAAGGAGATTACATTTATATAATCCTGTTATATTAAAAGGTGCCTTAACTACAACACAGTACGCTTTCAAATGAAATTAATGAACCTGTATGCCAAAGCTTTTGTTCGTTTTTAAAACTTTTGTATTGTTGTAATCCCCGGCCACCGCTGATTTGAGAGCACTTGTCAAAAACCGCAAACAAAACACTCTTGGGCGTATTTATCATATATTATATATCGATGTGACATACGTCATTTATCATTGTCAACTAAATGGGAAAATGTTTGTACGCTCTTTTCCAATATTTGTGCCCGTCCAAGAGACTGAATTACAGAGAGGATTATTACTTGTCTGGAAAAATGAAACTTTTTTTCTCTTCTACTTCTCTCTGAAGAAGTGTCCAATAGACCTTTCCTTCTCCTTCAAGATCATTATAAAGAAGAAACTTCTTCCCGAGACGCGAGGAAGATTAATCTATTCTAAATGTCATTGGGAATTTTTCCACCCTTACTTCTAGTTTCTTTCAACGTTAGCTGCCAGAAAAGAAGTATTACCTTTGGATAACGGAAGGTATTAACTTCTACATTATTGTATATTTTCCCCCTCTGACAGGGTTATTGAAAGAAATTAAACTTATGCAATTAAAGTATCGTGCTATTATTGTCTGCTATGCAGGATGCCAGATCTATCTTGTACACCTGAAATTTACTTCTGTATTAGAACAGGTATTGAACATATTTGAAATTAGGGAGGTCTGGTAGGGGTGCACTCAGCCTCGTGATTCAAATTGAGGAGCTACTTGATAGAGAAGTAGCGGCTCCGGTCATGGAAACTTTTTTTACGCCCATGGCATGCTGAACACATGCTCCCAATCCCGCCATCTACCTATGGTAGATGACTCAGCGGTCGGGTGGTAGGCCTTGTCCCTTCGGGGATGTCGCGCCACGGAGTTGAGCTTTTTTTATTAAACAAGGGACTAACATAAGTGTGTAATGTCGTTTCATTGGCTAATCGCACCAGCGCATACTTCACGATGGTCCGACATGCTCAGTCAGATATTTGCTTCCGTTCTGCACACTTCGTACAATTATCTATATCTTATGTAAATGTGAAAACATAAGTTCTGTTAAGTGAGTTGCTTGCTTTCGTATTTATATGATGGGCTTACATGTTTTACAATATATATCTATCAAACAAGATTTCATTTGTTTTTATCGTTGCCTTGGCAAATTTGTTGATTCTGAAGAAAAACAAGTGACATAAGTTACTAAATACAAGACGTATAACATAATTAATTCGTTGTATTTTTCATTTAAATAATATGTGTTGAAGTGCACCGCATATTGTCAGTAAAAGCTTAGCCTCTAATAATTTGAGAATATTGCTTATATATCTCTAATAATTTGTTATAACTAGGGACCGGATTCTTAGGTTTTTACCTATTTTTTTCCTTACTTCCAAAACAAAAAGCGCTCAAACACTTTTTCGAATCACGTACATAGGATTCACCCACATTAATTCTGTAGTACCTAAAAATACCTAAATCGGTTATAAAAACCTAAATATACCTAAACGGGATATGAAATCTAAAATATCTAATTTAGGCTCCTTTTTTGTCTTTTTTGTTTGTCATTTAAGAAATCGATATTTTGCGGAGAGACAATAATTTTTGTCGGGTTGAAATTAATACCACCAGCGTTTCGTTCAGCCCATTGTCGTCTAGGATGGACAGTATCTAGAGAGGAAGTGTAAGAGTACCGGCGTATTCCTTTTGAAATATTCGTACGAACAACCATTGTTGCCGTGTATGGACAAGGATATAGATTTCTGTGTTTTATAGCCCTTGTTTACATTTATTACTGCCCTGTTAATCATACTTAGTGATCACATTGTGAATTTTAAAAAGACGTGTTAATTAGGCCTATGCCGAAACAAATGAAATCGAGGTTATTACGGCAGTGGGTAGCACATTCAAATTCATTAAACCAACTACCCGAAAACTATATTTTGGGGGGGAAAACCTAAAAAAAAACTATTTCACCTAATGAAAAACCTAAAACAGTGTTTTTAAAAACCTAAAAATCCGGTCCCTAGTTATAACTCCCGTTTCATTTATTTCCAAAGTTACCTATGAACACTGCCAACAATACACTGTCGTCATGGAATGTGATTTGGATTTGATAATACTGTGTAAAAATGGATTAAGTATTGTCACAAACATTTGATTTTTGGCATTTGAAATCAAAATTTTGCAAAATTCTTTCTTAGTGAGCACTTACATTAAGAAACGAAGGTACTGTCAAAATTCCAAGTCTCTTCCTGTTATAGTTTAGGCTCTACGTTGATTCTCTGTCATTAAGTAAGTCAGTCAGTCAGTCAGGAAAAAGTCTCTTTTATATTTAGAGAGATAGTGATTTTTCAAAAGTTAGAGAGTTTGATCGAAAAACGTAAGAGAATTGGCTGCTAAGAAGGCAAAAGAAGCAGGTTGGTTCTTTAATTACCGGGTGTAGAAAATTCAGGTTTTCACCATGATTGCATGAATGTGAAATTGATGAAAAAACACTGGCGATAAAAATGTTAATTACAGTGTACTAGGAGATGGTGTGAATAAAAAACTATTCACTGCATGTATAATTTCAACGCAAAAGTCCGATAGCAGAAACACCTGTTTTCAAACACTGTCCCTAAGCCATTTACACAAACACATCAACTCGATTCCAATGTATACAACAGGACTTGTTTCTACAGGCAAATGGACAGTGTTCAGTTTCCATTATTTTAACTTGTGTTAAAATCTCTTTGTACTCTATTATCTTTGTTTCGTGGTATAGGACCGTCATTGTATGTTGTGGTATAATCATATTCGACTGTCCGCAATGTAGCTGTCATATGTCATATGACAGAAAGCACTCGTAAGTTGGTTATTGTCTAAATGCCTGTGGCATTCCGTATACCTCAAACTGTTCGTTGTGTAATGGGTCACTTCTAAATTTATTATTCTAATGATCCCAGTGTCAGAGGAAATTTTCTCCTACAATATTATTATTATATCATTAGTATAGATCAGTTGTTTCCAACTGG
This sequence comes from Ectobius pallidus, assembly GCA_964059195.1. Classification (NCBI taxonomy): domain Eukaryota; kingdom Metazoa; phylum Arthropoda; class Insecta; order Blattodea; family Ectobiidae; genus Ectobius; species Ectobius pallidus. The sequence goes on from CAXKWD010000006.1 coordinate 164,820,522, forward strand.
TTGCTCTCAATGGTTTTTCGTTCGTCCCGCGAAGTAAGTTTGAAAAATATATTACAGTCAACCTTCGATATAATGCCACCATCCGTTCTCTAACATTTATGCCCGGTTTCTACAAACTAGTGAATTACCTGTGGGTAAATTATCCATGGACAAATTAGTTCCATTTAACCTACAATGATATAATGAGCAAGGCCTTGGAGTTGTACAGTTAATTTAATTCAGAAGGCTTTGATTCTCATTGTTTAAATTATTATTGATCCTACAAAGAGGTTAAATTTTATCCAGCCATCCATGAAAGCATAAATTAACCCGACGATTTACCCTTGGAAAGATCTAGCCCGAGTTTGTAGGAACATTTTTTCTGTAATTTTCATATGTACCCAGAGGACATTTATCTAGAAAGTCGCCAATTATAGAACAACTGATTTATTTTCACGATATGCATATGCATATGCATTCATGAATCACATGTCTGCCATGTCTCTGTACCTTAATGCCCATGGGCACTTCTAGGTCTCCACAATCACGCGACATTAAAAAGCTACACTGGTTAAATGTTTAAATCTTAGTGATAAAAATGTATAATTGTTGACAGAATTAAGCTGCCTACAAAAAAAGTATCCATAAAAAGTCATTATTTAATTTGGTTTAATTTTTAAAAAGCATCAGTTGTAAGTTATTACTGTACTTCTGATGAGGTTAAGATGTACCGTACTGTACACATTTTTCATTTAAATATCATTCAAAGGTTTTTAAAGTCATTTTCCTATACTTTTATTTTTACTGCATTTGTATGTATTCAGAACTAAATTGGTTCTACAGATTTAACGCAAGGAGCCAGATGTTATAAGGGCATAAAGGGGTTTTTAATTAAAAATTCATTTAGTCAGTTTTATTTGCTGATATGTCTACGCGCTTTTCTGAAAATTTCAAAATAATTGCTTAAAAATTGGTACAGAAGGAAAATTTTGAATAGTGAAATATGCGGGGTGGGGTAATATATTGATAAAAAAAATCTCATAGCGTTCTTATCCAGGATTGTAACATAAATGTGAAGAAATGGCTTCGTGACCAGCGAGATGTGCCCCCGCCAAGGGCGCAGATACAAAGAGGGCGCAAAATTAACCATGAAAAATTTCACTTTTTTAGACTGATGCAATTGATCAAGCAATAAAAATTACACGCTAATGGAAAAAATCTTTCAGGTTAATAAAAATTACTGCACAGAAATAAAAAAAAATTGGAGGGCGCAGAATTGTCAAACTCGCCAAGGGCGCAGAAGGACCTTGCTACGGTCCTGGGGCACACACGCCCTTGTGTCTCGCTGGAGGAAGGCCATAGAAGGGAACTAAGATTACGTGGAGAGAAAAAAAAAATAGTGTAGGCTAGAAGAAACATCATTCTCTCTTGTGTGTAAGTTTCATAGTTTTCAATAAATATTTGAATGAAAAAATGTGGTGCATTACTTTCTGGGCGACCCGTATTTACACAAAGTGAGTTCATTTAGGTGCAGTGTTCTTATTATTTTCACTTAATTATAATTTATTTTATTTTCCCAGCCCGTTGCTAATTATTTAGTAGATAAAGTTGCAGTAACAGATCTCCACCTGTGGTAACCATGACAGCTTGTTGCAAGTAATAAAGGGCATCCTCTCCTGTGTCGCCGGGCAGACGTCCCCGCGGAGACCACCAGTGTCTACAACAATTACCGTGACGTCAGTGTGAGTCGTGCGGTTTCCAGCTCTAATTGCGCGGCAAAACTAATTTCACAGCCAAATTGAAGTTCGTTCAAAAAGTAGACACTGTGGTTTTGACGTGTCTTTCTTTTTAATTAGCAATATAGGTATTGTAACAGTATTAACATTTAACTCTTTGAGTAACATTTAAAATATATCTTTTTTTTTTGCTAAACTTTAAAACATCGAGGAAAAGGGTAATGAAATAAGAATAAAGTTCAGAATAAATGGCGCCTTTGTTTAAAATTTATATGGTAATACCACAGTATAGTATAACAGTAGCGAAGCTCCATACAGTTTTTTTCAACCGGCGCGACTGCAGCGCTCGTAGCGGTGAGCAAGAACCACACAATATGCTACATTGTTGCTTATGTAAAATGTCAACAATATTTTATGGAAATGCTTGTGGTGCTATAAATTGCACCAACAGCCAAAGGAATTCTCCCGATTTATCTTTCTTCAGGTTCCCTAAAGATCCTGAGAGGTAAGCAAAAACAGTTATTTGTGAAATTAAATTGCAAATTTGTGATTATCATGCTTGCATCCATACTAGTGTATTTACTCCTATTTCTTTTAATTTTAGGAGCAGAAAATGGCTTGTAAATGCTATATACAATTAATTATTTTTATATGTATATCATAAATGAAAATCCTAATGATGCAAAGGTTTCTAAATATATAGGCCTCTTTACAAATACCCCACCTGACCCTACTAATTTTAAAAATGTTTTAACACGAGGTTATGTTAGGCCTATATAATTGAATTTAATAAAATTAAACTGTCGAGAATAAAGATAACGTGTTTAATTCTTTACTTTTTAATAATTTATCGTGTTTAACAAAATGAAGAAAAATACAAAAGTGTTTTGCTATTGCATCTGATACTGACCATAGGCCTATCGTGCTATATGCCTATAGAACTTTACTTTCCCCCCTAATTTCTGAACTAGTACTACTACATGCTTATTGAAATTATTAAGTTTTCTTATTTGTCAGAATTTTCAGTGTAAGTATAGTATATGTTAATAGTAGGTCAATTAAATTCTTGAAGATGTAGGGATGTAGCTTATATGGTGGACGGAAACCGGTCTGATACTTTATAAGATATACAACGTCATCGATCTTGAAACTACAACTTCTTTATATTACCATAAAGTCTATGATTTGGTGAGTTCACCAGTATGCCTTTCCGGTAATAATCTCGTTCTGGTAATTTTAAAAATAAGAAGAAATACAGCCATATATTCGTATCTTTCCAATGCTGGAAATGGCTGTTTGCTAGTTCCATCCTGCTGGCCGCTTGGGGTGCTAGTGTCGCACGATCTGTCAAAAGGATGCATTTTCCTTTCATTAGAGCTTCGCTACTGTTATACTATACTGTGGTAATACAGCAGTAGTTTTAATAAATGTATTCAGTTTTGTCACATTTACATAATTTGTCATTTTTTCCAACATACGGGTACTGTTAAACGATTTAATTGTAGTTAAGGTAAATCCTTCCAGAGCTGAATTTGTACTTTCATATAAGCAATCATGAACTGAAATGATCAGTGGGCTCTAAGCTTAGAGCCGATTAGGACAATTTCAGTTGAAGAGTAGTTACCCAATAATAACAATCGTAGCAAGACAAAAAAATCCTCACATTTTACATAAAACAATAGTATATTAGGTTTATATTTCTATTTTTATAAAATTTTTTAGAATACAGATTTATACGTCTGTAGCAGTGAGAAGGTTAACAGTTCGTATAATAAAAATTAAAGCAAATCTTTAGAGCTATTTTCTAGAAAATCGAGAAGGTGGTAGTAAGAATAAGACAAAAGCGTCGACATGCGAGCCAAGATACTTAACGTGAACTTGTGTATAGCGGAACGAAATTGTGCTACGTCACAGTACGGAATTTTACAGCAGGGTTAAAAGAACATTTTTATTTTTAACGAACTCGATGGTAGATGAAACGTGATGACTAGACCTCGGACTTTTAGGTCGCTAAAAATGCTGTTTTAGGTACCTAAAATAAGCTCCAAAAATTGGAAAATACGTTCTAAAAATCGTAAAATAGTCTCTTATAAAATCGTTAAGTTGCCAATTTTCTGAAATATCTCAATTGCAATGCAGAATATTAATTTATTGAAGTCACCATTAATAAAATATCATGATAAAACAGAGGCCTATGGTACACAAAATTATATAGACCTATTTACTAAGGCCTGTATTACTACCATGACAGTGAAAACCTAATCCCTGCGCCCAGAAGCTACGCACGCTAGCATATTCAACCCCTTGTATCCCTCAGTGATTCAAAGAACTATGCTTTTTTTGTTTGTTTGTTTTTAGGTAGATTTCGAAGAAAAATCTACCTATTGCAATGGATACCACTTCATGATTTTCGAAAAATTCTTTCATATCTTTACGTTTCATGCTCCCCTAAGTACGAAACCACCGCCCGTCCAAAAAAAAAAAAAATTGTGATATATATATATATATATATATATATATATATATATATATATATAACTTTACACGATAGCGGCCGTAATTTTGAGGATATTTGAACCAAATTTTATTATGTTATTTCTAAGCCCAATAGTTCGGACAAGTTCGTTAATGGGCAAATTTGGCCCAAGGGGGTGGTCGGGGAGGGGGTTGAAATGTTAAAACATTTATATTTCGGCACCTATGAAGTATAAGGGGAAACTTTGTTTGAATGAATTGCAGTACTCCCTATGGAGTTCACAGTGACACCAACAATTCGGGGGTTTTGGGGGGTACGAGTGGGGGTGAGGGGATGGAAATTCGAAAATTTTGAAACTACGTCTTGTGGGGTATCGTTGAAAAGCTCTTGATGAGTACTCTACAAATCAATAACTAGTTTCTTGATAGCTCTCATATGACGCGAGATTTTAATGTTTGAAAAGAATAACACTTAAAAGAATTATTATAATATCATAATTTTGTCTTGTTTAGCGGCTTTGCTAATTTTATTCATTGCTGATCTTGCGCACGGCCTCCCAGAATATTATATCCTATTCTTGTTGTCAAAACAAATGATTGTAGGCTCTTCCTCTTTACCGAATTCAGTTCTTATTACTGCGGGTTTGCGCAGCGATAATAAATTAAACCAAAAGCACTTTGAAATCTACCTCAGCCTGTAGGCCTGCCTAAAGGGATTTTTTTTAACCGGATGTGGGAGTCGGGGAAAATAACACTACATTTTCTTAGGAATTTCAAGAAATTTTTCTACTGAAGACGAAACGATTCTTACTATTTTACCACGTCACAAATGTGTCATGTAGCACATTCCGAGCTAAAAATTTAGTACGAACTGAAAAACAAGCAAAATGGCAATATTAGGCTCTAATGTAAAAATAGGCTTTTTTAGGTCCTATAAAAGTATCAGTTTTAGGCAAAGTCACTTATGAAACATGCATATACAACTTTTCGTCCATATAGATCTATCACTTAAGGATTAAAATAGTTTTTTACCTAAAATCCAAAGTCTAGTGATTACAATATATACGGAGTGTTTCAAAAATAGTTTTGCATGAGTTCCTTATCTAAAGAAGGAAAAAATTTCATATGAACATAGGTCCATAATCCTTTGTTTTCTCGTTAGTGTTCAACACACGTGTTCAATATTTTCCAATGAAAATATGCGCAATAATGTATATCATTAAGATATTGCTACGTTACGTATAAATAAGCGTGTTATTGTATGGTGAAGCAAAAATAATTAATTTATACTAACCAAGTACTTTTCCTTAATATTCTAGACTATAGCATGTGCCCGCGGCTTCGCCCGCGATAATTATTTCAAAAATTAAAAATGAAGAGCGTAATAGTTAAACCATTATATTTATTAACACCTAAATCACGTGGACTACATACTACGATTAGATAGCGTCGCCTGGTAAAAGCGACCTCAGATTCGAGTTCCTTGGCCCAGAAAACCCCTGTATAGTGAGTTTCGTCCAAATAAAACAATGTTTGACCATATTTAGGGCTTACAACATTCAAGCGATATCGAAAGTTTTATTTCCAAGGTATGACAAAAATAGCCAAAGCCAACTGTAATTGATTTGACATTGAAATGTATAACTGAAAACTGATGCTTCGAAAACGCAAAAAAATGCACCTGTTTTGCCCGTCTTTCACTCATAACTCACCAACGAAAGCGAATATTAAAATTCCGGCTTCGAGGTGCATTTTCCGACCCTTCAGTCCACCTATGTTTAAAATTTCAAATCTCTACGTTCAGTAGATTTCGCTGGGTATCGCGGACAGACAGACAGACACTTCCTTTTATTAATATAAGATTGAATTGTTGCATCGATCACAAAACTTCCTCAACCTGTAGTATGCCTACCTACAGAGCAAGTAGAAAAAAGTGAAAGAGAAATAAAGCATTTCTTTATAATCTCTCTTCCCAGTCAAACTAATCCGAAGCTTGAGCCTGTAATCTGTAATAAAGAACAGAATTATGTCGAGATTGAAACCCATTTCCTACTCCGAGAAACTAATTCTCTTTGTACCCGTAAGGGTGCTCAGATGGCAGGAAAAAGAGAAGAGACGCACATGGCTAACAAAAGATAAATTATCTTTTAATATATAAGCTAAATCCCTGAAAAGAAAAAAGAGGTTGAATTAACAGCTGGACGAGTGTGGTTTAACCCATCTTAAAACTTCCACCTTTCCATTCTGCTAAATTTTAAAACATCCCTACAATTATTCAAATTGAGGGTTGTTTGTTTTTAATAACAGAAAGATTAATGTTGGGATCCGTAAGAAGTAATTAAATCTTAACAATATTATAGGAGCAAAATTCCTCTTGACACTGGGATTTGAGCTCAGGACTTTTGGCTATCCGTGCCAATGCTGTACCAACTGAGCTGAGCCAGAGTTCACTTCACAGCGTCAGATGGAACCTCTCTCCTATGACTGATTGCCCGAAATGATCTACCTCACTGACAGACAAGTTATATCATATATGCAGTACTGTGAGGCACACTAATTATTGAGAGGTTCCATCTGGCGCTGTGAAGTGAACTCTGGCTTAGCTCAGTTGGTAGACCATTGGCACAAATAGGCAAAGATCCTGGGTTCAAATCCCAGTGTCAGAGGAATTTTTATCCTATACTGTTAGCGTGTAATGTCCAACTGAGACAATCTGTGGTTCATGAATGCATATGCATATATCTACGATTAAATCTTACTTTTGCTCCTTTCGTTAAACGAAGTTTAAACCGATTCTTGAGACATTTCAGAAGAATGTATTACCAATTAAAATTTTACTGTATGGCGCATTGTTTTAGAAAACAACATGCTTGCGACAGCTGCACTACTTCCAAGTGTTGCGTTCTGAGCGAGTAAGACGCGGAGATAGAGGCAAAGAAGTAATATTCTTTGCGTAGCTTTGTATATTCCTGACGCGATAACTTAAGAACCTTACGTTGCAGAAATATGGCGTTTGGACAGGCTGATTCAAAATTTCTTTCCGCACATTAAAATGAATTTCAAGTAGTATTTTTGGGCGCATGAAAATCACCAAACTCTGTTCTTTATGGTTGTTCCGTGGGTGTCGGAACATTTTTTTGGCCGTCCACCGCCCCTGGAGCCCTCGACCATAGGCCATACTCCGGTCCCAAAAACTTTTCTGCGCTTGTATTCTATGTAGGTAGCTGACGTTTTATCAGATAAAATCGCATCCTTCTGTTCCTAGCAACCATATCACAAGATAAACGAACGTGATTGGTCCATATCCGAGGCATTGCTAAACATATTTGACAATATGAAATACGCATCGTGGAATAGTCATCCATAACTCTGTGGCTTGATTCTAAAAGGGCCAATGTCATAAAACTTGCTTTTGAGATAACTGATTTTGAAACCTTTAAAGAAGTAACTTTTTTGCTGAGAACTTCCGACATTGACATTAAGGTCTCTGTATTATGTTTAGGTCTATTAATAGCAACAGACATTGGCACTTTTAGTATACGATAGATAAAGACTAGTCGAGCTCAATAATGCATCAATCTCATTTTTGCAAGAAATTGACATTGACCCTTTTAGAAGCAAGCGACAAAATTTAGGATCCCTACCGATAAAATTCCTAAACATGCGACAGGCGGATAAAACGTACCGGTATTAATAAAAACAAATTGTGGGCGGTGGTAGGTACTAGGCCATTCTAGATCCACGAACAAATCTGGGAAAGATAAGGAACGCATAGTTTTACAACACCCTGTATATTACGAGGAAGGGAAGTTGCCCGCCCAGTGGAGATGTTTCGCGGGGCTGTGCCCTCGTCCCAAGTGTTCATGTAATTAGTCTGAGTGGCGTCAGCACCCTCTGTACATCCCCAAACAAATCACACAGACAGATGGGGCTATAAATCCTCCTGGTATGACGCCAGCCGCAACATGTTCAAGTTGGGAAGTTTCCACACACTTAACAGTACATAACATTATGTTAGGCTTGTTTTCATTGCATTGAACTCTGGGAGTTTTCAAGTATGATACATTTCTTATTTCCTTGAATATGGTAAACTAAGAGATAGACGCACACTTTGTGGTAGGGAAAAGGTAAAATAAAATCAGCTCAACATTTTATTTTATGCTTCCTAGTCTTTTTTACTCTCTTACATCATCTTGTTGTGTGTGCGTAGATGGTTAAAAATTAAAATAACATTGTCTTGTATAGTAAACTCTCGGTTAGCCGGGCTAATCAACGGGTAAACCAGCACAGATAATAAAAACCACGGATAATCCAAATGTTAGAATAAAACCAGGGGCGAGATTTTGAAATTCCCGCACTTTCTCGCCATGTTAATCATAATACAAAATGAAGTGCGGAAAAATAAACATCTGACGAAATAAAGTGTGTAAAATCAGAAATAAAGTGCGGGAAATTTGAAATAAAGAGTGTGTAAACTCTAAAATATGTGCGGGAAATTCAAATTTTTGCGCACGGATATTCCACGAATCTGAAAATCCGTCCTTAGATAATCGGGAGTTAGACCTACTGCATTCTTAAAACACCAGCAGTTACACAACTTCCTGGTTCTTAGTTCTTCGTGCGTCTTCCCCGTTGTGTGTACTGTTTTATGTTAAGGAAAGTGGAAGTTACGTATTTTTTAGGTAGATTTTCGAAGAAAAATCTACCTATTGCAATGGATACCACTTTATGATTTTCGAAAAATTCTTTCATATCTTTACGTTTCATGCTCCCCTAAGTACGAAACCACCGCCCGTTCAAAAAAAAAATTTGTGATATTTATATATATATAAATATATATATATCTTTACACGATAGCGGCCGTAATTTTGAAGATATTTGAACCAAATTTTATTATGTTATTTCTAGGCCCAATAGTTCGGACAAGTTCGTTAATGGGAAAAATTGGCCCAAGGGGGTGGTCGGGGGAGGGGGTTGAAAATTTTAAAAATGTGTATCTCGGCCCCTATGAAGTATAGAGGAAAACTTTGTTTGAATAAATTAGAGTACTCCCTATGGAGTTTACAGTGACACCAACGATTCGGGGGTTCGAGTGAGGGTGGGGGTGGTGGTGGGGGATGAAAATTCGAAACTTTTGAAACCACGTCTTGACGTGGGGTATCGTTGAAAAGCTCTTGATGAGTACTCTACAAATCAATAAATAGTTTCTTGATAGCTCTCATATTACGCGAGATTTTAATGTTTGAAAATAATAACACTTACAAGAATTATTATAATATCATAATTTTGTCTTGTTTAGCGGCTTTGCTAATTTTATTCATTGCTGATCTTGCGCACGGCCTCCCAGAATATTATATCCTATTCTTGTTGTCAAAACAAATGATTGTAGGCTCTTCCTCTTTACCGAATTCAGTTCTTATTACTGCAGGTTTACCATGCCAAGGCTAAAGAAGAAGAGTGCTATGCAGCGACAATAAATTAAACCAAAAGCACTTCGAAATCTACCTCCGCCTGTAGGCCTGCCTAAAGGGATTTTTTGTATTGGACTCTTTATTTACGCGAAATGGTTTTGGCTTAGCTCTTGCTAAACCTTCAGCCTAAGTATTTACTTACTTACTCAATGGCAATAGACAATTCCTCAGCAAGCTAAAGGAATATTATCTATTTTATAGAACCCGTATAAACCTTCTTATGTAAAAACGCTAATGTTTATCAGAGGAGCTACATAAGTAAGCCGTCTCCTTGGCTTTGACAGGTTATATATTCTTCACTCTGTATTTTGCAAGTACAACTAGCAGAAGTCCTTTCGTACAGCCGTCAGACACAGACTTCTCTGTGATAAGATGCCTGACTTACAATTGTCATATCTTACATCACAAGAGACAGGTACTAGTCTGCATGCGGAATACCTCCTGCATCTTCTTAATATACGATGATTGCGAACAGTTTTTGCCTTCCTCTGTCTGTAATGACATGCTCAGCAATGCTCCATAAATTTGCTCTCCCTTCCCACGTCTTCACACCAGATGATTTCGCGCCCTATTATCATAATGTTAGTAATCAGAATATCAATTTCGTTTCGCAACATCTGGCTTCACAAAGTTAAATTCGTGCTCAAATATTTAAGAATATGCTGTTCTCTAGCTCACTTTATATCTTTTATGTGATCGGGCCAGGGAAACCAACCGTGTGTCTGTAAACAATTCACGGGTGCGCGGGCAAAGAGAGTTAAGCCCATCATCCTCAAAAAATTGAGATATGTCCGTAGAGTTATAGATAAAAATGTTCTCTACATTTGTGTTAAGTCCAGTAAGTCATATTCAAAATTGTATGGTAGTTATGGATGTGTGACTCACGGGTTTATCCATCTCTAAAGCGATGTTGGGCAGGTAAAGAGTGTTAAGTCACTCTAGTTCTCAGTAACAAGAAAGTGGACTTAACTCTCTTTGCCCGCGCACCCGCGAATTTTTCGCGTAACTTATCAGTAGAAAACAGCTATCACAATGAAAGATTTTGATGCCTTCTATTGGTTTTATTCTTGAACAGTGTTCTCTGATCACAACAAACATAAAGTCAGCATTGCCAACCATAGTATTTTCAGTTTTAAAAGAGGTCTACAGTGTATTTTAGAAACCCATCATAATTTTCCAAGTAAGTTTAACATGCACCCTAAGGTTTTCTTTGTTAGTTTTCGTTACAAACAATTTCTATATCCATTAGACTTGTGACAAACTTTGAGCATGGTATCACAGTATTATGAAACTGAAGTTTAGAGCATGAAAAAGTTTATCTGGCGATCAGTTCCTTTAAATTACACTTTTTAAAGAACAGAATTTCAAAGGTCGTAAAAAATCAGTGTTTCAATTAGAGGAATTTTTATTTTTGGGATGCTTTAAATTTTGTGCTGGAATTGAATCCATTAAAATGAGAAAATATACTTTCCCGACTTATGGTTGGGTTTTCCTGACAGAATCACATATTTAATATTATTTTAGATTGTGGGTATCCTGTCATATTATAACCATAATGGATTAGAATTAAACGTTTTAACTTTTTGATACTTTCCCGTCGGAAACAGGCAAAAGCCTGCCAAATTTCAAATTTCTAGCTAATGTGGACATGAGAAAGCGTTAACTTATCAGTGAGAGGGTGTATGTCATAGATGTGACTGACGTCATGCCTATCCAGTTTTCCCATACTCCTATGGCAAGCTTAGCTGCTTATGGTAGTTGGATGTACCGATATTCTTGCCAAATTTTATGATTCTAGCTATCCCGTAAATGTAACAAAAATTACATAATGCGCGAAAAAAGTATAAAATTTGTTTAAAATTAAAAAAATCTAACTAAGATATAACTAAGATAAGATACTACGAAAAATCATAGAACCAAGCCTGTAAATCTCTCATAATCCATTACCGCTGGTACAGTCGCTGATTTGATACGACTTACTGTTTAGCTAGTAAATGTCTTCTAAAAAAATTTATTGACAGAATTTCAAATTGCGTCCACCATTTTGAATGTTTTTTGGGCTTTAAAAAGTCGAACTTCTTGGACTTTTGCCGTCGAAGACTTATTTTGGTCTCTACGAATCGCGATACATGTCTTTCCGGTGTTATGTCCACCATTTTGAATGTTTTTTGGGCTTTAAAAAGTCGAACTTCTTGGACTTTTGCCGTCGAAGACTTATTTTGGTCTCTACGAATCGCGATACATGTCTTTCCGGTGTTATGTCGATTTTGATTTTCTATTGTTATAATACAGTGCCATCTAGAAGTCGCTCCGTAGCTCTTGTGAGGCGAGAGTCCGGTAAGAAACGGAATTCAGTTGGCAACGCTTCTGCTACAGTAATTAAGAAATAAGAAATAAATAAAATTTTAAAAAAACTCGCCTATTTAAAACAAAATCTTGAAAATGTTTACCATCTTCCTGAAGACGCAATTTAATTTATTTTCAAAAACTTTAATCAAAGATTAATGCAATTACTTATTCTAGTTTTCGACTCGTCAGCAATAATAAAGAAATGCACAACAATAATTAACATGGCCTACTAATCTGAAATGAAGGTAGGGTGAAATACCAACTTTCGTGTGAGTGCCGAAAGTAATCTTAACAGCTGAGAGACTTACTGATGGCACTGTGCTTTCTCTATACAACGTACATGCGAGAAAGTAAAAAATAGGAAAACAGAAAATGATGCCTGCTTGGGAAGTTTAGTTGGCACCTTTGTTGATTAAATCCACCTGATTCAAGTTTCTTCTTCTTTGATGTAGCGGTAGAAATTTCTCCAAGCATCACTTTATCTCTGATAATTGAGGAATCAAAGCCTCCTATCTATAGATTTCGGCATCAAACGTTCTGCTTTAATGAATGGCACTTGTGTTGTAGCGTTAAGTGACAAATAATTGAACAATCACCATGGCAATGGAACTCCATTAAGTATTACCATACGCACAAAGACAAACTTCTCTCCTGAGTATTGATCTGAAGCCCTGGGGAATTGCAAGTGATAATCTAGAGTAGTCTTGGCATGCTCTTATATTAAACCGGTATGCCTGGAATTCAAAGTAGATTGCTGAGGAATTAAGTTTAGAAACAATGCTTGCAGGTTTTACTGCGAATGTTCCGATCATTTTAAGAGCCTCTTCATGTTCTCGAAAGATCTTAAGAGATCCTGTATCGTCAGGTTTTACATAAAATATACTGGATACGGCCTCATAATTAAAGCGAACGAACAGCCAAATTACAAAAATATGAATTTTTTTAAGGAAGCAAGTCAGGTAAAATATTTTATTATTATAGATTGCAATATGAAATTCGCGAACACATATATCTTTGTGTATCAGACTAAGAGAAATATTGTACAAATTTGTCAGCCTAAAATATTATTTCGGGGTACGCCGTAGCATAGTGGTTGAGGCGCTGTGCTACAAACAGGAAGGTCACAGGTTCGATCCTCGATGAGGACGTACGAGTTTTTCAATTGGCCTAATCCTTCTGGTGGCAAATGGCCCTGGGGTCGACTCAGCTTCCAACAGAAATTTGTACCAGGAGCAATCCTGGAGGTGAAGGCGGCCGTTGCGTAAGGCTGACAACCTTACCACCTTCACGCGCCGAATGTCTAAAATCTGGGAGCCTCAGCCTCCTGTAGCCCTCTGGGCCTCCATTGCCTGTATAGGGAACACTTTACTAAGATATTATTTGCGATCTTAAGTCTTGCCTGGGGAGTGGGGAGTGGTCCTTCTGTATTGACTCCTTTGAATCTAATACAGAAGATAATAATAAAAATGTTTGCTTTAAAAGCTATAGACAATCCAACAGAACTTTTTCTTGAATTTAATTTTATGAGTAGGGCCCGAATTTTTAGGTTTTTTTTTAATAAACCTTGTATTAGTTTTTTAAACATACTAAAATAGTTTTATTTTAATTCTTTACCATTTTCAGACAGGATATTTTTAAGTTTCGCTTTAATAAGTAGAATAAACAAATTGGAAAGAAATACAGTGTGTGTCAGAAAAATGTATACACACTTTGAACTGTTATAGAAAATTTATTTCCCGTTCTACAAAGTTAAATTTCTGGGAGAAAGTAATGTTATATTTCTTCTTCAGATGGCAGCAGAATAGATTCAACAATCATCCAACAAACATGCCATAATCATCCAACAATGAAAAGTACCAAACAATGCTTGCTCATTCCATATTCCCTGCCATTCGTGCATTATACGGCTTTATTACCAATAAGATGGCGCTCCGCTACATTGTCAAAGGACGTACGAGCATACCTGAACCGAAATTTGCCAAGGCAGTGGATAGGACTAAGGGAGCCAATCGAGTTTCCTGTATGCTCTCCAGACCTAACGCCGCTAGGATTTCTTCTTATGGGGCCCAGTAAAAGATGTGTACAAACGTAAATAACGTAACTTAGACATACTTTGGAATGAGATTCAAGCGGTGTGCGCAGAAATCTCATTGGACAATATGGTACGATGTACGGAATCAGTGGTGACTCGTTCTCAGAAATGTATTGATGCTGAAGGCCACCACCATTTTGAACATTTGAACAATCACATTTTCATTAGAAAACAATTTATTTTTCAAATTGGACTTTAAGCTTTCCATTTCCAGAAATTTAACCTTGTAGAACGGAAAATAGATTTTCTATGACACTTCAAAGTATGTACACATTTTTCTGAATTTCATTTTATATTATTTTATATTATATTTCATTTCTGAATATTAATTTCATTTTTACTTAATTGAAAAATCTGAACCACAAAACTATAGGAACACTTTTGATTCATTTTCAATAATGTATAGTTTAAGAAACACAGTTAATTTTAGAATTACCCCGACATTTCAAATGCCACCATTAAACTCAACCACAACTTTTTCATTTGCTCTAACCGCAATACTAACGCAGAAAAATTTATTCTGCGTTACTTTTCGATCCACCCTCGCATTACAAAATTTCGCTTAGGATCTTGTAAACCATAGAGACGTGCTTCCCATTTAGTGAATGTTTTGGAGCCATCACGCACTCACACATATGAAGCTTGCTGTGTTCAATGTAATTTATGTGTACTAAATATGACACCCTACACAACATTAACATCTGATGAGCTACACGTACTAATATGAACAAGAACAGAGGGCCTAGATAATGAATTTATGCTCAAGCGTTATTGTGACAAAGCAAGGCTATATTATGTTTAGAAACGTTTAACCACGTGGAGTCTACAGTATTCATAGTAACATGCCTGCAAAAAGTTCCTTGAAGGAACGTATAATGTCATATGGGCTCGGATCTAAGTGCTAAATCATATACCTTGCAGTGTTAACCTTTTCACTGCTACTAAAGAATAAGTTCTTCACGACAAAAAACTGCATAAAAGCAAAATTATTAGATTAATAGAGTAACAATTTTTGTTAGAACATATGGATTTTTATGTTACGGTTGTCACTCATGAAGTCCTGATATTCCACTGAAATTTTTCGTATTGATTTCAAACGTATACTACATTGATAGTTTCTCTTGATTAGTGTTTATATTAATCTGTAAATTTAGTTCTGAAAGGGGTAATAATTACTAAATATCTTCCAAGTATTAAAACGTCAGTTAATGGTTAAATCTTTCTTTCCATCCATTCTTCTTGTCAAAGTATTTTTAATCAAGTATTATCCTATTAATTTATGCCTACATCAGGGTTGCCATACGTACGACTATAGTCGTACACATACGACTATTTCAAAGATTGGTACGACGTACGACGCAACCATGAGCCGTATGCCTATTTGTACGACTATTTTTAACATAGCGTTTTATATTTATTTAATCAAATCCTCTGAGGAATTTTGAATTTTTATATATTTTCCATCTCTTTGTTTTCTCATGGTTTTTGTTGTAAGCATGTTGCTAATAAGAACAACACTGTTGCAATTACTATTTTTTTAAATTTATTGTATTTTAGCAAATTTAGCACATCGGAAGATAATGAAACACGCCTAATCATTTACAAATAAGATGATTTATTAACAATTACATGATATATGTAAGGTGTATAGTACCGACTATTAATTATTATTATTATTATTATTATTATTATTATTATTATTATTATTAACGCAATACGTTCATTACACTGAAAAATCACAAAGTATACGACAGTTTTAACTAGCATACGACTGTTTTAGAATATTGGTACGACTGTTCTACGTTTCTGATCTGGCAATCCTGACCTACATTTTTCTCTCAGTTTTTGTGGAGGTCACCATTTCTGTCATTTTATCTGTCATAGTACTATAAGTAGAGGAAGTATTATTTTCGAAGTCGAGTACATAAATATACGTTTTGAATCCAAAAATGCTATTTTCAGAAATATGTCTATGTATGTGTCTGTGAACAGCCTAGCTCGAGAACGAAAATCATACGAAAACAAAGTGTTATATTTGGGTTTGGTATTTTTTTAGGATGTGGCACGTATTCGGTTGTTTCAACCTGATGCAAAGCTTTATTTTTTTATCAAGGAAGACTGAGTTTCTACAATCAGTGGGTGGGTCAGAGAACTTTTGCGAAAAACATTTCGAATAAAAGTTTTAGCTCTTAGTATATGCACCTCGCGTATAAAATTTCAACAAAAGCGTAAGAACCGGCTCCAGAAAAAACGCGAAAAACTAATTTTTGTTCATGTAAAATGGCATTAAAAGGAAGATAAAGTCGTTGCCAATCTACATGTCTCATGCCCAGAAGATACCTAACCCAAATACAAAATTTTGTTTTCATACGATTTTTCGTTCTGGAGCTAGTCTGTTCACAGAAACACCAGTAGACATATTTCTGGAATTAGCACTTTTGAATTCAGGTTACCTCAAAACGTGTATTTATGTTAAAAACTCAACTTAGAATTTCGAGGTCGGACACAATCATTTACTTTCTTCTTCTTCACTACATGGAGTAGGCGGTCGCCTGTTCCGACTTCACAGTTTTTCTTTCCATCTTCCTTTTGATCTTCCTATGTCTCTTTTTCCCTTTTGGATTAGGCTATAGTTTAGTATTATCTTTGGTATTCTAGTGTCCTCCATTCTTTCTAAATGTTGATACCATTTATTGCGATTTGCTTCTATTCTTTCATTCATGTTACCAATCTGTAAATCTTTTCTAATGTCTTCGTTTCTAATGCAATCTAATCTTGTACAACCTTTAGTTCTTCTTAAAAAGGACATCTCCGCACTTTGTACTTTATTCTGAATCTTTTTTAAGTTCACCCAAGTCTCAGATCCATATAGAAGTATAGGAGTAGCCATTGTTTTATAAAATTTCATTCTAGTTTCCTTTCTTGTTTTATTTTTCAATGTCTGATGGATTGTGCCGCACATCATTTGATATTTTGTTATTTTTTTGTTGACGTCATCTTCGGGATCATTTCTTACATTTATGTCACATCCTAAGTAATTAAAATTTGTCACTTGATCTAATAATTTGCCTTCTAAGACAATTTTAGAGCGTATTTGTGACTTACCCCAGAATGCCAGAATTAAAGTTTTATCTAGGCTATAGAAATTGTCTTAAGAATTTATATTTACTTCCTCTACCTATATCTTAGTACCTATGGTACGGGCAGATTAAGTAACAAGTTTAAACAAATGACGTTCCTTTCCGTGGACCGTGCTATAATATTTATTTTTCCATGGCCTTCTGAATTTGTTCTGTTTTTAGTACTAGGGATATGAAACTCTTGTGCACGGATAGTAAGTAGAAACAGGAGGTCTTGAGAGAAATGTGTGAATTCCACACATATCACGCGTTAAATGGATTTATGCAGGCGAAGGAAGGATTCGGGGCTGTAATTTGCATGGCGGTGGGGAAGACTGATATCTTTAATTAAACGTGACACTCCAGCAATTTGTAACCCACATCCATCACCTACAGGGGTTGGAAAGATCAATCGCATATCATATTCCACCCCCAAATCTTGACAAATCGTCCCTCGGATTACGTGTGGTTGAAAGGACGCTTTTGCTCTTGTCTCATACGAGGTCTTAGAACTGGGAAATATTAAATCGAGCTATAACTTGCGCCTGAGGGTCACATACGCAAGGGATTACCTCTTACGTTAGCTTTTGATTTTGATTTTTAGCAGGAATTGATGATGGCGTAACTATTACGCCGAAATGCATATTCAGTATTTAAGTATACATAGGCTAAATATCAGTGTCACAGTGTGTTGTATGTTTATTATAATATCAGTGGGTATAAGGAGGTAAATTTTGTTCAAAATAATCCTCCCTCTGCAGGAAACATTAAATTTATCAAATTATCTATGGCCCTGTTTCGTAGAACTTTTACAGTTGTATTACTATTAAGTTTTATTACTATAAGTGCCTGTCCTTGTGTCTATACCCGCGATAACTCAAATATGCATAATCCGATTTTCATGAAAATTAAAGTATTTCGTAAAAGATCCGCTTTTAAACCACTATCAAAACTAGATAGGGGAATAGTGACTGAAAACGAGATATATATTCGTTTGAATAGTACAGAATCAGAGGCGTAACGAGGGGGGGGGGGTTTGGGGGTTTGAACCCTCTCTCCCATTGATTAAGAAAAGGAAATTTGTAAAAATTTTTAAAGTCTGATTATAAATTACTTAATACGAGTGTAAAGCGTGGGAAGCTTAAAACTCGTTATTGTGCATCTTAATTTTTAAAATTTTCCGTGGGAGGATCCCCGAACCCCCTCTCCCTGGGGGGTATGGAATACCCCCCAGACCCCCCGGATGGTATAACCCCCCGGATGGTATAACCCCCCGGATGGTATGGTCGGCCTGGTTACGCCTATGTGCAGAATATATTGTGAACCAAATTGAATTGTAGTGTTGATTATGTTACAAGAGTGTCCCCTAAAGCATTTATACAAAACAATTCGGGAAATTTACAATATATAACTTAGTATGTGTGTCCAGAATTCAGTATGTTAAAATATTAAAATGCTAAAAATTACACATATACCAATTACATAGATCTTAAAAATATACAAATGTGAAAGTAATATTGTTGCATATGTTTGCACCAGTCAATTAGTTTAAAACACAATTTCTTAAGCCATTAATTGTACTCTGTATATTAAAATCTAGAATTAAAACATTCTGTTGTCGTTGAAATATTTTCTGACACAATGTTCACAAAATAGTCGTCCACAGTCTTTTCTTTCTTTCTTTCTTTTTCGTAGTTTTACCTCTCCCTTTTTTAGGATTTAAGCGACCCAAGCCGCCCGGGCCTTACAGGGCCGCGACCTGTCGGGAGAGGGATTACCTTTGGATCACATACATACTTTTTTGACCAGACAAGGACATGGAGGGCCTCCCCGGATGAGTGATCAGCCCAATGCCGGGGCCACCTCCGAGACAACACGAACACATAGGACGATACACACCATTCACGCACACACTCACTCAGAACAAGGCGAGGATGAGGATGAAGATGATAATGATGGCCAGATGATATCCGGGGACCACAAGGGCCTAAAGTTACCTGACATTTGTCTCATAGGTGAGGGAAAACCCCGGAAAAAACCTCACCTAGGTAACTTGTCCCGACCAGGAATCGAACCCGGGCCCGCTGCGTGAGAGGATTGGACGCATCCTCAGAGCCACAGCGGTGGACCGTCCACAGTCTATAGCTATATATTTTTGCTATAAGTGCAAGATTGGATGGCTTCACTATTGCGTTGGTGCTGTAGTCTTGTCTATAACTCGTTTTCAGCGACGATTTTCCTGTCTCAGTGTTTAGAGATGCATTTCGACCCTGGTATGTGTCATCATCAGTCTGAAATGTTCTCAGATGAGAGATATCTAAAATAGTGTACTCATCTGGAGCGCTAATCTTCCTAATCTTCTATCGGAATGAAATTCATTAACGTTCATGAAAATTAGTATACACATTTATAACGTCCTTGGGAAGAAGCCTACTGATACTGGACCAAATCGGTTGACCGGTACTGGAGTAGTGCCCAATTTAGTCAGATTTTTGTGTGCTAATTCATGTATATTTCTCATTGCACACCACGCCTCCATTGATATTCTTCAATGCCTCTCCAGGGGTCGCGCCCCAAGGTTGAGAACCCCTACACTAAAAAATGGTACAAATATTTGATTTTCCCATAATTTCTTATTTCATTGTAGTTTAGGCCTAATATTGAAGTGTACTATGGTTAGAACCGAATTATTATTTCCCAGGGAACTATAGCGTCATCTACACCTTTTCAACCTCAATTTCGGAAAAATTAATTTCAATTTCGGAAAAAGTAATTCCAATTTCGGAAAAAGTAACTTCAATTTCGGAAAAGGTAATTTCAATTTCGGAAAAAGTAACTTCAATTTCGGAAATGCGAGGGCTATGAAGAGGGTATAGTAAAGTTGGTACCACGCTAAGAAAAATGACTCAATCGGAGCGAGATTATGTAGAGAAGTAGCTAGAAGGTGTACCTAAATGTTCCAAATAAAACAGTTTTGATTTTCACTGTGGTTTTCATTTTATGCCCCATCGAATGTTTTAAAAAATAGCCCTCGTATTTCCGAAATTGAAGTTACTTTTTCCGAAATTGAGATGACTTTTTCAGAAATTGAAATTACTTTTTCCGAATTTGAAATTACTTTTTCCGAAATTGAAATTACTTTTTCCGAAATTGAAATTACTTTTTCCGAAATTGAGGTTGAAATGGTGTAGTATTGAACAAACCCCTCTCAGACACGGTCCCGTAATAGCGTGATTTCAGACGACGCATTCCAGTTTTCTTTTATTTCCCAGGCGGCTGTTGAAGAGATTTCCTCGTTTTCTCCTCAGCTTTGCACAATATAATCATAGAACCATCACTTGGAAATTCTCACAAGTATGAAATAATATCGCAAAGCCTCCTGTAAACTCCAAACCTCTGTGCTTTTGTTTGAACATACTAGATGGCAGTGGCTTGTTTCTCTCTTATACTTAGGAAAAGTAAAAATGCACCTTGTTGCACACTGATTTTACAAACAAATCTCTCTATATATATAAGAGGCTTTGTCCTGACTGACTGACTGAATGAATGATTGACTGACTGACTGACTGACAGGAATCAACGTAGAGCCTAAACTATAACAGGTAGAGACTTGGAATTTTGACAGTACCTTCGTTTCATAATGTAGGCGCTCACTAAGAAAGGATTTTGAATTTTTTTATTTTAAATGCCAAAAATCAAATGTTTTTCAAAATACTTAATCCATTTTTACAGAGAATTATCCAATCCAAATAACATTTGACATTAAAACATATTGTTGCCAGCGGGTCTCAGATGGGCTTGGAAAAAAAATGAAAGTAGAATAAATTTGACAAATTAGAGAAACAAATGAGAGAACTATCAATATCCACGAAAATAATGCAGTCACATAACTTTCTTTACCCTGGACATAGAGAAAACAATACGAGGTATGGTAATATATATATTATTATATCATAGAATGAAATTCACGAAAATAATGCAGTCACATAACTTCCTCTAGCCTGGAAATAGAGAAAACAATACGAGGTAAGGTAATATGTTTTGGGAAGAGATGTATGAAAGTGATATTGTATTTCTGTTTAATTTCATTCCGAAAACGGTTTTATGGTAACATGAGAGTGAGAAACAAAATTTTCAGCCACGATAATACAATTTTATATCACCGGAATTTCTGTTTCTTCTTATTAGAACCCCTCCCGGGCTTGCTGTGTACTGTACAAGCGATGGGATGCAAAATTCTACATAATATAGCCATAAAAGCTACATCAAACATTTTCTTAGGGAATAGTTTGAGTGTGATAAGTCGTTCCTCCTACTTCAAATTATATATTAAGACCTAGAATTTAAAAATCTAAAGTCCTTCATAAGTTAATTTCCAATTACAAAATAAAAAACCCGGGCGTTGCCGGGCCTTTTAAGCTAGTAAATAAATATTCTTCTTAAAGGTGAAATAGGTACTCAGTCATTGCTGGGACGCCCAAATTGATAGCTAGGACTATATCATCTTGCGAATAACTTTCCCAGATGAGACGGGGAGATATGCTGGGAGTTAGTTACGGGCTGTATCAGATATAAACTGATTCGATACGGCGATCTAGATCAATCGGCCCCGAGTGGGATATGAATCATTCCGCATATGACTGCCTCCATCCATTAGCAAGGGATCGTCATATTCCGCAGCCCGCAGAAGGACATTAATGCTTCCCAATCCTATACAGCGTGTTCCAAAAATATATGATTCCTGTGAGATCTTCTAATCTGTTTAATGATAGGCCTATTACATTAAATACACTATTACCCTTGTCGTCTAAGTATAACATTTTTACATTTGCCGTGAATAGCAAAATAAATAATTTAAAATGAGTCAGTTATTAAGTGCCAGAATGGTAATTTCTGAGATTGTGTCGTGGACAGGATAATGTCTGTCCGTCTGTCTGTCCGATAACTCAAATACGCTTTATCGGATTTTCATTGAACTTGGTATACGCATTTATAACGTCCATGGGAAGAAGCCTATTTTGAACGAAATCGGTTGCCCAGTACTGAAGTAATGCCAAATTTATTGACTATTTTATGGTAATGTATTAGAATGAATTTATCAAATTCAAATTAGTTCTCATGACAACATATTGTTTTACAGTGTTCATATACGGCTTTGGGAGTTGCAATACAGGTTAGCGTTAACAAATAGCACTACCTACATATTCCTTCACATATGCTTATCAAACTAGACCTTTGTTCTTCTGTAAGCCCTGCTTAATTAATCGATTCAGAGCATACTTCGAAAATCGGTAAAAAAAAAAAAATTCTGCATATAATAATTGCAATTATCACTGATTAAACAAAAACATTCTGGCACTTTGTTATATCAGTTTACCTGATTTAATTCAGGTAAATAATTTCTCTTTTTTGTCTCTTTCAGGTAAGTGCACCTTCCTGAGAAATATTCTTCTCTACACTAAATTCTGTGTAAGGTGGCTCAGCCTTTCTTGAGTAAGTAGCCTACACAAATGTTATTAACGTTGAAATTTATGAATTAATTTACATTTAGGTAAAAATTAGGGATGGGTCGATACCAGATTTTCTCGATACTCTATACCGATACATGATTTCTTCCTCGACACTCGATACTTCGATACTCGATACCGTCAACATTTCCAGTTTCAATAAATAGATAAGTTACATTAAAAATTAAAAGTTGAGAGAACTGTGCAATACCAACTAAATTAATTAAGTGTGCATATTTAATGAGACAAAATTTAATATCATCAGTAGCCTATAATTATTTTTAAACTCTACATTAAAACTAAAATTAGTTTTTGAAACAGTCCACTTACAAGTTTTTGTTAAAAAATTACTATATTAGTAGACTACTAAAAGCAGAAAAAGATACCGCACTTCCTTAAATTGCAGGATTACCAAAGTATCAAAAAAGTACCGAGCGAGTTTTCTGAAGTATCGCTCGATGCCGATACCATGCAAGTATCGAGGTATCGAAAGTATCGAGGACCCATCCCTAGTAAAAATAATAATAATTTCAGTAATAGTGGCTTTAAAATATTCTTTGATGTGTCAATAATTTGTATAAGTTGTTGAGCATGTATGATTTCTTCTCATAAGTTCATACCCTATTTTTAAATGTGTTGCGTTCCAATTTTACATCACGGCTCCCCGTGAATATGTTTATAGTATGCATAAAATCATTACGTCATCTAAGCGGGTACAAAATCTATGTATATAAATATTACTGTAGGTAGAGTTTATAATTTTCCATAGGAAATAGAAGTCCAGTAAGATTTCGATTCTTTCATTTCGTTCTAACTGTGACTTTTGGCATAGCATACTTGCTACTGATCGAGGGCACAAAGTCAGGCTTGAAGACCTGCCCTTGCGCGAAGCTGTGACAACTGAAAACGCATTCCCTGCAATACGGCCTCTTATTAAGTGCCAGTATGGTACTTTATGAGATTGTGTGGGGGACGAAAAAATGACTGTCCGTCTGTCTGTCTTGTCTGTCCGTCCGTCCGTCTGTCCGTGCGTCTGTACGCACCATAACTCAAGTACGCTTTTTCGGATGTTCATTAAACTTGGTATAAACATTCATAATGTCGATGGGAAGAACCCTATTGATATTGAACCAAATCGGTTCACCGGTACCGGAGTAATGCCCAATTTAGTGCCTATTTTAATAGATTATGGCGCCTTTCTCATAGAAAGGCGCCATCACTCAAATACGCTGTAATGGATTTCCATGAAACTTGGTATACCCATTTATGACGTCCATGAGAAGTGCCCTATTGAATTCGAACCTAATCTGTTGACCGGTACCGGAGTAAAACCCAATTTAGTGTATATTTTAAAGACGCGGTAACTCAAATACGCTTTACCGGATTTTTATGAAACTTGGTATACACATTTACAATGTCCGTGGGAAGACGTCTATTCATAATGGATAAAATCGGTTGATCTGTTTCGGAGTAATGCTCAATTTAGTGCCTATTTTATGGCAATATACGTATTCGAAAGAATTTATAAAAAAATGAAAATCAGTTATCTTGACAACATAGCCTATTGTTTTATTGTGATCTTATAAGGCCTTGGAAATTAAAATACAGGTAGCTATGACAAAAAACATTATTGTTTTACATGCGCTTATCCAACTAGACCGTTAAAATGACCCAGGTGGCCGAGATGGTAGACCTTTCTTCTTCCGTAAGCCCTGCTTAATGAATAAATCTGGAGCTTAACATGGAAATCAATTAAAAAAAACATATTCTGCATATCATAATTGCAGTCATAACTGATTAAACAAAAACATACTGGCACTTTTTTACATCAGTTTACCTGATTTTATTCTATATCAAATTGTGCAGTGATAAAATATTGTCCATGCCAAGGGTAGAGAGTGCATCACATCAGACTTTTTATCCACGTGGATTTCTATCACTATTATTGGGTTTTGACATCAACGATTATAATCCAAAGAGGTATTGTATATTGTAAATACGTTAACATTAAAGCTCTATTTGTTGTTTTCTATAATTATACACTTCGCTGAGAAAATTCTTTTAGGGGAAGGGAAAGTTGAATGTGTAAGAATGTTGCTCGTCTTTACTGGTTATTATTATTTTATTATTATATTGTTTTTATATCATTATACCTAGGTATTGTTATTTATTATATTATTGTTATTAATAATATTATAATTATTATTATTTTTATTACATTCTGTGCCTGAAATTGTTTGCAATATGTTAACATTGTCATTCAACTCGGGAATATGCTGACCACACAATATACGTAATTGATCAATGAGCCTTACACTGCTGGCTTGACATACTTACAACTCAGATGTTTTGTCTAAAGAATTATGTAATTCCTGTTTGTATATGTATAACTAGCTTAAAAGGCCCGGCGTCGCCCGGGTTTTTTATTTTGTAATTGGAAATTAACTTATGAAGGACTTTAGATTTATAAATTCTAGGTCCTTATATAGGTATTTATAATTTGAAGTAGAAAGAACGACTTATCACACTCAAACTATCCCCTAAGAAAATGTTTGAAATAGCTTTTATGGCTATATGTAGAATTTTGCATCCCATCGCTTGTACAGTACACAGTAAGACCGGGAGGGGTTCTAATAAGAAGAAACCGAAATTCCGGTAACATAAAATTGTATTATCGTGGCTGAAAATTTTGTTTCTCACTATCATGTTACCATAAAACCGTTTTCGGAATGAAATTCAACAGAAATACAATATCACTTTCATACATCTCTTCCCAGAACATATTACCTTACCTCGTATTGTTTTCTCTATGTCCAGGGTAAAGAAAGTTATGTGACTACATTATTTTCGTGGATATTGATAGTTCTCTCATTTGTCAAATTTATTCTACTTTCATTTTTTTTCCATGGCCATCTGAGACCCGCTGGTAACAATATGTTTTAATGTCAAATGTGATTCGGATTCGATAATTCTGTGTAAGAAGGGATTAAGTATTCTCAAAAACATTTGATTTTTGGCATTTAGAATCTGAATTTTTCAAAATCCTTTCTTAGTGAGCACCTACATTATGAAACGAAGGTACTGTCAAAATTCCAAGTCTCTACCTGTTATAGTTTAGGCTGTACGTTGATTCCTGTCATTCAGTCATTCAGTCAGTCAGGACAAAGCCTTTTATATATATAGAGATGTCATATTTTTCTTTTCTCTTTTTACTTTTTTTTATTTTTTAAGATCCCTCCTATTTAAAATTTGTAAAAAATTGTTTGTAGCATCTTTAAATAAATGAAATGAAATTTAATGATATTACTATATTATTATTATTATTATTATTATTATTATTATTATTATTATTATTATTATTGTTATATGTTATTGTTATTATTATATTATTATTGTTACTATATAATTGACATATTATGGCTATTATAATTATATTATTTTTGTTATTATTATTATTATTATTAAAGCTACTGCTAGGAACTTGAGGAAAATCCTTTTCTTTTCGAGTGTCCGAAGACGAGGCCCAACATAATATTTGTTCATCTTGGGTCACTGTATGCCACAAAATTGTGGTTTTTATTCGTGTTTTGTGTCTCTTTAGGCTTTTTTGACTTAATTGTTTTCTCCCTTTTGTGATTTTGGACCACATCGATTGACTGGTCCGGAGTAATGCCCAATTTAGGGTCTATTTTATATTGATATATTAGAATTTATCGAATACAAATCAGTTCTCATGGCAACATATTGTTTTACAGTGTTCTTATACCGCTTTGGTAGCTTTGACAAATAAAACTTCTCACATAGTCCTTCACATAATTATGCTTATCTAACTTTAGACCTTTTTTTTACGTTAGCCCTGCTTAATGAATCGATCTGGAGCTTAACTTGGAAATCGATTACAAAAATAACTTATTTTCTGCATATCATAATTGCAATTACCACTGATTAAACAAAAGCATTCTGGCACTTTGTTATATCAGTTTACCTGATTTTATTTTGACGGTATTAAGTAAGTTTAATTATGCATTTGAGATTCTTCCTTTCGTTATAATTACGAAGAATACCTAAAACTTTTCTGAAAGTTCATTAGACCCGCATGAGAAGTTTGCAGAAACTATTGGAAGATGTTGCAGAAGCCTTATGTTAAACTGTACAGCAATACATAGCGCCAGCACAATCTGCCGCCCTCCCACCTGAATAGCATCTGCACCGTCAGCCCGGCATGACAAATAGGCAAACACAACCTGCTAGCTCAGGCCCTAACCTCTAACATCCTCTAATAAAATAAATCTTGCTTCCTTCAGGTATGGCGAGTAAACCTCCGCTTATCTCTTAAAGAGAAAGCCTTTTACTTAGGAATGTAATTCAAATTTTTTTATTGATGTACCATCCATGCTCTACAAGACGTAGGTCACTTGAATCATCAACTTCATAACCAGGGTCCGGA
Source organism: Ectobius pallidus (assembly GCA_964059195.1). Classification (NCBI taxonomy): domain Eukaryota; kingdom Metazoa; phylum Arthropoda; class Insecta; order Blattodea; family Ectobiidae; genus Ectobius; species Ectobius pallidus. The sequence continues at coordinate 164,847,697 of CAXKWD010000006.1, forward strand.
TTCTAATGACATGTCATCTTGTTATTGATGCTGCCAACTTGTAGATAAATCCTAATCATGGCCTCTAGATTATAGAAATACGTTTTTATTAGGACATGTTTTGTCATTTTATGCAATTTTATATTTTTAGGACATTTACTTGAATTTTAGGTAATTATTTTGTCATTTTCGTGTCATTTGCTTCCTTATTTAGTCATTCTCATGTATTTACATTGAGTGTACTAAATTTTTTTTCGTCTCTAGCGGTGCTGTCTTTGAAATGTTCTTTGATTAATGCAAGAAGGAAAAATTTGGCGTTAAGTGTTGTCATGTCTCAGTCGAAAATGTGAATCAAAGAAACGCCAAAATTTGGTACTGTGTTACTATTGTTATTAGATTGACTTGGCAGAGTCTGCCACCTTCTTGGATTTGAGAGTGCAAAGTACTGTTTACCCTCAATTAAACAACGATATAATCCGGCAGGCCACAAAAGGAAATGCCGAATTTTGAATCGCCAGTGCCTGAGTGCCAGTATAAGTTTCCGTGAGAAAAGAACATTCACAACATTACAGTTATTTACAATTTTTACAATTATGTACAAACTAGTCTATAAATTTGTGTGTAAAATAATAATTTTTTATGTATTAAATATCAGTTTTAGGTCATTTTTATTAAGTCATTTTCTTTAAAATTTATGGTCATTTTATAGGTCATTTTTCAAACAATCTTAGGTCATCAGAATCCGGGCCCTGTTCGTAACCCATTTTGCTATTGCATTCTAAAGCCAGGTTTAACATCAGCATCCTTCAGTGATTAAGAGCCTCTAGTGATTAAGTAATTGTCTGATCTTCAATGGAGTAAAACAGAAAAGTAACACTAGTAGGAAAACAGACTCCACGTGGAGTAAAAGCTTAAGTGTCAAAAATTAAGGAATGCGTTCTGTTTGGCTGTAAAGCAAGTTCGATGCCTACAAAACAAGACGAAGACCCAAAATATACCATTTTATTTGATAAATTTCATATATTTCATATATATTTGTATAGTGTGTAAAATATTTCCACCTATTCCCTCGAATAGATCCTATTTATGACGGTCTGCCGGCCGACCTTACTCGCCTTAACAACGCTCTATACTTATGCCTATTAGGCAGTATTGTGTTCGAACCCGAAATTTGGCGTCGACTTTTCAGCATAAAGAGGCCTACACGTTTTGAGGTTCTGTGAATCCGAAAAGGCCATTTTCAATGAAAAGTCATATAAAAACAAAATTTTGCATTTGAGTTAAGTATCTTCTGGAGATGTCACCTATAGTTTGGCGACGACTTTATCTTATTACCTTATTACTCATTAAGAAAATTTCTAATTTGCTATTTTTCTCAAAAACTGTTAAGTTTTGTTTAAATTGTGTCTAAGATGTACACATAAATAATAGGTCTATATTAGTTTTGGAGGGGGAAAAATATAAATACCACTACGTATAAAAGAAAGTTTTGAATTTGATACATAATGATGTTATGCAAGATCTTTTAATGATTACTTATTTTAATGTATACTTATATAAGCAATCGACAAGAGAAACCGTCAGTGGGCACTAAGTTTAAAATCAAAGCAAAGAATTTCGTTAGAACAACTGGCTTACATAAATAACAAATGTAATACGTGGATAAAAATCCTCATATTTTACATCAAGTATTACTCTATTAGTCTTATATCTCTGCGCTAAACATTGTTTGAAGTGACGCATGTTTTCGTCAGTAGGCCCTACTTGTGAAAAGGTTAATATCTACTTCTTTTTCTTTAGTTTTCAACTTCTTATAAAGCTAAAAATAATGCAGTTGCCGAGCGACGTGGCCCGATATGATAACGTCTTGGACTCGCATTCGAGAGGTCCCAGGTTCAAATCTCTTGGCGGGTCAATTTGACATGGGTTTTTTCATGGTTTCCCCAGTCGTACAGGCAAATGCCGAATTTGATATTTACATGCCATGAATGAGCCTCACCATTTTATGTTGTATCATATCCATTTAAATTAATAACAGTTGAGATTTACTCCATTAGCCCCGTTTCTATAAACTCGCGAAATAGGCCTACCTATGGGTAAATTATCCAATGGGCAGAATTTACACGAGAATAACTTTAACAAACTCAAATAATTTAAAGGTAACAATCACATACACTTGTGGCGAGTTTCTAGATAAATGTCCCCTGGGTAAATAGGAAAATGACATAAAAAATGTTCCTACAAACTCGGAGTAGACCTTTCCAAGGGTAAATCGTCGGGTTAATTTATCCTTTAATGGATGGCTGGATAAAATTTAACCTCATTGTAGGATCAATAATAATTTAAACAGTGAGAATCAAAGCCTTCTGAATTAAATTAACTGTACTACTCCAAGGCCTTCCTCATTATGTCATTGCGGGTGTTTAGGAACTAATTTGCCCGTGGATAATTTACCCATAGGTATTTTCACGAGTTTATAGAAACCGGGCATCAATGCACTAACAATCGAAACAATTGGCATTCAATAGTTCCATGGCCTACCCTACTGTATAGACACACGTCCCGAACTCATGATATGGCCTCGTAACTAAAACGACTATAAATACAGCTGAAATAAAATAAATAATAAAAATAAACAAACAAATGAAAATAATACTGTTGCCCATTCCTTAAACCACTCATTTTGAAAAACTATAAAGAAACGCCAACTAATGCAAGGATTGTCTGATATTCTGTACAATTATCCATATTCCTCCATACTTGGGATATATATATATTTTTTTTATTATTATCATCTTTATTAAACAACATGCTCCATTGCAATGCAGCAATACTACATGCATTCCTTTTATCTTAACTACTCAAATATATCTACATATGTACACTTATAAATATTATCCTGAATTATGTATTTGGTTTGTTTGTAGAGCTTCAAAATTTATTTTGTTCACAAATTGTACGAATTGCTTTAGATTTTTTTGTATCAGTTCACTTTTCTCAACGGGCCAACACTTAAAAGTTTCCAAGATGTGCTTTCTGAATTGAGCTCTTTCCGAGTTCAGTAGTTCACACTCCCACAGTAAGTGGTCCACTGATTGCGAATTTCTGGTACACACGCAAGTTGAATCTTCCTTAATTTTAAAACGGTGAAAATATTCGCCAAACCTACCATGCCCTGTCAACATAGCTGTGATATTGTGGTTTAACCTCAGGGATTTGTTTAGTCTGTGTTTCACGGTTGGAAAATATGATTTTGTTGTTCTTCCATTTACCGTTTTATGCCACTCGGTTTCCCATGCCTGAACACTTTCTTCACACAGTTCGCGTTTTATTGTGCTTATCGGTATTGAAGTGTACACTATTTCCAGTTCTAAGTCTGTTGTTGCTGGGTTAATTTCATGGAACTAGCTTTGGCTGAAGCAGGTTTTGGATTGCCACAAACTCATAGCATTATAAATTTGCGAGTTTAAGGTTTTTTTTTTTCCACAAACAGAAGTGAACTTGAATTTTTTCCTCGAGCCAGCTGAATTTGTAGAACTGTGTTTTGCACATGATTTATGGGGTAAAAAAACGCATAAACTTTCTCTCTCCTGCGTCATGCACAAAAACTTCACTTTTTTTGCGAGGCTTTTGAGTTTTACGAGGTGCTGAGTGTACAGAACACCTGTTTATCTCGCAGGAGATACTTAGGAGATTTCTCCTCGCAATAATTGTCGGCCACAGCCTGCGAATTTGTCTGCCAGGGACTGTATAAGGGTCGTGATATGGTTTTCTGTGTAATAGCTTGCACTTAATTACGTTCTGCCCTGTCTTGGGGTGAATTAATTGCTGGGGGATGGAATTCTTGCACCAAGACTTCGCATTCCCCAAGCTTGTTCTTGCTAAACTTCCTGTGCACAAACACAGTCCTTATTCTAACACAATCTTGAAGTTCATAAGTATTCACGGTCTTATGTGGGTTTTTTCTGAAAATTGATAAGAAGTAAAACGTTGAAAGGAGAAATTGTAAGGGAGCATTCACACCGAAGTAGCGTAGCAAGCGAGTCGCAATAGTTGGATGCAGGTTGTGCGCTACTCATTTTAAATCCCAAATAAACAAGTTCAAGACTTCACACCAAAGTAGCGTGGCAATAGTGCAGCTCGCAGAGTGCGACATTCATTTCTTCAGATACATCTGGACTTATTTCATGCGACGCTACTCGGGATGACGCATTCGTACAGTTGCCTTTTCAGCTGTTTTCTAATTGTTAAGAAAATTCAACACATATTCGCTTGTGTAGCGGTAGATTATGGCAAAGATGTCTTGAAAACTGCTGGAAAGAGAGCTATTTAACCCACAATTTGTACATGCGTAGACTATAAGATATGGCAATCGAAACTAGTAGGAAAAAAAGCCTGGATTAAAATTGCTGATACTATATCCTCTTTAGATAAATTACATTACTTTAAATGGGTTTCTCAATAGTTCAAGTGAAAATATATAGTTTGCGTTAGATTGCAGATCGCATTCGCTACTTCGGTATGAATGCAAAACTGTGAACCATGCAACTCGAAGTGCAGCCTGCATCCAGGTAGTGCGATTCGCATGCTATGCTACTTCGGTGTGAATGCTCACCTAGTCTGTAACCAATTTATAGCACAACTAGCGTGTGCCCACGATTTCTTTACTCAACTGCTAGATGTTTTATTTAAGTCATTTATTTAACTTAACGCTGACACCATACGAATGAGATGTTTTGCAAGGAAAATATTGCGGAAAATCTATAGACCTATTAAAAATGGGGAGATGAGGAGAATGACTAACTTATAGCCTCTACTAAGACCAAGATATGGTGCAAGTAGTTAAGATTTCAAGATTACGATGGATTGGACATGTGAAGAGGATGAAAGAGACTGTGGACCCAGCAATAGTCGTGGACTGCAAACCTGAAGGAAGGAGAGGTAGAGGAAGACCCAAACTGCGTTGTTTTACAGAAAAAACAAATAGCAGTTTTGTAAGTAACAGTGAAATCCATAAGCATGGCACAAGAGGAAACAATAATATTCATATATATATATATATATATATATATATATATATAGGCTGTCGGCCGCGGTGGTCTAGAGGTAGCGTGCCTCTAGATCCGCAGGGCGTGGGATCAAACCCGGCCGCGGTCGATGGATTTTTCAGGACGTAAAAATCCTGGGCACGGAGTCCTCCGGGAGGGACTTTAAGCTGGGGGTCCCGTGTCGTAGATTTACGGCACGTAAAAGAACTCCAAGCCTAAATTAGAGCCTCTGGACAAAATTTCTCGGCCCTTTCACGTCCAAGAAATACTTAGTTTCCAGAGGGGGGTTGCGAGGCGATGGGCTTACCACCTGTCCCTCTACCCTCTCTCGGAAAATAAGCATATCAAAATTAGTATAGGTAATGAAACCTCCATTGGAGGCCCCTTCGCCCCACCTGGGGATCATAGGGTACCAGATACAGATACCAGATATATATAGGCTATATATAAGTGTATGTATATATAAATACAGAACGTTCAAGTAGGCTATACAAAATCTCCTATGCACACGATTAGCCTTATTAACAAGTCACCAAATGAAATAATTAATGTAAATGAAGTAAACTCGTTTAAAAGAAAACTGAAACATTATTTGTGCAGTAAGACATATTATACTTTTAATGATTTTTGTCATGACTTGAGAATTTCTGTAATTTAGTATTTTATTAATATTTTACTATTATATTTAACTTCACTCAATTTTTTTACATATTTTATTGTTATTGCTTTCTATGTTTATTGCATTGATTCTCATGTTGTTTCTTTACAAAGACATTGTGTACTACTTTCGACCATGTGTACCTTTACGTTGTATAGCTCACTGACGTAATAAAATAATATAATAAAAATATAAGTAAGCGGGAAAGATGTTTTCACGTATATGTCGATACGGGAGCAGACTGTAGAGCAGCGCCACTTAATCTTGCGGTTATTTGCGGAGTCTAACGAGACCCGTCTGGATGATTGATGCTCGACTGTTATCGACGCTCGTATAATTAAGCAAAGTGCCTGGCAATAGACTCGTACCTGATGCTGCGAACTTTTTGTCTCCCAGGTGATGAATCCGTCCAATCCCGTCTCCATTAACATAATCCCGTTGTCAGGCGAGAAAAATATCAATCTCCCACGGGGCACTTTGTACAGAGCTGTCAGTCTGTATCCTAGGAGGTACTAAATGTTTCGTCAAAACTGTCGTTTGTCAACTTCACTCCTCTCTAATTTTGTTACGGCCAGAAAAAAATTTACGGAAACGTTTATTATCCACATGGGCCATGTCTGCAACTTTCCCTCTTTTTATGTATCTATCCGCGTAACGGAATGGTGAGTGGAAACAATTGAATACATCCCTATAATATAAAGCCACATGGCTGACTCACTCACTCAGGTCCGGTTTCTATAAACTCGTGAAATACCTATGGGTAAATTATCCATGGGCAAATTAGTTCCTAATCACCCACAGTGATATAATGAGGAAGGCCTTGGAGTTGTACAGTTAATTTAATTCAGAAGGCTTTGATTCTCTTTGTTTAAATTATTATTGATCCTATGAGAGGTTAAATTTTATCCAGCCATCCATGAAAGGATAAATTAACCCGGCCCGAGTTTTCTGTCATTTTCATATTTACCCAGAAGACATTTATCTAGAAACTCGCCAAAAGTGTATGTGATTGGTACCTTTAAATTATTTGAGATTGTAAAAGTTATTCTTGTGTAAATTCTGTCCATTGGATAATTTACCCATAGGTATTTCGCGAGTTTATAGAAACCGGGCAACAGTGAGATTAATGTTTCCCACTTCCAGATGAGCTAGAAACTTGACATTTGGTACACATATAGCTTTTAGGCTGTAAACCACAGGAAAACTCCAAAAAGTTTATTTTTTGTCATTTTTAGCCCTAAAAATCTCCAAAAAAAAGGGCTCGATTTCCATGGCAACGGTAGATAACAATATTACCTACAGTGTTCACATGGGGCTTTGGAAGTTGCAATACACTTTGACAAATCTTTAGACATGCTAACGATAGAAGTAATTTCCGTAAACCGAGCGAAGTGACTCAAATGATAACGTCTTGAACTCGCATTTGACGGGGGGGGGGGGGGTTGGGGGCAGAGCCCCCAACAAGCAAAGCGAGTATTAATTATATATTATTACTTACTCAATGGCAATAGACAGTTCCTAAGTGACCGGCTTTCTGTGCCCAAGGATGAGGGTTCAATCCCGGTCCAGGCCGATGGCATTTATGTGTGCATAAATGTGACAGGCTCTTGTCAGTAGATTTACTGGCATGTCAAAGAACTCCTGCGGGACAAAATTCCGGCACACCGGCGACGGTCACATGCCTAAAGTTCCAATACATCCCCGTCGTTAAATAACCATATACCAACCAAATTCCTAAGCGAGCTAAAAGAGTATTATCTATTTTATGAAACATTTGAGGTTCATTTCCGCGCTTATATGAGCCCGCCATTCAACCCTATTCTGTGCTAACATCCCTCGCAAATCCTACTTCCCTTAATTCTATCCTAATATTGTCCTGCCACCCACGTCTAGGTCTTCCAAGCGGTCTCTTCCCTTCGGGTTTTCCAGTCAATATTTTTTAGATATGTTTTTCCTCCCCCACGTGCGCAACATGTCCAGCCCATTTCATCCTCCCTGACTTAATCACCCTGAATATATTCGACAGCTTTCGTTTTAGATTTTCTATTTTTTAAATTTTGAATTTTTTATTTTTAAATTTTGGATACTTGGAGTTTTTCATTTTGGATTTTTTATTTTTAAATTTTGGATTTTTTACTTTTTTAATTTTGGATCTTTGATTTTTTAATTTTGGAATTTGGTTTTTTAATTTTGGTTTTTTAAATTTTGAATCTTTGAATTATTATATTTTTTGGATTTTTTAAATTTGTATTTTCCAATTTGTAATTTTGGATTTTTAGATTTTTTAAATTTTGGATTTTTTAATTTTTAATTTTTTAAATTTTGGATAAGCCTAAACATTGAGTTGATTGTTTTCTGTGCAGTCCGTTCCGTCACACCTCACTAATTTCGTGACAATTTTGAGCGTTACACAAGCTCTCGATTTACCCCTACCGCGGATAAAGAAGTTTCACTTAAAAAAGAATCACTCAGAAATATTGTTATTTATGAAAATTATCAGGGAAACGGCACTTCAGTGCACAAAATTTGGCAGCCATTTTGTAATGATAAGTACCCATAACCGCAATAGTTAAATTAATTTTGAAAATAGTATGCAATAGTAGAAGTAGTCAATATAGAGTATGTCAGATTACAAGGCTACAGAACAATTCATTGCTGAGAAAAAAATAATGAACTTCACCTATTTTTCAGCATCAAAAGCTGTATTAGGCTAATTGCTGCAGGCGGAAAACACAAATGTTTTTACTTACGCCTGGAGCTTAGATAGCGCGGCAATTTCTCCTCCGCCGGAGTATTGCGGGTTGTCTAGTCAATCGCTGCAGGCGGAAGACCTAATAAATGTTTTTACTTACGCCTGGAGCTTAGATAGAGCGGCAATTTCTTCTCCTTCGGAATATTGCTGGTTTTCTAATCAATCGTTGGAGGCGGAACACCTAATAAATGTTTGTACTTATAGTCTAGTCATTTGGTGCTCAAAAAGAAGGTTACCTGGAAAGTTTTCCGGGATTTTTTAAAATTTGTTATTTCATAGATTTCTATGTGCTCTTTTCGAATTTTCACTTTTCCACCTCCTATCTTTGCCGCTTGCGCCGCCATATTGGAAAAATTGCGCCAAAAAACAGTTTTTGACAATATCTCCTTTCAGACTTTTATGATGAAAATAGTTATGTGATAAATTAGACTAGAGAAAATTTCCTATAATTTTTTTTTTTTGTAAAATGAACAGTTTAAGCGTACTGATAATTGAGAATGATGTTGATTAGGATCCGGCAATAGACAATTCCTCAGCAAGCTAAAGGAATATTATATATTTTATGGAACCCGAAGGTTCATTGCCGCGCTTACCTTAGCTCGCCATTCAACCCTATACTGTGCTAACTATCCATTCATCCCTCGCAAATCCCACTTTCCTTAAAGCTATCCTAATATTGTCCTCCCACGTACGTCTATGTCGGCCGCGGTGGTCTAGAGGTAGCGTGCCCGCCTCTCGATCCGCAGGGCGCGGGATCAAACCCGGCCGCGGTCGATGGATTTTTCAGGACGTAAAAATCCTGGGCACGGAGTCCTCCGGGAGGGACTTTAAGCTGGGGGTCCCGTGTCGTATATTTACGGCACGTAAAAGAACTCCAAGCCTAAATTAGAGCCTCTGGACAAAATTTCTCGGCCCTTTCACGTCCAAGAAATACTTAGTTTCCAGAGGGGGGTTGCGAGGCGATGGTCTTACCACATGTCCCTCTACCCTCTCTCGGAAAATAAGCATATCGAAATTAGTATAGGTAATGAAACCTCCACTTGGAGGCCCCTTCGCCTCACCTGGGGATCATAGGGTACCAGATACAGATACAAGTACGTACGTCTATGTCTTCAACGTGCTCTTTTCCTTTCGGGTCTCCCAGTCAATATTTTTTAGATATGCCTTTCCTCCCCCATGCGCGCAATATGTCTAGCCTATTTCATCCTCCGTGATTTAATTACCCTTACTATACCCAGTGACGGGTACAGGTTATTGAGTTATTATGCTGTTTTCTCCAATTGTCATTTAGAACTTGCTAAACCCTTGAAGGCTTGCAATGAACAGCAGATTTTTTTACGATAGGCTATATTACTCTAAAATTATTAGTTGCAATTTTCAATTAAAAAATATATTTTTGAACTTTGGATTCAAAGCTCCGAGCAAACCGACCATTCGGCATTTCGTCTGTTTGTAAATTTGTGCGTTACGCAGTTAGACCAAACGCATTGATTGATTTTCTTCTAATTTTGCATGAATGTTCCTTAAAGTAATTAAAAACGACATAAACTTATAAGGAATGTTTTTTTTCTATTTCGTTTGAAGATAGTGACCGCTTTAATGCTTTCGTTTCATGTAATCCTCAACGATTCTGGCCAAACGGTTAATGCTACAAAAAACTTAAAGATTGGGTCCTACTTCCAGTCTTAAGTTGAAATATTTTGCGAATATTATAGGAGAAAACTTCCTCCGACACTCGAACCCAGGACCTTCGGCTATTCCTGCCGCCACTCAACCAACTGAGCTAGCCTGAGTTCAATTCACAGCCGCAGATGGAACCTCTCTCCTATGAAGAAGTCGATTGTTGAAAATCGATTTTATTTTTAATCGGAGAAGCATAAAATGCAGATCCCTAAACTTTTCTTCATTTTTTTTTTTCTAAATCTTCATCTCTTTTCCGAATTTACATTCCCTAGTCTTCCTTTAAAAATCCGGGCACGGAGTCCTCCGAGAGGGACTTTAAGCTGGGGGGCCCGTCTCGTAGATTTACGGGACGTTAATGAACTCCAAGCCTAAATTAGAGCCTCTGGACAAAATTTCCCGGCCTTTCACGTCCAAGTAATACCTTAGTTTCCCGGGGGGTTTTGAGGCGATGGGCTTACCACCTGTCCCTCTGCCCTCTCTCGGAAAATAAGCCTAACAAAATTCACACAGGTATCAGAAACCTCCAATTGGAGGTCCTTCGCCCCGACACTGGGGATATAGCACAGAGAGAGAGAGAGAGAGAGAGAGAGAGAGAGAGAGAGAGAGAGAGAGAGAGATCTTCCTTTACTTCCCCACCAAGCAAAGTAGCTACCTCGATATTTGCTTCGATTCGTTCCGAATCCTCAAAGTTAGCAAAGAACCATTACTGAAGTGGCAAAACTAAAATATTGATCGTTCTGCTGAGAAATGAGGTGTTTAAGTAAAATGAACTCCAGGTACCGGTAAGGATAGGTAATTGAATGTTTCTCACCTTCGGCACGTGAGCTCAGATAGCGTGGGGAGTAGCCCCTCGGGAGTCGTTGAGTTCCTCGATCGGGTAATTAAAGAACCATTAAGACCGTCTGGAAACTGGAATTATCGAGTATAATACTTTTTATCCCGCAGGTAGTATCGCTATTCTTAATGAGACAGACCGAGGTAATACCCAGGGTTAATTAACCTCATTTCCTCCAGAGATGCTAAGATCCACTTCTCTTATATTGTACATCTCCTTAATTATTGAAGTTGTTGGAAGATCCTGACCTCTTGCGTAATTGTTTCCAACTAGTTGGAAGTTCATTTGACTACTTTTCTCTTAGATATTATTTAGTTTTCCTATTTCCAACAGTATACTCATAGGTAGGCTTGCCAGACGTCCCGGTTTGACCGGGACAGTCCCAGTTTTCAGACAAAATCCCGGTGTCCCGGCCGGTTTACTTCACGTCCTGGTAAAAATTAAATTTTATTTTCTAGATGTCCAAAATAGTATTAAAAAAAGTCCTAGCCAATGAAAAGTACATGTAAGTGTTGTTCAAATTTTTATTCCTTATTCAAAGTGTTTCTTCTTACTTAAGTAACTTTTAAATATTAACAAGTTAGAAATAAAATGTTTAAATTTATATGCTTATGTCATTTATTATTACCCCTGGTTTAGGTTCCTATTCAGTAACCATTTATTCATAGCACTGAGAATAAACTACCCTAAAACACTCCAAAAACCCGCCAAGGCTGTGTACCCTTGAATACCCGCGACGCTGGGGGGCATTCCTGTGTCCCGGTTGAACATATCAGAAATCTTGCAAGCCTACTCATAGGCCTATTGAGAGAGAGCTGAATGAAATATCTCTGTTTCTGTTTTTGGCCTAAATGAATAAATTAGTAATTTCAACTGAATATAATAATGTAATAATCAAATATTGAAGTTGTATGACAGTTGGAATTGGCCCACCGCAAATCTGTTTAAAGAATGTGGCAGCATTATTTCAAATATATTAAATTTTATTTTAAGAATACTAAAATAGGAAATAGATCTAAATAAGGTAAGCTTATGTATTTGTTATCAAGATTTTAACAGTATAATTATAAACTAGCAGATGCCGGCGGCTTCGCCCATGATAATTAATTCAAAAATTAAAAATCAAGAGCATATTAATTAAAGAATTATATTTATTAACACTTACACGCGAATAATTCATCAACTAAACGATTAATAATTATAACGAAACAGCTAAAAATACCACGATTAGAAAGCGCCGCCTGGGAAAACGATCCCAGATTCTAATTCCCTGGCCCAGAAAACTCCTGCATAGTGAGTTGCGTCCAAATCTATTAATGTTTGCCCATTTAGGCCTACATTTATTATCCCTCTTCCGTCAGTGTTGAAAATTCCAGATGTCTGCATGCCTTGACGTTATAAACAGATGAATCGACTAGAGTGGGGTTGCAAAATTGAAGCAATCGATAATTCCTTGCGATATGTTGAAAAGTATCGCGATGCTCTTATTTTCAAGTTATGACCCCCCTCCCCCGAAAAAAGGGCAAAGGAACCTGCAATTCATTTGACACTTGAAATGCATTACCGAAGATTGATGCTTCGATAGAGCAAAAAATTACGTTTTCTGCTAGTTTTTTTTTATTCATAATTCGCGAACGAAAGCGAATTAATAAAAATCCGGCTTTGAGGTGCATTCGGTCATCCTTCAGTCCATTCATGTTTAAAACTTCAAATCTCTGTATGCAGTAGATTTCGCGGCATCGGGCACTGACAAAGAAATACTTCCTCATATTACTATGAAATAAATTGGTATACTTCATGCAGTTTATCTAAATACGATGTCAGTGTTAGTAAATCATGCTTCAATTATTTTTCTGTTAAATAAATTATTTTTTGCACTCCTTAGCTAGTAAGTGGTACTTACGAACTTTGTTTACATGGATCGTAAGTTGACATTCCCACACAGTCTTGTTGCTAAGGCCGGTTGCGATGAGGTTAAAACACTTACGGTCCAAGCGCTACGTCATAATTCATTACGATACACTTCATAATATTATTCGCACACTTTATCTTGAGCTCTGCACTCCATAATGCTGAAAACCGTCCATATAAAGAAGGCCTCGCTTGAAAAAATGAAGATCGCGACCCGTCCCCAGTATTGCCATACCCAAAAACTTCCCGTTGAGGCATTCTTGAGCAACCGTCAATTTTTTTTATTGGTTTACATCATATTATTCTGAAAATGACAGAATAAATCCAGGGATATTAAAAGAACAGTACTGGTGTTGTGGAAATGGTCGATATAAGTGACAACGAAGTTAAAAATAAATATTCTTTAAACCAAGAAGTATCGGAAATCAGCGAAATAATAAACCAAATAAATGAAATGGAAGGAAAAGCAATTTAATGTGTTTCAAACTGAATCTGTCGTTGGAGAAAAGAACAAGTCAAGTTTTATTATTTCGTTGTTTTAATTGTGTTGTATTAATTACCTACAAACTTTCGCGAAAGGTATTTAGTTAAATTGCATCAATTCAGGCATGTGAAACTGCGTATTCAAGTAGGCCTACATGTACAATGCTACGACTTTTAAACGATTTTCTATATTCTGAAGACCGGGAGAGAAATTGTCTAAATAGGCGTAAATATATTACTTTATTCATTTCTCCAGCGATATATTCTACTATAATATCTGAATCAATATAAAATCTTTAGTTTGGTAGCGAGAGTTGAAAGTGCTACAAATTACAGTTAGTTCCATTGTGTACCAGCATAAAACTAAACACGTTATATTTTCTGGTAATTGGCAACCCTTCAGAAACAACGTCAATTTCAACTCACCGCCTTCTGCAATAGTCAGTCTCTTATACTGCATGCAATATCAGCTCCCCTCACCCCCGCATTTTTTCGGCTCAAGATAAAGTGTGAGCATAATACAAGCCTTTATGGCCACGGCCCCCAGGACAAATATTCGGTTCCCATAACAACAAACACATGCGAATCACTTTCTGAAATAAACATCTATTTTCAAGAATGTATTTACATAATATTTTCAGGTAATATCACAATTAATAAAATTAAATTGATATAAATAATCATCGTGCAAAATGTAGCATGCAACACACGGGCCGTAAAGGCATTTACGGGTCTCGAAAACTTAAAAACCCTCGGCTGCGCCTCGGGTTTTCAATCTGTTTCCTCGACCCGTAAACGTGCCTTACGGCACTTGTATCGCAATATACTATAAAAACATCTAGCGGTTGAATTAATAAATGGAAAGCCGCGGGCACCTGCTGGTATTATTGTAATGGAAAGTTGAACTCAAAATAGGCGATAAATGTTGTTAAGTATCGTTGTTTAGATCCAGTGGTAGGCCTACCATTGTTTTAATTTTTATGAGCACTCTAGAAACAGGCTGAGAAATAAAGGCACATCTGGCTCTGGGGAAGTCTTGGCAGTTATAATAATGGCGCCTGCATGGCACGTAATGGACGACAATAAGCAATTCTCACAAGAACATAAGTACATTTTCAAGACACGTCCTCTGTTTTTTTGTGCATGGTATTATAACAGAGGCAAAACGCAACTATGTCGCATCTAAAAGCAGGGGAATTTAAAGCGTAGGCCTAATTAACTTTCTAGTAAACCAGGTAAGGTATATAGTATATTGCGATACAAGTGCCGTAAGGCACGTTTACGGGTCGAGGAAACAGATTGAAAACCCTCGGCTGCGCCTCGGGTTTTTAAGTTTTCGAGACCCGTAAATGCCTTTACGGCCCGTGTGTTGCATGCTATTTTTTGCACGACGGTTACTTATATCAATTTAATTATATCAATTGTGATAAGCGCGGCAATGAACCATCGGGTTCCATAAAATAGATAATATTCCTTTAGCTTGCTGAGGAATTGTCTATTGCCATTGAGTAAGTAAGTAGGCCTAAGTAAGTGAGTATATCTAATATATAAAGTCGAATGTGTGTTTGTGGATATGTATGTGTGTATGTATGTATGTATGTTTGTTCCTTATACAAATCTACATTTCTTTACCAATTTACACGGAATTTTGCACACATACCCAGTTAAGCCCGGGAAGTATAGCGGTCGACATTAAAATTCAAACAAAATACTCCTTCCCTTGAAAATTATATAATTTCTGAGAATTTTGTACTGAAAAAAAGAAATGCTGTTTAGTTCACATGACAACAGTGAATTGTTTACTATGATTACATAGGGCCTTGGCAAGTATATAGCCTAATGCTGGACTTTAACGAATTATGATTCCATCGATGTAATATATTGGCGAAAATAATTACTGAAAATGAAATCCACGAAAATAAAGCACAGTGTGATGTAGTCACGTAACTTTCTCAACCCTCGACATAAGAAATATTTACTCACTTCACATTTTGATGTAGAATAAGAGGGACAACTTAAGTGTGTGAGTATGCTATATCAAAAGTCTGTAAATAATCCTTTCCGCTGATAAGCTATCCATACCTGTAGGATTTGTATTAGTTGAGAAATAGGGATGTTTATCATAGGCCCTAAGCATGGGATGGAACATTTTGAGTCCTATGCTCGCAGTATATTATGTCCCGGGTTCTAGGGGAGGAAAGTATGAAAGTGATACTGCATTTCTCTTTTATTTCAGCTCCGAAACGATTGTATAGTAACATGAGAATGAGAAATAAAATTTTCCGTCAAGTCAGTACAATCTTATGTAATTTGTGTTTCTTCTTATATCAACCGCTCCCAAGCATGATGTGTAGAAGCAACGGAATGCAGCATTCCACATCCTCTATGAGCCATAAAAAGCTATATCCAGCGTTTTCTGATGGAATAGTTTGAGTGTGATAAATCTTTTTCTTCATTTCAAGTTCTACATACATAAAGTCCTTCATAAGTTAATTTCAAATTAAAAAATACAAAGCCCGGGCGACGCCGGGCCTTTTCAGCTAGTAAGTAATAAAAAATGTTGGAAATATGGTTTCTAGTATCATTTGATAACTAACCACCAACGTAACATATGTATAAAGTGTTTACACCAATTAATATGGTCAGAGTAAACTATCCTTTTTTATTTACCGTACTTAAATCAGACAATTGTATTAGGATGGTCGCCGATCGATGAGGGGCCCGCAACCAGTAAATGGTCCTGGGCCCGACCCCAAGATGTGGCGGCCCTGTCCGTCCTATACAGATCGACGGACTGACGCACACATACGTTCCTGAAAATTACATTTTTAGAATCAGAGGATCTTAAAATATATATTTATGCTGAAAAAATCGACATTCCTTTTTTAGAGTAGAACCCAAGACTTCCTCTATTCGTATGCTAGGGTATTGAAAATAAAAACTGTACACGGAGGAAAAAGTAGAGAACAGACACCTGGCCCAACCCCCCCGTCTGTCGGTCAGTCATTCCTAGCAAAGTTAATGAACCCAACCCCCATCCCCCAGCCCACAACCCACTGCATAGATCTGGTTCCCTTCAGTATGTCTGGGATGGGCTTGAGATACCTGCTCCCTACACCAAGACGTTTCCATGAAATCGGTTCTATATATACTTCATACATGATAAAAATTTTGTTTATGGAAAATGCAGATATATTCTTCATTTAGAATTATGTTGCTTATCACAGAACTTAGAAAATGTAATCATTTGTATCTCTGTATTTTTTCGACGGTATTACCATTTAAATTGAAGGTTTATTGAAGGTCCTAGCGCCAGGGTGAGCAAAGTAGAAGCATACATTTTTTTGCAATTTTTAAAAATGTACTTTTTTCGTATTTAGTTGTGTTTTTACAAACACTGTTCATATAAGAACAAAATTTGCCTTTTACAAAAAGTTATTTACAAGAAATTGACTGGTTTATGTGCCCTGGTATTCTGACATCTCATGCCATCTATCCGCTAATTGTAAAACTCTTTCTATGAGTGAGTATTATTATTTCCTAGGATACAGCGTACAAACAATACAATGTTATTCATCAGATCCACATTACCAAAGATCTGGCAATCGTAAGCACAGCTCTCGACGGTATTTCAATCGAAGACTATGTTAAAATCAAGGAAATAGCAGCGAGTGCCTGGAATCGAAATAAAGCCTTTATAATACAAGGTAATGCAACACCCATGCAATAAAGGTAAAGGCTGGCAGAATATTGTATAAAAGAGAATAACTTAAACAAGTGTACATTCAATATCGAGTAAAACAAAACAAAAAAATATATTAATTAAATCTGAAGTGACTAAGTAAAGACACACAGTTTGATCTCGAACAGGTGACTTACTGCTTCCTTGATGACTGTGAATTTGTCACCCTTCCGACCATTCTGTTTTTTTCTCCTTTGCATTGCATCCTTGAGAAAAGCAGGGCCGTCACATGGGGGTGCTGCCGGACCCAAGGGACCCGGACCTGGGCCCCAAAGGGACCCGCTGGATCCCGGTGATGGGATATAATTTTATGGAAAAATGGAAAAGTTTGATAAAATGTTCTGTTACACGAGTTACGAGAATACCAAGTGAGGGGCCCGCGACCAGTACATGGTCCTGGGCCCGACCCCGAGATGTGGCGGCCCTGTCACTGACCGTATGCATAATATAGAAGATACTATTTACAAGGCAATTTCATCCAACCCTCCTCTTAAAATGTCTTATTCCCCCAATCATTTACTCCTAATCCAGAAACCGACCTGTGTTAATACGTCAATGTTTAATGCCAGACTTTTGACATCAAAGCCATGTCAATCGGACTCATCCAGGGGTAGGTTTAGACATTCGTTGTGATCAACGCCTTACAGCCACTCAAATGAAACTCCACCACTTTCACCGCTCATCTAGGCCTGAGCGTTGTTCATAGGCTATAATGCATGTGGCCGGACTTGGGCTCAAACCAATAAAGAGAATGACCCGCCCAGAGTTGGTGTAGAACACAAATGTATAGTCTAGTTATTCATTGCATGGCCAGGCAGCTTCCTTTTGTTAGGAGGATAAATTTGCCGTCTGCTCAACTCAAGCTCTTTATTTTACCGCACCAATGAGCTAGTTGCCTAAGCCAATCGAAATCTAAGAATGTCCTGTGACGGCTGTCACAGCTACTCGGGGAGCGAAACGCGGGGCTGCAAGATCTAGTTACAGTAAACAATAACACGCGTCAATTGATTAAAGCGAGGTAAGAACTGAGGTCAGTAATAATAATGAGAGAATATTGCAACGTTGCTTCTGTTACATAGCCCGCAACGATGCTCTTCCTACTAGCATACTAGCTGGCTATGGTTTTGGACAGCGGAAACCAAGACCGAATTGGTCAGATCAATTAACATAAAGAAACACCGACTTATGCCCATCTTCTATAAACTCGTGAAATACCTATGGGTAAATTATCCATGGGTAAGTTAGTTCCTAATCATCCACAATGATATAATGAGCAAGGCCTTGGAATTGTGCAGTTAATTTAATTCAGAAGGCTTTGATTCTCATTGTTCAAATTATTATTGATCCTATGAGAGGTTAAATTTTATCCAGCCATCCATGAAAGGATAAATTAACCCGACGATTTACCCTTGGAAAGATCTAGCCCGAGGTTGTAGGAACATTTTTTCTGTCATTTTCATATTTACCCAGAGGACATTTATCTAGAAACTCGCCACAAGTGTATGTGATTTTTATCTTTAAATTATTTTTGTTTCTATGGTGATATTCTTGTGTAAATTCTGTCCATTGGATAATTTACACATAGGTATTTCGCGAGTTTATAGAAACCGGGCAGTCATGGTTTATTCCTTTGAAGCTGCCTGGCTATGTATTTAAAAAAAAAAAAAAAAAAAAAAAAAAAAAAAAAAAAAAATACTCTACTATATAAGGGAATTCAATGCGAACTTTAAATAAAGAAAAACACTAGAATAAACTGGAGCAACGAAAAGTTTCGTACACTAGAGTGTACATTGCATGATGGACCATTGCAGTTTGCTGTTTATTAGCTTACCTTCCCCCTATATATGTCTGAACTTGTCTTTTGTCTGTAATTTTTTTGGAAACGAATCGGATTGTTGCGTGAGCCCCTCTTCCAAGTAGCAAGTTAATTATAATCCGTCCGGCACGCTCGTTATAAAGAAACTTCTGCTCTAGCGGCTGTTTCGTGAATTAACACAAGTTATAAATTCCTCGTCCTACTTTTCTCTTTATTTAAAAGTTGAACAACTTTTGTTTGAAATAGATAATTACAGCAAGGGAATTATTCCGCTTTTTCAAAGTCCACAAGGGAAATTTTGGCAGCGCTGACGAGAACTGGGGTATTAATTTCCTCTGTTAATACTAAGAGATACATTCTTTGCCTTGGATTTTTTCGTTGCTTAATTTTCTTTCGTTGAGGCTTCTACAATTTTATTATTATTATTAGGGTTCGGATATTTATTACATGTCATATTCTCATCCTGACCTCTTACATAGTGTATTTTGCTTGTAAACCCACGATATTATGTCATATTTTGGTCATTTTCATGGTCTTGATTATATTTTTGTCATATTTGTAATTTAACATATTTCAGTTATAAATTCAGTAAAAGAACACAATTATGCAGAAAGTGCACTAAATTGAATCACGAATATTCTGGTTTTACTGTAACTGAAATGCGAAGGGACTATAAAAAGTAATAGCACAATTACCACTGATCACAACAACTTCTAAGACATGTTTTTAAAAGATTTTTCAGTTCACATTAGTAATGGTATCTGGAAACACAATCAGATTAGAAGTTCTTTACAAGTAAAACTGTAAATCACCTGTAAAATTGTTAAAAAGCGTTTATCTGATCGAATTAATGTGATGTAATAATTTAGTGTCTTTATAGGTTTTAAATTGGAACATTTATTTTTAGAAAATACATTCTTTTATGAGGTCATATTTGCAGTCCTAAGAACTCCAAGCCTAAATTAGAGCCTCTGGACAAAATTTCCCGGCCTTTTACGTCCAAGTAATACAATCCCTCTCTCGGAAAATAAGCGTAACAAAATTCATATAGGTATCAGAAACCTCCAATTGGAGGCCCTTCGCCCCGACACAGGGGATATAGGACAGAGTCAGTCAGTTACATAGACCACCAGTAGTGGAATGAAATTCATTAATATAGTTTTATATGTTGGTTTACTATATTATAATACATAGTATGCATGGTATACACACACTGTATGTATGTATATATATATTAGGGATGGTCTATACTAGATTTTCTCGATACCTGATTCGGATACATGATTTTTTCCTCGATACTTCGATACTCTATACCGTCAACATTTCCAGTTTCAAAAAATAGGTACATTAAAAATAAAAAGTTGAGAGAACTGTGTAATACCAACTAAATTAAGTGTGCATATTTAATAGACAAGATTTAATATCATCAGTAGTCTATAATTATTTTTAAACTCTACATTACAACTAAACGTTTGACAAGAAACGAAACAATTAAGAATCTCTTCTGCTTGGATTTTAAAAGTCGGAAAGTCTTTATTTATGACTAGACAAAAGTCACAGAGTGATTTTCTCCATTTCAAGTAGAAATAGAAGAATTTACTATATTTAGTAGACTACTAAAAGCAGAAAGAGATACCGCATTACCTTAAATTGCAGAATTACCAAAGAATCGAAAAAGTACCGAGTGAGTTTTCTGAAGTATCGCTCGATGCCGATACCATGCAAGTATCGAGAGCATCGAGGTATCGAAAGTATCGAGGACCCATCCCTAATATATATATATAAGTAGACGCAGTAAATTGTGCATCATTTAATTAACTGTGACTATCTAAGAAGAATATTTCTTGAGGAATATTTGATTCTGAATCGGACATAAGCATCGAGCTAGATTCGCATTCACGTCACATCCACGCGTGATGTGATTGGTGGATAAGAACGCCCAGGAAATTGAGTTAGCACTGCTATGCATTGAAAGCTATCACAATGTTGCCATCTCTTTTAACCGAACTTGATCGATGTCCAGCAACACAACTTTTCAGTTTCAATTACAATGTCTTGCACCAAGAGGTGACAAACTTCCTACCTCAATACCAAAATGTTTCTCAAAAGCAACAATATTTAACAAACTCAGTTTCGTAATGTTTACTTATTTACAATTTATTCTTTTGAAATTAATTACAAAGACTATTCCATACGCCGCGTGTTTGATATTGACTAGTAACGTTTAGCAGTTCCTCGGATATAGACCAATCATGATCGATTATCTTATAAAATGCTTATTGCGTATTATCGCATTTTACGTTTCATATAAATAAAAAACCGAGTCAATTTGTAGCTTCTAAATCATGTGAAGAAAAAAGCAACACACTAACATTACATTAACATTACAATAACAAACATGGGGTCTTTCAAAAAATTTATATTATCACATACTGTACGGTCGTTTATGACTTATGACCTGTCAATTTGAGGGCCAAAAAATAATCCAGCTTTAAGTTTTTCTGTACTTCGTACAGTTTTTGTCCTACGTGTCCAAAGTATGGTCAAGAACCTTCACTAGCTATATTATCAAGCAAGATTTTGTTTCGCTAGACAAAGAGTTCACGAATAAAATCCCCCCCCCCCTCGACATAAGTGGAGCTGGTAGAGAAAAGCTGTTTACATACTTGGAATAAGCACACTAAGTATAGCCAAAATCCGGTAAAACATCTGAGACACCAAACAAAAAGTTATTTTTTTGGGAGGTGTAATTGATAGAGAAAAATTAGAATTAAATTTAATAAAGTACAAGATATTTAACCAGAATAATTAAACACCTGCTTTAACACGTACTTGGAATGCTTTATACCAATGGTCCGCAGACATAATTAATTTAAAAATATCATAAAGCAAGTGGGAAATAAAGAAGTAAAATTTTTTCACATAAAATGGACACTAGATGTCGAAGTTATTAAAATCTTCGAAAATAAGGTCATATTGCAAGTTTCCTTACTTTTGCAGTTACGAACCACAGTTCAAACCCCTGATGCCCTGACGTCTATGGTTCCCTCTTTCATTCAAAACCCTGAAAAATAAGACTTTGTCGGAATTTGTTATTAGAGGCGCCATACAGTTTTCAACAACCTATCTTTGTGAGAAGGGATTTTCATCGCTCGATTAACTAAAAACAAAATAAAGAAACCGACTTAATGTATCTGCTGATCATCGACTAAATTTGACTAATATTGAGCCAAATACCCAGGAACTCTGCAAGAGGCGACAAGCTTAACCGTCTCATTAAAAGTGAATAATAACATAATTCCTAATTATATTATCAAATCGGTAATACATATTAAAGTCTGTTCAAAATATAATTTTACTGTCAATAGTTTAATTCCAATTCAATAACTGTGTTTCTGTCGAATTAAAAAAATATATATTTCGTTATTAGAAATTAGAAAAAGCCACTGAATCCTTTTCAGGCAAGGGCCTCCTACTCTCGGTAGGGCTAGCTCAGTTTGTACACACGGGGTGAGCTATTTCCTGTGTGCATGCTCGGATTTGAGCTTTTACTTTAACTGTTAGTTACTGTGTGTAGCTTGTGTTCCATTTTGAGTCTAGAATGAGTGTCCTGTACTTTTCCCTAATTCACTTCACTTCACTTTTAATTTCTAAATTATGTCAACATTTTATTCTAAACCTAAAATTGTGATTTTCCACTCCCTCCTATCCCTTGCTATTCGTGACCATTGAGGTCCTATCACTTCTATGAAGTCCTGAGCCCATCTCCTTCTCGGTCTCCCTCTTCTTCTTTTCCCTCTTCTTGGGTCCCAGATCGTGGTGGCATAGGCCCATCTGTCTGCAGGTAGTCTGGCCACATATCCTCCCCACCTCCATTTGAGCTCTCTTGCCTGTTTATGTGCCTCTTCGATACCACTTCTTAGCCTCAGTTCTTCGTTTCTTACTTTGTCTACTAGTAAACTTTGACTAGTAAACTAGTCTACTTTGTCTAAAGACCTATAATTAATACCCGAAATATTAAGAATACTGGCCTACATATAGCCTACTTTTAAAAATGGGATGTAAAATTAGGGGCCCTTAAAATTGTTTTGACATTTTAGAGGTCCTCGGGTTCAAAAAGGTACAGAAACGCTGCTATATACTTTGTACTATTTTCCAAACGTGATAACAGCGGTAAAGAAATTACTTCCCCTTTATGTTGGGAAGAATGTTAATGGTTAGATGGGTGATATGTCAAAAGCAGTCGACTTTCAAACGATACCACGAACAAGAAAGTTAAGTGATGATCAAAGGGACTAGTTTTCATTGACATAACTCAGGTCTTCATGTGTCATAGGCCTGTTCATGGCGACCAATAGGTGACAACGTATTGAATAGATGTTTTGTGGCTTCTATCTACCGCAGAATTTCCTGGAAATTCATTTATATCGGCTAGGCCAAATAGAGGGTAAAAAGGACATCAAACGCTTTGGAGTAAAGGTAATTTAATTACATCATTTTGCGATATTTGATTCAGCGATTGAAAGCCATAGGCACACACACAGACATACAGGTGCCTATAGTCATACTCGTACACTAGCGAACTCTATACAAGAGGGCAACATTCAACAAATTACTCTATTATCATTTGATTCTAGGGAACATAATCTATACATAGAGTTACATTGATCAAGTTATAGGCTTTGGATTATTTGAATTTAATTAACCTAATTTACCATGAAAAAGCAATACTTTACTTTCAGTCAAATTTGTAGACTAATAAAAAATCAGATAAACTGATATAGGCTAACAAAGTGCCAGAATGCTTTTGTTTGACAGTGATAATTGCAGTTATAATATGCAGAAAAGTTATTTTTGTAATCGATTTCCGAGTTAAGCTCCAGGTCGATTGATTAAGCAGGAAGAAAAAACGTCTATTGTTTTACAAGCATATTTGAAGGAATATGTGAGTAGTGTGATTTGTCAAAGCTAACTGCATTGCAACTTCCAAAGCCGTATGTGAACACTGTAAAACAATATGCTGTCATGAGAAATGATTTACGTTTGATAAATTCTAACATATTACCATAAAATAGGCGCTAAATTGGACATTACTCTGGCACCGGTCAACCGATTTCGTCCAATATCAATAGGTGTCTTCCCATGGGCGTTATAAATGCGTATACGAAGTTCCATGAAAATCCAATAAAGCACATTCTAGTTAAAGTGCGTACAGGCACATGGACGGACAGACAGAAAGATGAACAGAGATTTTCCCGTCCACCACACAATCTCCGAAAGTACCATTCTGGCACTTAATAATTACGTTCTAGTTTATCCGTGCGGGAACTCTCGCACTTGGAAACATGACTCCCCCACATCATTATGAAGGGTAAAAAAATGTAGCGAAAGGTATTTTATTTGTTTAAAAAATTACATATATTTAACTTTCAATTTACATATCGAATGGAAAATCAAATCAAATACAATTGATATTTAAACAAGAAATTATTTTTCGCACGGACAATTAATCTGATTTAATCTGATTTAATCCTTTCAGAGCTGAATTTGTAAGGTTATATAACTTAATCGTCAACTGAAACTATCAGTGGGCTGTAATTTTAAAATTAATGAAAGAAATTCCAGTAAAATAGATGGCTTCCATAAGAAAGAAATCTAATGCGTAGATAAAAATATTCACGTTTTACATAAAACCTTTCTCTATTAGTTCTACATCTCTGCTTTAAACAATTGTTCCAAATGACGCATTCATATGTCAGTAGCAGTGAAAAAGTTAACAGAATCAAGTCATAAAAACGAGATAAAGTCGAGTTATTTTATTTCCGAGATCTGTTATACACTTCTCGAACGTGTATTGCATAATATTTTGGGAAAAACCAAATATAAGGTGCATCGTCGCATGAGGCATAACCCGCCCTAACCCACCCCCAGCGAAGCACTTTCTTTTATACCACGATCTAGCGAATTCTTCGAGGATAAACAGGCTGACAAACCGTTGGGTACAAGGCAAACCTGTGGGTACTCTCGAAATTTTAATATTTGGTACAAGGGGCACTCTCGAATTATTAATATTAGGTACAAGGGCCACTCTCGCAGTTTTAATATTTGGTACAAGGGGCACACTCGCATTTTTAATATTTGGTATGGTCGGGAGTGTCGGCGACAATATACAAGGATAGTTTGGTCACCCTGTTCACTGGAAAACAAAGTGCGAATATCGAGTGAGCGGAGCCTATTTGGCACCTTATATTTGGTTTTAGCCAATATTTTTTCTATGATAGCGATTTAGCGAGTATCAGTAGTGAAAATTATCGATGACAAAGCTATTCTGAAGTTGCAAGGGGTATCAACTTTAAAACGTAGTACTATATTAATCTAAGGATTACTTGCAGGTGCAAGTGGCCTCATCGAACTTACTTTTTTTTTAAATTTAAATATTGTGTATTTTGTAACCCTGTATAAACTTACAATGCACTGTATAAGAATAAACAATGTTATATACGTGACGAAAACACAACACATAGGCTATATGATAATATTCACAAACTTCATTTTAAACCTCCTTATGCCCTCAATTTTTTGTATTTTTCTTTTACTTTGACACTCTTAAAGAAAAAAAACTAGTAGCTGCCAATATTACAGGTTGTAGTATGGCATTAGATACATTTCAAATATATACAGAAATGTAAAATAAAATACATAGCTTTTTTTTACAGATTTTTATTATCACAAATTACAAAATACAAATTAATACAAAATTATTACAAATACCAATAAAAATAATATAAACACAATTAGTACAATTTCAAAAGAGTATTATTTGCCCCTCATGAGCATAGCTCGTGTTCGGGGTCAGTTCAGTCATACTAAAATTATATTATGAACATTATATCAAAAACATACATATTATAGTTTTAGGCAAAAAATAAGAATAAAAATAAATAAGATTGCTCATATAACAGAGTTACAAACAAAATACCTCGTGTTAAAATACCTGTTAGGAATTAAGTCGTTAAGTGCGCATTCAGTTGCCTTAGCCTTATTAAAAGTAGTAGGCATAAGTTATTATTCGCCTGGCAAGACTTAAGACCTTAGTTTGTGTACGAAATGAGAATTTGTCGGGGAAAATGTTCCAAATAAAGTTTCAGTAAAAGTAATAAAATACTTTAATAAATATACTCTTAATTTGTAATTTTTCAATTAATTATCGCGGGCGAAGCCGCGGGCACCTGCTAGTATATATACATTCCTTGATTCCTGAATTGTTGAGATACTCCTGTGCCAGAAAAAGAAAACCTCTCGACTGTTACTGGTATGAAATATCTTCACAATCGATAGCTGTATCTTCCCCGTCGCGTAAATGAGGTGACACCTATCTCATTATTTTTTGCAATTGATGTTGACATCACATCACGAATTGAAAGTTTCGTTTTTTTTAGATTTTTGAAGATAGGACTGCAAAGAAAATTATGACGGCGATGAATTCTCAATTGGTTCGGGTCGCGCTCTGCATTTGAAATGAAAACAAAAAAAAAAAAATGACAGGCGAGCGAACAAGCAGATATGAGAACTAATCAAGAGGGCTGTGGAATGAATGACGGACAGAATATGTTCATCATCATCGCGAAAAGGCCGCCTGTATACAAGAGCTTTCATTACTGACCGACTCTAATTAACACCAGACACTTCAGTTCAGAGAGGATTTTGCGCCATTCTACTCGGAGACTAAAAATTGTTAATCAGTAACTTCATTACAGGAGTCAAGTAGTGTTTGGAAAAGATAGGTAAAATTAGTTTAGGGCCTATATATTATTCTGTATATTAGGTCATGATGCAATATATGGTTATTATGATAGTGATGTAATAATAATTATACGAGTATAATAGCAATTCTCAATGGTAAAAGACTAATTCCTGAGCAAAATAAAGGAATGTTATCTACTAGCTTCGCCCACGATAATTTATTGAAATAAAAAATTAAGAGTATAATAACTATTAAAGCATTATATTTATTAACACTTGCACGCGAATCATTCATAAACTAAACCATTAATAATTAATGAAACAGCTAAAATTCCGGCTTTAGAGTAGGCCTACATTCCACGATATGAAAGCGCCGCCTGGGAAAACGATCTCAGATTCGATTAAGCAGTTCCAAAGCGACCTGTTAACACTGGTAATACGTATTGTTTCTCAACTGTTTGTTGACAGATGAATATGATGTGAATTTTATTTGATGCATTCAGTGTAATTTTCAGAAATTATATAATCTTTCAAGGGAAGGAGTTATTTAGTTTGGATTTTTATTCTCCGCGATACTGCCCGCGGCTTCGCCCGCCAATATTAATTGACTCCAGGGTTTTAAAAATATTTACACTGGCATATTATTAAAAATGTTTGTGGTTCAGAGCTATGAAAATTGTAAGTAAAAATAAAATTAGAATATTTGTTCATTGTGTTCATTTCACTTAGGCCTTATATAATAAAGAAACTGTTTTCCTAATTTTGTACTCTTCGTAAAAGTTTAGACTGCGAGAGACGAACATCGCCGAGTATACCCGATGTTTCACGAAGCGGGCGAGCGAGTGAGCACGCTATTTAGGGCCGTTGAATTGTATATTCTGTGTTAACTCCATCCAACCATCCATCGCAAATCCTACTTCCTTTAAATCTAATGTAATATTGCTTTGTGTGGTCTTCCAAGTGGTCTTTTCCCTTCGGGTCTCCCAGTCAATATTTTTTAGACAATTCTTTCCTCTCCCATGCGCGCAACATGTCCAGCCCATTTCATCCTCCATGATTTAATTCCCCTTACTATATCCGGTGAAGAGTACAGGTCATGAAGCTCGTCGTTATTATAACGATACGGAGTACGATCTGGAGTCTCGCCGACAATATACAAGGATAGTTTGTCACCATGCTTCGCTGAGAAACAAAATGTGTGGGCGGAGTTAAAGTACACCTTGTATTTGTCTTTCTCCCAATTAATTACTGTTAACATTACCTATAAAAGTACATGAATTAAATGTTTATGGTAGGAAGAATATTCAATTCAAGGTACCGGTAAGATAACCGCTATTCGAGAGGATTATGTGACTAAGATATTCCACGCGTTGCGTACTTAGAATTAGGGTGTCCGCATTTAGTTTCAAGAGGAGATAGATTTGAACCTTTATATCGTCAGAGCTAACATTTTAATTGCTGTGGCCGTGACCCGCTATAATAAAAAGTTCGTAAATGTGCTCACATATTGCCGACAATTTGCATAAAATGTATTTAAACAGTAATGCTTTATTGTTAAAAAGTGTAGATATTTATCATTATGTTACAAATATCATTCGTAAAATAGATACTCTTTACGATAATGTTTCTTGGTGTTTGAAAAATTATCGCCCGCTGTCTTAATCACGGCTTCAAGACTTAATAGAGTTAATATTGTAAGCTATCTCCAATAAAATACTATAACTTACCTCTTCTGGCTTCTTTCCTTATTTCCTCTTCAACGACTAGATGCCGTTTGTTGAAAATTGAATCGCCTTAGTTGAAATGGAACAAAAAGACTGGCACTTTCAACCAATCAGAAGGGGTGGGGCTGAAATAGAAGTTATTACTCTGCAATAAAATCAGGTACTGATATAACGAAATGCCAGAATGCTTTTGTTTGATATAGTTTTGCAGGAAATAAGTTATTTTTGTAATCGATCTCCGAAGCTCCAGATCGATACATTAAACAGGGCTTACGGAAGAACAAAAGTCTAAAGTTTGATGCTTAAGCATAATTCATACTCGTATAGGCTGGACTGATACAGGAAATTCTTAAAATAGTCAACATTTCACAAAATGCACTGGCAGAGAACTCCGCTTAATGCATGTATGCCTAATTATTTCACAATAATATACTTTCTGTATACCAGTATTCATGTAGTACTCATTTCAACTTGATCAACGAAATATACAAGCATCTGACTGCATTGGAGCCAAGGCCCTCAATGAATAGCAACGCGGCTTTAGTAGTATGGTCATGATTTCCCACTTAAAAGTATGTGGCCTTTAATTAATCGCTTCTGCGGTACAGGTTAACCGATTTGGTTAAAAATAAATAGGCTTCTTGCCATGGACATTATAAATGCGTATACCAAGTCACATGATGTTTAAGATTTTCCGGGCTATATAGCCGTGGTCCTTCGGATGTTTGTTACTTTGCATTGTTATTAATTCATTTCATCTAAATTTGACCGTCTTCAGGTGATCTTTCCTTTCTCTTCCTATATGACGAGCATTTAGAAATATTATTCTAATTTTGTTTCCAATTTTTAAAACCATTTTTTATCCAAAAAGAATATTAAAGGAATGTTGTTCCCTCATCAAGGCTGTAGAATACATTACATAGAATACATTATTATATGCTGCATAGATGGATAGCCGTTGAAATGAAAATACACTATTCACAAAGCGAGGCTTTACTTGTCATGTAGCAGGATTTGCATTGTCCACAAACAATGACACTTCTTTTTTCGAGTTGTTACTGTATAGTTTATGCAGTTATACCCTTGCTGTAATACAGAGTGGCTGTAAAGTTTGGGTCCAGGAGGATGTAATGTTATTTCTGTCAGTTCTATACAATTAATTTTAAATTTTAATTATCAAGTGCCAACATGGTACTTTCTAAGGTTGTTTGGTGGACGGGAAAATGTATGTCCGTGTGTTTGTACGCGAGATAACTCGAATACGCTTTCTAGTGTTTTCATGAAAATTTGTATAGACACTTATAACGTCTCTAGGAAAAACGAAAATTGTTGGACATATGATAAACATTCTGTATCTGGTATCTGGTACCCTATGATCCCCAGGTGGGGTGAAGGGGCCTCCTATGGAGGTTTCATTACCTATACTAATTTTGATATGCTTATTTTCCGCGAGAGGGTAGAGGGACAGGTGGTAAGCCCATCGCCTCGCAACCCCCCTCTGGAAACTAAGTATGTCTTGGACGTGAAAGGGCCGAGAAATTTTGTCCAGAGGCTCTAATTTAGGCTTGGAGTTCTTTTACGTGCCGTAAATCTACGACACGGGACCCCCAGCTTAAAGTCCCTCCCGGAGGACTCCGTGCAAAAGGATTTTTACGTCCTGAAAAATCCATCGACCGCGGCCGGGTTTGATCCCGCGCCATGATAAACATTGAAGAACATAAATTGAGGAAAGTGTGGGAATATGAAAAGCCTTAATAATAATAATAATAATAATAACTTAATATAAATAATACATAATAATAAATAATAATAGTAATAATAATAAGAAGGTTTTATTCTAAGGCCGTAAGGCCTTATCTTACACTTAACCAGGAGGAAAAAAGAAAAAATACAAACAACTTAAAAAATAATTGATGATACGATGATACAACAGGTGATCTTTTAAGTATTATTACACAAAAGAAGTAAAAGGAGTTTTAAGATACATTAATAACTATTAACAGAAATAGACACCTTAGTAATAATTTTTACAGTGTAATTTTAAGGATATAAGGACATACAAATTGACATCACTATTTTAAAGTAAAGTAAAGTAATTCAAGAAATAAACACTATGTATATATATATGTATAGTCAACCCTCGATATAATGCCTCTCTTTACAGTGCCACTCGCACTGCGCCAATAAATGCAAGTGAACAGATCTTCTTCCATATAAAATACGTAAGAAACCTCGTTACTGTGCCAATTCATTTAGTGCCAGTGAATATAAGACAAGAGTTTACAAAATATAGCTTGTAGTGATTTTCTCAGTTGCAGAATTCTTTTAAAACTAGCGTGAATATTAGGAAGATTATTAAGTGCCAGTATGGTACTTTATGAGATTGTGTGGTGGACGAAAAAATATCTGTCCGTCTGTCTGTCCGTGTGTCTGTACGCACCATAACTCAAATACGCTTTTTCGGATTTTCATGAAACTTGGAAAACACATTTATAATGTCCATTTGAAGAACCCTATTGATATTGAACCAAATCGGTTCACCGGTACCGGAGTAATGCCCAATTTAGTGCCTATTTCAATAGATTATGGCGCCTTTCTAATAGAAAGGCGCCATCACTCAAATACGCTGTATCGGATTTCCATGAAACTTGGTATACCCATTTATGACGTCCATGAGAAGTGCCCTATTGAATTTGAACCTAATCTGTTGACCGGTACCGGAGTAAAACCCAATTTAGTGTCTACTTTAAAGGCGCAATAACTCAAATACGCTTTATCGGATATTTATGAAACTTCGTATACGCATTTATAATGTCCATGGGAAGACGTTTATTGATATTGGACCAAATCGGTTGGCTTATCCAACTAGACCGTTAAAATGACCCAGGTGGCCGAGATGGTAGACCTTTCTTCTTCCGTAAGCCCTGCTTAATGAATAAATCTGGAGCTTAACTTGGAAATCAATTTAAAAAATATATATATTCTGCATATCATAATTGCAGTCATAACTGATTAAACAAAAACATACTGGCACTTTGTTACATCAGTTTACCTGATTTTATTTAAGAAGCATACTGTGCTGTATTTTCAAGAAGTGAGTGTAAATGCAGTGCAGTGGAATGAGGAAGCTATGTTAAGAAGTCGGACAGACAGCCTGCGTGAGGGTGGAGCAGGTGGAAAGAGCCCGTCATACAAGACATTCCAAACGTTTACTTCTTTTAGTCCAGTGACCATTCAGCTGTTAAACACTACAATACAGTTACTTAGTTACAGTCACTCACATGCACCCACATGATTTTCAACCCCTTTGTGTACTAGTAATGGACATATAGTGTAATATATTGAGTTACTGTACAGTATTTTATTTTTCGCTAAGTTCTCTATTTACCTTTTATTTAATTTTTCTTTCATAATACAGTACAGTAAATTAATACAGCACTGGAATATACCATTTTTATTTAAAAAATTAAATTTCGTTTTAGTGCCACCCTGGCTTTATGCCACTAAATGTGGGAGAATGGATGGTGGCATTATATTGAGGGTTGAGTGTATAATCTAATATATAAAATCGAAAGTGTGTATGTATGTATGTATGTTTGTTCCTTATACAAATCTACATTTCTTTACCAATTTACACGGAATTTTGCACACATACCCAGTTAAGCCCGGGAAGTATAGCTGTCAACATTAAAATTGAAACAAATCAGTCCTTCCCTTGAAAATTATATAATTTCTGAGAATATTATGCAAAAAAAATGAAATCCCATTCAGTTGTCAAGACAACAGTGTATTGTTTACACAGTTCACATGGGGCTCTGGACACTACATAATAATTTATTGGACTTTAACGAATTCTGATGCTAACGTTTTGTGAAAATAATTCTTGAATAAAATCCACGAGAATAAAGCACATTGTAATGCAGTCACATAACTTTCTCTACCCTCGACACAAGAAATATTTTCTCACTTCACATTTTGATGTAGAATAAGAGGTCGTATTGCTGGGATAACTTAAGTGTGTGAGTATGCTATATCAGAAGTAGGTAAACAATCCTTTCCGCTTATACGTTATCCATAGCTGTATGCTTTGTATTAGTTGAGAAATAGGGATGTTTATCATAGGCCCTAAGCATGGGATGGAACATTTTGAGTCCTATGCTCGCAGTATTTTATGTCCCGGGTTTTAGGGGAGGAAAGTATGAAAGTGATACTGCATTTCTCTTATTTCAGAACCGAAACGGTTGTATGGTAACATGAGAATGAGAAATAAAATTTTCCGTCAAGTCAATACAATCTTATTTAATTTATGTTTCTTCTTATTTCAAATCCTCCCAAGCATGATGTGTAGAAGCAACGGAATGCAGCTTTCGACATCCTCTATGAGCCATAAAAAGCTATATCTAGCGTTTTCTGATGGAATAGTTTGAGTGTGATAAATCTTTTTCTTCATTTCAAGTTTTACATACATATTATATAAGCACCTAGAGTTTCAAAATCGAAAGTCCTCCAAAAGTTAATTTCAAATTACAAAATACAAAGCCCGGGCGACGCCGGGCCTTTTCAGCTAGTAAAGAATAAAGCTAAGCATTTTCAGGTTTATGGAAATAATTTAGTAATTTAGATTAGATTTAATAATCTAAATAGAGGCTTGCGGTGCACGGTGGGTTTTACATTAGAAATCATTCTAATGGCTTTTCTCCATAATAAAAAGAGCACTAACACTGGAGTGATTGCTACATAGGAAATAACCGTAAGAAATAATATGACAATCAATGTGAGTCTAATAAGTCGATAATAAAATGTTAGTATCAACTATGTATTTTAAACTTCTGGGTGTTACTTCTGTAACTAATAACAATAACCTAGTAGTAGTAGTAGTAGTAATAATAATAATAATAATAATAATAATAATAATAATAAAAATAGTAACAACAACAAATCCTACTGAGGACAAATTTTTCTGTGAAAAGAAAAATGTAAATCTCATAATACAGGGTGATAATAAATAACGCCGAAATATTTTACCTCTGTATAGAGGGGACTTAGACAAGCAACTTTTATTAGGAGATTTTTGGTCTATGACGTAAAATGTATATGCTACAGGGCATTAAAATCATTATAATTTGGTGCTCATAAATCAATAATTACGCAAAATAGAGTTAAAATGTTCATTAAATTGACTTCATGCCTTCTTAGTGATCGATAAAAACCTGATTCTTAATAATTCTTCAACAGGTATATCATAATTTAGTGTTTCCATAATCTGCAAAATTTACAGACTAATCACATGACTGGCCGCCACTTCATTAGTATTTTTTTTAAATTTATTCATAACTACTGACTACAGTGTTAACAACGAAGTTCCTTTGTTTTGCATATTTTCCCTAATGTTAGAAGTCAGTGGCGGCCATGCCCTGGGAGATTTTATGCTGTAACAGGAATAATTGATCCATAGATAAAAAATTTCGTAATAAAAGTTGCTTGTCTATGTCCCCTCTATACACAGGTAAAATATGTCGGTGTTATTCATTAACACCCTGTATAACAGAAAATCTGTAAATACTTTGTGAGAATTTCACTCCTACAAGATAAAGCAGAGAGGATGAATATTAGCACAGTGTTTTGTTCCAGCTGGCACTCGTTCTTCTGTTTAGGGGAACCTGTTAAGCCCTGAGTGATTAAAGAGGGTAGAGTTCCGGCCACTTCACCACATTCTCCCCTTTGTGAAGCTCAACTCCCTCGGGGTCTGTACGAACACGAACACCAAGGAAAAAATTAAATTTTCCATGCCGATTACTTCCACCAGCTAAAATTTCCCGACCTTAAAACCAGCACGTGTTAGGTACATCCTGCGAATGGTTTTATAGCCTTTAAGTGAAAGAATTCAGCTCTGCATTCCCAAGCCTCAGGCTATGGTTTCTTTCTGCTATTCCTTTTTCACTTTTATACCATTTTATTACCATTAAGTAACTAGCTTAAAAAGCCCGGCGTCGCAGGGGTTATGTAGTTTGTAATTCGAAATTAACTTACGAAGAACTTTCTATTTTCAAACTCTAGGTCCTTATATAGGTATTTGAAATGAGGAAGAACGGCTTATGACGCTCAAATGATTCTCTCAGAAAACGCTTGATGTAGCTTTTTATGGCTCTAAGAGGACTTACAATTTTGAACCCTATTGCCACGTCTGCTAGGGGTTGAAATAAGGAGAAACAGAAATTCGGGTAACATAAAATTGTTCTGTCTTTACAGAATATTTTATTTCTCACATTCATGTTACCATGCAACCGTTTCGGAGCTGAAATAAAAAAGAAATTCAACATTACTTACCATTTTATTACCATTAAGTAACTAGCTTAAAAAGCCCGGCGTCGCTCGGGTTTAGTAGTTTGTAATTCGAAATCAACTTACGAAGAACTTTCGATTTTCAAATTCTAGGTCCTTATATATGTATGTAGCATTTGAAGTGAGGAATAACGACTTATGACACTCAAACTATTCCCTCAGAAAACGCTTGATATAACTTGTTATGGCTCAAAGAGGACTTTCAATTTTCACCCTATTGCTTCTACACACCATGTCTGCTAGGGGTTGAAATAAGTAGAAACAGAAATTCCAGTAACATAAAATTGTATCGTCTTTGTAGAATATTTTATTTCTCACTTTCATGTTACCATACAACCATTTCGGGGCTGAAATCAAAAAGAAATTCAACATTACTTTCGTACTTTCCTCCCCAAAAACTGCATGCATAGGACTAAAAAATATTCCATCCTATTTTGTCCTCTTTTACGTGCTTGAAA
The DNA here is from genome assembly GCA_964059195.1 of Ectobius pallidus. Lineage (NCBI taxonomy): Eukaryota > Metazoa > Arthropoda > Insecta > Blattodea > Ectobiidae > Ectobius > Ectobius pallidus. Next base: position 164,882,871 of record CAXKWD010000006.1, read on the forward strand.
TCATTTAACGGAGGACATACAGCTTTCGATGAAATTCATTGGTGAGAAATATGTGAATTTCATTTTTTTTCTCAGCAATGAATTGCTCTACAGTCTTGCAATCTGATATACTCTTTATTGACTATTTCTACAATAGCATACTATTTTAAAAATCAATCAAACTATTACAGTTAAGTATTTTTTCAAATCTTTTTCTATTTTCTTTTTCGTTAAATTATATATATTTAAAAAAAATGCTTAAACTGAAGATATTTCAAATATCCTAGATTATGTTGTTCACATGATATTAACAAACACACAGAAAAATAATCACTCAGAAATATCTATAGGCTATTTGTGGAAGTTATCAGGGAAACGGCTGTTCAGTGCATGGAAGGTGGCAGCCATTTTGAAACGATAATTACTCGTAACTGTAACAGTTTGAATACTTTTGAAAATAGTATGCAATTGTAGAAATAGTCAATAAAGAGTATATCAGATTGCAAGACTGTAGAGCAATTCATTGCTGAGAAAAAAATAATGATATTCACATATTTCTCACCAATGAATTTCATCGAAAGCTGTATGTCTTCCCTTAAGGTGATGGCGCAAGTCGACACGGAGACCTTGGAGAGAGGTACCATGCTCCCCCTAACCCCTCGATGCGACATGGATTTAATTGCACGCGAGTTCGTGCCCAAGCTCTGCATCTGATAACAAGCACGCATTCAGAAATATTTCAAGATACAATAATATGCTCAAATCTCTTCATAGCACGCACTGCGCCCGTAAGGTTCCCTTCATACTAACCTAATCTGAATCCATCCTAATCAAAGTGATTTGATTCGTGATCTCCAGGGCCCGGATTCTAATGACGTCATCTTTTTATTGATGCTGCATAGACATAGCCAACTTGTAGATAAATCATAATCATGGTCTCTCTAGATTATAAAAATACATTTTTATTAGGTCGTTTTTTGTCATTTTATGCAATTTTATATTTTTAGGGCATTTATTTCAATTTTAGGTCATTATTTTGTCATTTTCGTGTCATTTGCTTCCTTATATAGTCATTTTAATGTATTTACATTGATTTATTTAAACTTTTTTTCGTCGCTAGCGGTGCTGTCTTTGAAGTGTTGTTTGTTTAATGCAAGAAGGAAACATTTGGCGTTAAAGTATTGTCATGTCTCAGTCGTAAATGAGAATAAAAGAAACGCCAAAATGTTGTATTATATTACTATTGTTATTAGTAGACTTCGGATTTTAGGCAAAAACCTATTTTAATTCTTAAGTGATATAAGGACGAAAACTTGTATATGCATGTTTCATAAGTGACTGCCTAAAAATGATACTTTTATAGAACCTAAAACAGCCTATTTTTACGTTAAGCCTAATATTGCCTTTTTTTGCTTGTTTTTCCTCTAAAGTTCAAAATAAGTTATTTTTTGTTATAAATTCTAGCATTTATTTTCAGTTCATACTAAATTTTTAGCTTGGAATGTGCAGTACATGACACATTTGTGACGTGGTTAAATAGTAAGGAATGTTTCGTCTTCAGTAGAAAAAAATCCTTGAAATTCCCAAGAAAATGTAGTGTTCTTCTCCCGACTCCCACAATAATAAAAATAAAAAATAAAAAAACAATAATAATAATAAAACGTAGTTCTCTGAATCACTGAGGGATACAAGGGGTTTAATATGCTAGCTTGCGTAGCTTCTGGGCGCAGGGATTAGGTTTTCACTGTTATGGTAGTAATACAGGCCCTAGTAATAGGTCTATATAATTCTGTGTACCATAGGCCTATATCTGTGTTTTATCATGATTATTGATTAATGGTGACTTCAATAAATATAATATTCTGCATTGGAATTGAGATATTTCAGAAAATTAGCAACTTAACGATTTTATAAGAGACTATTTTACGATTTTTAGAACTTATTTTCCAATTTTTAGAGCCTATTTTAGGTACCTAAAACAGCATTTTTAGCGACCTAAAAGTCCGAAGTCTATTTATCAGATTAGTCCCTTAAACCAATGCTTGCCTTTTTTAATCAGATTATTCCCTTAAACCAATGTATCTGAAACCTTCAAACACATACTAAACGTATAATTTATTATACCCAGCAGAGAGGAGAATTGTGTTGCTTCTTATTTTTCTGAAATGCTCTCTTAATGCAGGTTACAGGGGATACAGGAGAGAAGTTTTGAAACGTCAATACAGAAAGTGACTTTATTTCAAGCTTTGTGTTTCTCTCCCCTCTCCCGCGGGCGAGATAATTTAAAATTCTAATTTCTGCTTTCTCTTTTTTCTGTTACAGGTGAGTTTACTGTTGGCTTTCGCATAAAAAATAAATCAACTGAAATGTAAGTTTCGTTTCTGTAAAGAAAATTAATTTTATGGAAGTCTCTCAGGCTATAAAAGGTAAATTAAGTCAATAGGAGCCGGATTTTTACGTACAGTTTGTATTTGTTAAGGATTTTTAGACATTTTTATTTAATTTTCTTCTTCCAAATGGATATTGCCCTTAGATATACAATAATATTTACAAAACGTTTTATAAATAGCTATTTAACATTTGAGCAGTATATAATGCATGTTAACAGCAAGAATTGTAGTTGAATTGAAGCGTTTACCTTTTATAAGGGTCTAATGCCCGTTTCTACAAACTTGTGAATTACCTATGGGTAAATTACCCAAGGACAAATTAGTTCCATTTAACTTACAATGGTATAATGAGCAAGGCCTTGGAGTTGTACAGTTAATTTAATTCAGAAGGCTTTGATTCTCATTGTTTAAATATTACTATTGATCCTATGAAAGGTTAAATTTTATCCAGCCATCCATGAAAGGACAAATTAACCCAAAGATTTACCCTTGGACAGATCTAGCCCGAGTTTGTAGGAACATTTTTTCTGTCATTTTCATATTTACCTAGAGGACATTTATCTAGAAACTCGCCACAAGTGTAAGTGATTGCTATCTTTAAATTATTTGTGTTTGTGTGGTGTTATTCTTGTGTAAATTGTGTAAATTCTGTGCATTAGATAATTTACCCATAGGTAATTCGCGAGTTTATAGAAACCGGCCATAAGTGCCACAATCACGTTTGTATAGAAAACAAGACATATACTCCCAGAAAGACATGCTGGAGATAGGCCCAGTGCTGTATCTTGGAATTTATTGCTACTAACGTGGCTTTCCCTAGACCTTGGACCATTCTGAAATGCATTGGTCTGGGTAGTTATTATAGTTATTCTGTTTATTTAAGCTGGCAGAGCTAAGGCCATTGGGCCTTCTCTTCCGCTCCACCAGTCAAACACAATATAACAAATACATATTTTAAATATTTAAAACCTAAATACAATAAACTAAAATACTATTAAAATACATGTTAACTTACACACTACACTCCTAATACAATTACTTGAAACTTAATTACAAAAACATAAAATTACTATTAACATTAAAGCCTAAACACTAACAGTTAGATACATACGTAGATCCATTTAAAACGATCAGCTGAAAAATCATGATTTTGGCACATAGACCCTTATAAAAGTAAACGCTCATAGGCCTATTGTAAAGTCCTTTGGAAATTTCATCTTATGAAACAGAATTATAATTTAACAGAGCCTCTAAGGTCTATAATTGTCATTTCTTGAAGAACTGATATTGTCAAGTACATACCTTTCTGAAATGTCCCTTATAGTTTAAATACCATTTCTGTTTTTTTTTTCAATTGTATTTTTGTTTATAACTATCAATGGTTGGATTATATATACATTTCTTTTCGGAGTTGACTTCTATTTGCTGGGTCTTGTACCTATCGAATCTGATGGCCGGGTCCAGTATATAGCCTTTCTTGTCTTCCTAGAAACCCAATAGATAGGCTTACATTTCGTTATTTAAGCTTTATATGAAATGTCGCTAAGGGCGAAAATTGAAGTTCGGCAGTAAAAAATAAGTTATGGTTACTGAGAAGAATACAAAATGTTATCTAGAAAATATGTGCATTTACCATCGAGAGGGCAAAGCAAAATAGCAATTTCAAGAATCCTTTAGTTGAAACGAAAGGGAATTTATTGCAATATTGCACAAGGAGTAAATCTGCTGTGGTTCAGACACATATACGTTGTCTGCCCCAAGCGTAGACAGTGCGATTTTCTCGCTTTCCCTTCCCATGTAAAGTAAGCCTAAGTGACCCCAATTGTTGTTAACCGCTCTTTAATTGAGTTGCCCAGTGGAAAAGAGGCACATGCCACATATCGGCCAATTTTGAGTTTTTGTTACGATTAAGTAGCTCATGAAATCTTGTGTCGGTTCCGATAACTATTTGCATGGTGGCATGTGCCTACTCTTCAACAAGGAGTATAACAAAATCTCTGATTTCTGAATGCTAGAAATAGCTAATCGAAAATAGGCACATGCCACACCTGATCGTCTTTTATCTCTTGTGGTTGAAGTCCCCTTTTCCGATAGGTTCTAAGAAGTACTCTAAGAAGTGATGGCACTGTGGAGAGGATTGAAGTTGAGGACATCAATGAGGACTTAAACGATAATGTTATGCAAAATGTAATAGTCTATAGGCCTAAGGGATTATTCTTTCAATAATGTAAGATATTAATGTAGTTAGGCATGGAATATGTATTTAGAAGTTTTCATTTTCATTTTCACAGTTCCTATGAGTTGCATTATTTGGGGTTTATATCACTATTTTATTTCTATAATTTCCTTTCCTTGGGATTAAAAACACTTAATATTAAGAATATTTCACCTAATATTTGATAACATATCCATTATTCCACCTAATTCATGATCCAGTTAAAAAAAATTATAAGAAGGTGTCAACATTCCACAAAAAACTGACTTTCAGAAATATCTCTTTTCTGTAAAAATGTTGTTCTGTGGCATGTGCCTCTGTTCCACTGGGCAACTCAATTCCAAGAGGCCAGTATACAGAGTGATTCAGGACCTCTGCAGCAAAATCTGTGGAATGATAGGTCTCACCAAGAGGATCATTTTTTACCGTACAGCCGATGTTGGTTGTTAAGAGTTGTTTAGGAGCGACATGAATGAGTAGACGAGGTTCACAGTTAACGAATTTCATTTGAACCAATGAGGGTGGATTAGAGTAAAAATATACTTTTAAACCACCTTATAGAATCATTAATTTTTGAAATGATACTAGAAGAAGAAGAATTTTTGTGCCAACTATATTTGCAGGAATAATAGATAACTTAAACAAGTTTTCTTATAATTGTCGTAAAAAACAACAATATTCTTTGATTAAAACGTAAATACTCAAAGTAAGCCGGTTTTTCATACATTAAAATTAATAAAACACACTCACACACACATATAATATATATATATATACGTAAATTATTAAAACTCTGTATCTCTACACATTTAGAGTAGTGTCAAAATCACAGAAACAGTCCATATTTATTTACCCTATACAAGAGTCCAACATACTTCGACAAGTAGTAAAATTAATATGCTTTAAAAACAGTACTAAAAACAGCTCTTCATGTATTAAAATTGTTACATAGATTCACAGGTTACATAAGCTCATTTATTGCATAAGAACAACTGCAAATTAAATGAAAATGTTGTTGAGAGAACGCCTTCTAAGCGTCCACCTTCGGCTCCAATGCATATTCACATCACCGTTGGCTTCGTTCCTTTTCCTGTCGAAGCCTGCCCAATATGTGCGATCTCTGACTAATGCTGTCAAAAGCAGAGTGTATGCGCACAGCAACTGGTGGGGCATACACGACGCTCTTTACTTGCCCCCAAAGAAAGAAGTTCAGTGGATTTAAGTCAGGCGATCGTGCTGGCCATGCTTCTAAACAATGTATATACCAGCATCGGTGGTATGATAAAAAATTATCCTCTTATTGAGTTATATGACTCCACAAAGTTTATTGCAGAGATCCTATACTTTAGGAATCAATGAAGATGATCTTGTAAGTTAAATAAGTTTATAAGTTTTCGCATGGGACTTACCTAGCAGAATAGGCCTAATACAATATCGGATTATCACGATATCATCCCTCAAAGTGAAATTAAACTATCAGAAAATTATCAGCTCTTGTGGTATCACTGTTGATAATTCTAGTGAAAGTGATATTAAAATTTAAAACTAATGAATTTTATTTGTTAGCCTCTGGAATGTCCATGGGATAGACGATCACATAGTTTGATTATTATCGGATATCTGCGGTGAAAGGAGGGAGAGAGGGTGAAAATTAAGGGAACAACTGCAGCTGAAGGGGTGGATTCATCTCACTTCGGAATGTTACAATGTGCTCTCAATAATTGAGTGGGTTTATAATGGGAAGGAGATCGGAATGGACTGAGCAGTTCACCCAAATACTTGCCATCCCCGCCGCAAATTGTTCCGGAGTTATAGGGGGATGAATATATCGATACTGAAACCAACTAAATCGACATTCACTTTCAATTTTATTTCAACAGGAAACAATTCCAACACCAATAGAAAGTAATTTAACTGACTAAAGCCGGGGTTACAGTACTGCTAATACGTTGTTAGAAGAAAGTGGGTCAGAAAAAACTATAAATTCCATTTCATAATTGGATAAAGTCTATAAAAAGGTTTGTTCGGCACTAGTTGAGCTTGAAATAAAGATTGTGTATTACTTTTTTGCACTCCTTAGCTAGTAAGTGTTACTTACGAAAGTTGTTTACATGGATCGTAACTTGACATTACCACACGCAATCTTGTTGCTAGGGGCGACGGGCGGAAAGTTACTTTACCGCCCGCAAATGCTTATTTGCGAGCAGAAATGACCAAGGCCTCCCCGCTTTATAAATATTCGGTTGCCATAAACAATAACAAATGCGAATCCCTTTCTGAAATAAGCACCATTCTTCAAGACTGTATATACATAGTATTTTCAGGTAATATCACAATTAATATAATTAAATTGATATAAGTAACCGTCGTGCAAAAAATTGCATGCAACACACGGACCGTAAAGGCATTTACGGGTCTCGAAAACTGTTTCCTCGACCCGTAAACGTGCCTTTCCGCCCTTGTGTCGCAATATACTATTGTTCTCAACTAATGATATTTATTCGTGCCAAGGCCTTTCAGTTTCACTACTAATACCATCATCAGGTCATCTGTAAAACAAATGTTTGTGGTTATGATCTATAACACAGACCAACAACCATTTTGGTGCCTTAGAATATATACTTCCTCCCAATCCAGCCCTCTGCCTATGACAGAAGACACAGCGGTCGGGTGGTAGGCCTTGTCCCTTCAGGAATATAGCGCCACGAAGGAGGGGAGAATATATACTTATTCTTGGATATATTTAGGTCGCTGATGCCAAATGTGCCATTGGTTTTGCCCTATCAGCTTTAGTTTTGTACTTCCATTATGCATATTATCCCATTTTACTTTTGATATAAATAAAAAACAGTGCCTGTTTTTAGCTTCTAAATCACGTGAAGAAAAAAGCAACACACTAACATTACATTAACATTACAATAATAATATAACATGGGGTCTTTCAAAAAATTGAAATTATCACATACTGTACGGTCGTTTATAACTTATGAGCTGTCAATTTGAGGGCCAAAAATAATCCAGCTTTTAGTTTTTCTGTAGGCCAACTTCGTACAGTTTTCGTCCTACGTGTCCAAATTATGGTCACGAACCTTCACTAGTTATATTATCAAGCAAGATTTTGTTTCGAGAAAGAAGTTATAAGTTAATGGCACTCTATATAAAAGTAGAGTCGGTAGAGAAAAACTGTTTACATATTTGGAATAAGCACACTAAGTATAGCCAAAATCCGGTAAAACATCTGAGACACCAAACGAAAAGTTAATTTTTGTTGGGCTGTGTTATATAGGCCTATGCCTATTATTTTCATTTAGAAAATTTCGTTTTTATTTTCTATCTGTTCGTACCTTAGATGGCCTACTGTATGTAGAAAAAGTATTGTGTTCTACCCTGCAATTAGAAAGAGTTTTCGTCAGTAATACACTTTTGAAGTTCCCTTTCAGAATTTATATAGACTGTGTATATTTCTGCGAGTGTGAGTGAACAACAACTCGATAAAAAAATGTATCAGGCTTAGATATTCGGTTAGGTATTATCTGGGGATGTGAAACTAAGATTGGCTACAACTTTTCATCGAAATTTGTTACAATAAAAGCACAACGGTTTTTTGCACAGGGGTGGTCTCTGTTGAAGATGGAGTTTGTAGTGATAAAAACAAGATAAATATTTATTTACCGAGCGAGGTGGCCGAGATGGTAACGCCTTGGACTCGCATTCGGGAGGTCACACGTTCAAATCTCGTGGCTGGCCAGTTTGACATGGGTTTTTTTCATGGTTTCCCCAGTCGTAAAGGCAAATGCCGAATTGGATATTTACATACCATGAATCATCCTCACCATTTCATCCTGTATCATATCTAGGGTGGCCATTTCTAAAATTATGTCAGAAAGGAGGACACAATTCTTCGGTAATCTAGCATAGTATAAAAGTTTGGGCATGGACGGCTGGACAGCAGATATTACGTGGTATAATCCTGACTAATTTTAGACGTAACTGAATTTATATAAAATAAATGATTATACACTGCAAAAAGGGATTTTCATCTCTATTTATATTTTTGTCCTTTCTTTGCCATCCGCAGGAGGTTTTTGTTGGTCAGGAATTCCTTATACATGGAATTACACTCTTCCGAGAACAAATTTTATTAATACGCTTTACCGATCCATCAGAGTCTCGAAAAGGAGGACAAATCAACGTCCGGCATAAAGCCGCGCCGGATGGAGGACTGCTTAGCAAAAAGCCTTACAGTCCGGCCAAAAGCCGGACGTCTGACCACCCTGATCATATCCATTTAAATCAATATCAGTTGAAATTTACTCCATAAAAGCACACCAATAATAGAAACAATTGGCAATCAATAGTTCCATGGCCTACCCTACTATATGGACACAGATGTCGAACTCCTAATATGGCCTCGTAGCTATAAATACAGCTGAAATAAAAATATATATATATTTGTATTTTTCTCCATATTATATGCTTTTAGCAACAACAATTTTATTCCAACATAACATCGTAAAGCATTCCAACAAACACTTTTATACAAAAACACTTTTAAGCGTTTAAGCGGTTATTTTGGGGAGAGAAACAGACTCTGATGGTAGAAGAGTATAAACTTTTCTACAAAGGAAGCGTTACATAGAAATTAAAGTGGGGAATAACACAGGATCAAGGCTTATAAAGGAAGCACCGCAAATTAATTCCGAACCATATATACGAAAAACACACAGAGAGAGAGAGAGAGAGAGAGAGAGAGAGAGAGAGAGAGAGAGAGAGAGAGAAGAGAGTTAAGAGAAGAGAGTTAAGAGAAGAGAGTTAAGAGAAGAGAGTGAAAGAGGGAAAGAAAGCGAACAACATTAAAGGTCTTTAGCGGGAATCAAATGGGAAGCCGGCGTTTGCACATACATGCATAGGCAAAGAAGAAGAAGAGAAATAATATGGGAGAGTAAAGAGAGAATGAAAGAGAGAGACTGAGAGAAAGATAAAGAAAGAGAGATGTAGTTGAACCAAACGGGAAGTCTTTTCATGATCACATTCAAGGAGTTGTGAAGTTACAACGTTGAAAAACACACACACAGACATACACAGTGAGCACTTTATAAAAAAAAAAAAAGTTCTCTTTTTACGGCAATTTCCCCTCGCTATTCCAGAAAGTCATATCGGGAAAGTTTTTTAAAATGGTTAGGAAATAACCGTGTTCAGTGTTAATTTACATTCCTTTTTAAACTGTGGCATATTATAACTTACTGTCTCACAGAACAGCGGACATAACCTTGTTTCAAGCTCTGAGAGAGGGAACCAGAATATCCTGTCATGCGTATGAATTCCTACTAAATCGTAACAGGTAAAAAAAATCACTTTAGGCAGGCTTACAGGCCGAGGTAGATTTCGAAGTACTAAATCTCGCCTTATATGAGAGCTATCGAAAAACCAGTTATAGCGTTTCAACGATACCCCATAAGACGTGGTTTCAAAAATTTCGGATTTCCATCTCCACACCACCCAACCCCACTCGTACCCCCAAAACCATCGAATCTTTGGTGTCACTGTGAACTCCATAGGGAGTACTCTAATTTATTCAAACAAAGTTTCCCTCTATACTTCATAGGAGCCGAGATATAAATTTTTCAAAATTTCAATCCCCTCCCCGAACCTCCCCTTGGGCCAATTTTGCTCATTAACTTGTCCGAACTATTGGTCCTAAAAATAACATAATAAAATTTGGTTGAAATATCTTAAAAATTACGGCCGGTAGCGTGTAAAGATATATCACAATTTATTTTTATTTTTTTTTTTGAACGGGCGGTGGTTTCGTACTTAGGGAGGCATGAAACGTGATAGTATATTGCGATACAAGTGCCGTAAGGCACGTTTACGGGTCGAGGAAACAGATTGAAAACCCGAGGCGCAGCCGAGGGTTTTTAAGTTTTCGAGACCCGTAAATGCCTTTACGGCCCGTGTGTTGCATGCTATTTTTTGCACGATGATTATTTATATCAATTTAATTATATTAATTGTGATATTACCTGAAAATATTATGTAAATACATTCTTGAAAATAGATGTTTATTTCAGAAAGTGATTCGCATGTGTTTGTTGTTATGGGAACCGAATATTTGTCCTGGGGGCCGTGCCCATAAAGGCTTGTATTATGAAGTGTATCGTAATGAATTATGACGTAGCGCTTGGACCGTAAGTGTTTTAACCTCATCGCAACCGGCCTTAGCAACAAGACTGTGTGGGAATGTCAACTTACGATCCATGTAAACAACTTTCGTAAGTAACACTTACTAGCTAAGGAGTGCAAAAAGATATGAAAGAATTTTTCGAAAGTCATGACATGGTATCGATTGCAATAGGTAGATTTTTTTCGAAACCTACCTAAAATTGACAAATGGGGAATATATAAATTACTTTCGTTTTTTGTCAAGATCTCAATACTTTCTCTTACTACGTTTAATCGAAAAAGTAAAAGTGTAAATTTCTGAGTGATCCTTGACTGGAAGTGGTATGAAACGTTTGATAACTAGAAAATAGCCCATGGCTTTGCCACGGTTAAAATGATGCTTAAATACGAAACTTACAGGTCTAGAACCCTGAAGGCACTGACAATACAATTACAAAAGTCGGCACTGGCTTCATCAAGTTTTATTTAAAATATCTCATCATATACTATCGCTTTTACTTTCTCGCTTATACGTAGTATAGAGAAAGTATTGTGATCGTGACAAAAAATCGAAAGCGAGTTAACACCGGGAAAGTATGTTTCACGATGCCTAGAAACCGAAAAACGTGTTTTTGGTTTGACGTCTGTCCGTCTGTCTGTCTGTCTGTCCGTCTGTCTGTGGACAAGCACAGCGGGTAAACGGTTCATTGTATTTACTTCATTTTTTGAATTAAGGACTTTTTCGAAATTTTGTCGAACCGCCCAGAAATTTAGTTTTACAACTGAAATATTAAGGGGACTTTTCATGAAAACTTTTTAAAAAATTTTGATTTTTGAAAAAATGGCTCTAACGATTTTAATAAAAATTTAAAATTGGAAACTCTTATCTATGACTAATAAAATGGCTATATCTGTATTTCTGCAAAAATGACTTAAGGGGTACTTTACTCGTATCCATTTTCAATTTTTCTAGATTATATCCATTACAGTAGGTGATACACGAAAACCTACCAGAGTAAAGTTGTAGAGAAAATTAAAATGAACATTTTTTGTTTAACACATTTCTTTATATGTTTAATAGATATCAAGATAAAAACGAAATAAGTACGGCTTAAATGCGAATTTCAGAACATAGTCAATTAAAATATGAATGACATTTTGTTGCCCCTAGTAACAAGAAAACTATAGGCCTAATTTACACTTATTGTTGTGAAATGCAATCAGTTTAGCTCAGTCGCAATGCACACACCAAAACCAATTACAGCGAGGTGATATGAACTGAGTTCAAATCAAACCTTGTGGCCGCCCAAATTGACTTTGGTTTTTCATAGTTTCCTCATTCGCAAAGGCAAGCGCCGGGTTTGTAGGACATGCTTACTTTCCATAACTCATCGCCGCTACGTCACTGGATATTATAATAGTTTAAACTGAATATCACAAAAGAAGACATCACTAAACAATAGAATCAGATGAGACGAATGAGTTGCTACTATAGACTAATGGTTCACGCAACCATACTAAACACGTGATATAACCTACATGCAGTTGCATGCAATATAACCTAAGTAGTAGTAGTAGTTGTGGCGAAACTCAATTATAAGTCGCCCCTTAAGTTCCGCCCATTCGATATTCACATTTGCACGGACTGTGTGATTATTTTGTTTCTGAGCGAAGCAGAGTGACCAACTGTCCTTATTTATTGCTGCAAGTGCCTTGCACCCACTATCCTTATATATTGTCGCAAGTGCCTTGTATTCACCTCTACATATAGCTAAATAATGCATAACACTAACCACATAGTTAAGTGCGCGAAGCGGAGGCGGCAGCCGTAGCGAAGCGCCCTTGCATTTTCGAATAATGTACGATACACTGTTTGTAGTTTTCGAAAATGTGGCATATTATATCTCCCGCGAAGTTTGTCAGCCTGTCACCTCTCGTCTAGTGGTATGACGTCACACCTCCAACGTCCAATCACGAGTTTCTTCATAATACGAGGAGAGAAGAATTCGCTAGATCGTGGTATAAAAGAAACTGCTTTGGTGGGTGGGTTGGGTGGGGCCGATTTATCCCAAGGCATAGGCGTAACGAGGGGGGGGGGTTTGGGGGTTTGAACCCCCCCATTGAATAAAAAAAGGAAAATTGTATAATTTTTTTAAGTCTACCCATAAATTACTTAATACAAGTATAAAGTGTGGGAAGCTTAAAACTCGTTATTTTGCGTGTTAATTTTAAAAATGTTCCGGGGATGGACCCCGGAAGCTTAAAACTCGTTATTTTGCATTTTAATTTTTAAAAATTTCCGGGGGAGGGCCCCCGGACCCCCCTCTCCCTGGGGGATATTCCATACCCCCCAGACCCCGCGGATGTTATAACCCCCCCCATATGGTCGGCCTGGTTACGCCTATGTCCCAAGGTGCGACTTATATTTGAATTTTCCCGTAGTAGTACTAGTAGTACTAATAATATGCAGTTTTACTGTCATTCATTGTTATTATTATTTCACGGTAAAAGCATTAAACATGAAGATCGACTCTGATGGTTTCCGTTCTAGATACTTCTTGGTTTTATGAAAATGTAATAAATAAAATTTAATTGTCCCTATAATTTACTTTTTTCTGTGCTAGCCTTTAACACGTATATGCGAGAAAGTTTGTGCAACATATTTTTGCACCATTTATTTCCTTTCGAATATAATTCGTTCCTATCAGTCCGTACGTAGATTACAGAAGTTAATTATATCGTAAGTTTTATGCAGTTCCAAAGGTACCTGTGAACACTGATAATACGTATCGTTTCTCAACTGTTTATTCACAGATGAATATGATGTGAAATTGATTTGATAAATTCAGTGTAATTTTCATAAATAATATAATTTATAAAGGGAAGGAGTGGTTTGTTTGGATTTTTATTGTCCGCGATACTTCTAGGGTTAAACTATCAATATGTTATAGCTTGTGCCCGTGGCTTCGCCCGCCATTATTAATTGACTCCAGGATGTTTGAGTAAATAACCGCGGGGCGAAGCCGTGGGCACACTGTTGTAAACATATAAATTGAAACCTACCTTATTCAAATTCTTTAACATTTTCGCGATATCGCTTTCATAATTTCTGAAGATTTTATTTTCATATTTTGCTCTCGTTGTTTGATGTAAAATATAAATAAGAAGACATTCCAAGAATTCAGCATTAAAATTGTATGGAATGAGGGTGAGACGTTGTTTTCATTTTCAAAGTAGAGAAACTCGCGATCCATATGGATGTCCTTCATCACACTGAATGCTGTGTTTTGCATAATGCCCGCTGTATTTCATATCTTAAACGACACAGTCCGAGAGCTACAGAAAGGATGCGTTGTTTCCTCTTCCTATCTGATTCGTGTTTCTATGGCAACGTGCTGTTTCAAACTGGGGCACTCGTCACGGGAATGGCCCGCTAGCTTTAATATAGGCTATGTTCCCAGTTCATTTGGAAAGCTGTGACATGTTGTTATTGTTTTTACAAGTACAAGACATCCACCAACAACAAGTAAAACACATGTGGTTATTGTTTTATCATAGGTAATCCCACGAGAGTTGACGAGTTTATCGATAGATTTGTGACTGCGCAGCAGGAGCGAATTTATCTGAGTTGGATTTATTAAGACTTTTCCATGAATAAAATTTAACGGATTATACAAATAATAATTATTGTTTTATAAAAAAACTAACAGCTGCGAGATCACGGCCTACTATGAATCAACCATCCATGAATCGATTCGAGTTACCATGTTGTGACCAGTGCTACCAATGGTGCATATAAGACATAGTTAACTTAATTCAAGTAAGCTAACAGCAGAACAGAAAAAAGCACACGAACTGGCTTGCACCGAATCGAAAATATGTTTTTAATCAATGTACATTTCTATTATTTCAATTTCCAAACAAGTTATGTTGTATAAAGTACTCTGTTTTCGTGCTGTTTAGTGGCAACATGTGACGTATTAATCACTGCACACTGATGCTTTCGTGTCCAGTGACGAGCAGACAATTTTACCTGATAAAATGCCATCCTCGCGATTCCTACAAGAATATTGTAAGATATAGTCCGTGTTTGGTCTATATCCGAGGAATATTTGTCAATATCAAATACGTGGCGTATGAGTGGAATAGTCAGGAACAAAATCTGGATCACGGAAAACTGTAGATATATAATTTTTTTACAAGTAGTGTACAACATCTCCAGCAAGGAACTGTATTTATATTACAATTATAAAATCTATAGTAAGATAAACTGTAAACTATTGACACTTTTTGAGAACAACAAAATCTTATGCAAGGAACACTAAAAAATGTTGATTTGTTTTAAAAGTACAAAATATTTACAAACTGTGACATTTTTTTCTACAAGTATAGTACAAAAGCTTCAGCAAGAAGATATTATAAATTAAAAATCTCTAGCAAGAAAAACTACAACCATTTTTTCTTTTTTTTTAAATCGAGGAACACTAAAATATGTTTATATTTTACAAGTACAAAATCTCGACCAATAAAACTGGTCAGTTAAGTAATTAACTCTCATCCTTATAATCCCAGCCCTGAAGTACAAAATACCCAGTAAGAGAAAATATCCGTGAAATATGTTTATTGTTTTGCAAGTGCAAACATTTTACCAATTTAAATTATTAAACACCAGTATTCTTTTTACAAATTCATATCTTCAGGAAGGAAAACTGTGAAATATATTTATTATTTTAGAAGTACAAAATCTTGACCAAGTTAAACAGCGACATATATTATAATGTTTTGAAGGATATCTTTTAAAAACTTTTATTTTCAGAAGTAAAAATCTGAAAGGTTATGAAATATTTTTATTTAATTATTATTGATTTTACAAAATGTACGAAATTCTCAGCAAGACAAAGTGATATCTTTTATAAACTTTTATTTTCAGAAGTAAAAATCTGAAAGGTTATGAAATATTTTTATTTAATTACTATTGATTTTACAAAATGTACGAAATTCTCAGCAAGACAAAGTGATATCTTTTAAAAACTTTCATTTTCAGAAGTAAAAATCTGAAAGGTTATGAAATATTTTTATTTAATTATTATTGATTTTACAAAATGTACGAAATTCTCAGCAAGACAAAGTGATATCTTTTAAAAACTTTTATTTTCAGAAGTAAATATCTCAAAGGTTATGAAATATTTTTATTTAATTATTATTGTTTTTTACAACATGTGCGAAATTCTCAGCAAGACAAAGTGATAATTATTTTTAAAATTGCAAATAAAAACTCTCGGGAACAGAAAACAGTGAGGCTTTAACATTTTTATATTAGTAACTGCATTTATAAATGACAAACTTTGTGTACTCCTGTCTATGTTTAGTTGTTTGTCCTGGTTTTTATGGTGGCCACATATGTACTCTACTTTCTCCACATTGATGCCAGCTACAGCTTTATGTCTTTATTGATATTGCATTAAGAGCACAACATATTTTTCCATCTCCCATCCTCCGCTTCAAATGCACAATGTCTTCTAGCATCTTGGACAGCTTTCAAACTGATACAAAGTTACAAAAACTCTTATTAAAATATGGAAATGAAGGGCAGTAAAACCTCTTCCATGTTTAGTTAGTGGCAGTAATAAAGTCCGTAAAAAGTGAAACTTCATACAGAGTCTCTTTTGTTTATTATATCGTGTACGTTTTTGTTTCTGAATAATCTTACTACCCGCGCGCGATTTCTTGAGCGCTCGGCTCCCTAGTCCTCATTCGGTAGGTTTCGTTCAACTTCGTAGGTTAAGCTGACAACATTGAAACACGAAGTACGCTATAAACCCTGACATCTAGTGGCTTCAATACTAAGCTTTCATTCTGTCTCAGGATTCTTATTTATTTATTGACATTATCTTTTCTGACGCATCGAGTTATGGGGAAAAATACAATCTTTCGAACTGCTGATTTCACAAACACTTCATTGTACATCCAACACTTTCCTCACCTCCTTAAGAATTCCGTATGTGCTAATTTCTGACGATCCCGTGAACTCTGATGTCAATTTCATGGACTGAAAGTTGAGCGAACTTCTCACAATTTGTATTAAACACGTTTAAAATTAGGCCTATAGCTTTCTCCACTTTTAGATGCCTTACCTCTCTTACGTTTTAAAACACGAAATGGTGAAGCATGTTCTGCTAAGACTCTTCTTTATGCTTAAAATTAGTCATCCAGTGTAAAAATATTGAGCCTATATTATGCATAATATTCTTATTTGATGACTCATTTGATAACCAAAGGCTTATGACGTTTAATTAATTGTTACGCAATACCGTCACCACGTTATATTATTGAATTGCATTAAAATCGTTGTATATTAAAGTCACTACATAAAATACCATACGCGCGATTCTGCTGAAACGTTATTTCTTTGGTTGACAACACTGCAGAAAGACTGGCGGACTAGCTATGTTTTGTTCCCCCCGACCCTCACTTCCCCGTAAATCCAGCGCTCAAGAAGTGGCGCGCGGGTAGTACGTATGCCTTTATGTACTGTATCAGCTAATGCATAATAATAAACATGTTAGAAATACAGTACTCTAGTCACCAGGATGTAACAGGATTTCACCGACAAACTATTGGATATAGCCATACATGGAGGATTATTGTTTATTCAGGAACATACCCCAAGCATGTCGCTTATTAAGTGCCAGTATGGTACTTTATGAGATTGTGTGGGGAAGGGAAAATGTCTGTTCGTGTGTTTGTAAGCGCGATAACTCAAATACGCTTTATCGGGTTTTCATGAAACTTTGTATACGCATTTATAACGTCCATGGGAAGAACTCTATTGATATTGGACAAAATCGATTGACCGGTACCGGAGTAAAGCCCAATTTAGTGCCTATTTTATGGTAATGTATTAGAAAACATTTATCAAATGCAAATTAGTTATCATGACAACATATTGTTTTACAGTATTCATATACGGCTTTGGAAATTGCAATACAGTTAGCTATGACAAATAACATTATTCCTTCACACACGCTTATGAAAGTAGATCGTTAAATTGAGCGAGGTAGCTGAGATGGTAACGTCTTAGACTCACATTTTGGTTGTTCCTGGTTCAATTCCCGTAGCCGGCCAATTTGACATATCTTTTTTGTATTTTTATGTGAGTGTGCGATTGTCAAGTTGTATCAAATCTGTATAGTTCTGCTGATGCTGGACGATTTAAAGCTGAATAAAAAAACTAGACTTTTGTTCTCCCTGAAGCTCTACTTAATGAATGAATCTGGAGCTTACCTCGGAAATCAGTTAAAAAAAAATTATTTTCTGCATATCATAATTACAATTATAACTGATTAAACAAAAACATACTGTATTTTACAAGCCTTGGATGAAGACAGCAAACAGGAGCACATTATTTAAAAATAGAAGTCTGTTACAAGTTCAACTGTAAATCACCAAAATTGTCAAAAAGGGATTAACCGATTGAATTCATGTGATGTAAGAATTTAGTGTCTTTAAACGTTTTAATTGAACATTAATTCTTTTTAATACGTCATTTTATTAGGTTATATTTAGGATTTTTGGACCATATTTAGTCATTTTAAGGGCATGTTTGCAATCATATTTCCCGCTTTTTTTAGGTCATAAACATCCGAACCCTACTTATTAAATAAGAGCAGATATAAAAAGCAGCTATCATAAGAAAATTTACTTCACTAAAGCAGAGAATCTTTCGTTTAACTTCTTTAAAATTCTCTAGCTGTACCCATACTTTACCTACTTCCAAGTCACATACTTGGGTGTGTCTTCTCGGGCTAGATTGGCTCTCAATCGGACTCGATCCCTGGGTTTGTTGCTTCCAATCACGTCTAAATGGCGTGCAGTTCCGCAGGGTAGTTTCCCGAGGTATCAAGTGGAATGAAGCTAATCGCCAGTAGTTACGCCACTGTGCTTGAATTTTACGAGACTGAGTCAAGATCACAGCCTTCTAAAGGACGCTGGAAACAAATGAATTCCCTTAATGCATTTATATCGTCAAGGTCCTTTGTCAGAAATATCATATGTGCCGTTTATTCCTTTTTGCACGACTTAACTAATAATTAGTGGTACTTACGAATGTTGTTGCTGTGAATCGTAAGTTGACATCCCCGCATGCAATCTTGTTGCTATGTGCGGTAAGAGTTTCCGTGCTGTTATGAATTTACTTACGCCACACCTCATAATACAAGCCTTTATGGACAAACCTCCCCAGGACAAATATTCGATTCGCATAGCAACAAACACATGCGAATCACTTTCTGAAATAAACATCTATCTTCAAGAATGTATATACATAATATTTTCAGATAATATCACAATTAATATAATTAAATTGATATAAATAATCATCGTGCAAAAAATAGCATGCAATACTCGTGCCGTAAGCGCATAACGGATCTCAGAAATTGAAAAAAACTCGTCGCAAGCGCCTCGTTTTTTCAAACTCTTTCCTCGAAGTACTTTCCTCGAAGGGATACTCTTCGATAGTATCCCTATATACTATTAATTGATAGTGCATTCTATAGGATGTAGTAGTTTGTTTTAAATTCGTATTAAAAGGGCGCTGAAGATATTGGAATAAACATTCAAATTTCTTATAGATTACAGAAATAGGTAGCAAGATAAACAATTATGCGTCGAATAATTTTCTTAACTATTTTCTTTGCAGTCGGCATGGGATTATATATTGTATGATAAAATCAGTCACGCAAAATAAAGGTCTCCCTTCGTAGCATATTTCCCTCTTTAACTTCTTTGATCAAAAAGCTCAATACGTGTAGAAAGAGGAGCGGAAATTGATACAATTTTATTAATCTCAATAATAATACCCTTATAATAGGCAGATAAAGTATTATGTTCGACCCCGAAATTCAGTGTCTCGTGATAAACATATGTGAAGGAATATGTGGGTAATGATATTTTTAAGCATGTGTTTATAAACGACTGTATAGTGGTGAACCTAATTGCTTAGCTAAATTCCGTTTTTTCTTACTTTTGTCAAGAAGGTGCAACTGCGAAAGTGTAGATAAAATTTTAGACAACAAAATGAAAAATAATTCGTGTCATATTTTTAGTGTAAAATGTGACTGAGTAGACGCACTACGCACTGGAAAATAATTAAAATAATCATACCAACATTAAGAATTTAGCTAAACTTTAGCTAGCACGAATCCTAGTATATATGCTACTAGCTTAAAAGACCCGGCGACGCCCGGGTTTTGTATTTTGTAATTGGAAATTAACTTATGAAGGATTTTCAATTTTAAATTCTAGGTCCTTATATAGGCATTTATAATTTGAAATAGGAAGAACGACTTATTACACTCAAACTATTCCCTCAGAAAACGCTTGATATAGTTTTTTATGGCCCATAGAGGATCTAGAATGTTGCATCCCATCGCTTGTACAGTGCACAGCAAGCCTGGTAGAGGTTTAAATAAGAAGAAACAGAAATTCCTGTAACATAAAATTGTAATATCGAGGCGGGAAATTTCCCACTCTTATGTTACCATAAAGCCGTTTTGGAGATGAAATTAAACAGAAAGCATTATCACTTTCATACTTCTCTCTCCAGAAACCTGCGATATAATATAATAATATACACATTACCATACCTCGTTTTGTTTTCTCTATGTCCAGGGTAGAGAAAGTTATGTGATTCCATTATTTTAGTGGATTTCATTCTGTAATATTTATTTATAACATGAATTATTTTGATAACTTCTCTTATTTGTCAAAAGTGCATTTCAATTGTTTTTTCCAAGCAGACCTGATACCATTTGGCAACAATATATTCTGTGATTTGGAATTGATAATTCTATGTAAAAAGGGATTAAGTATTTTCAAAAACATTTAATTTTTGGCATTTAGAATCAGAATTTTTCAAAATCCTTTCTTAGTGAGCACCTACATTATGAAACGAAGGTACTGTCAAAATTCCAAGTCTCTACCTGTTATAGTTTAGGCTGTACGTTGATTCCTGTCATTCAGTCAATCAGTCAGTCATTCATTCAGTCAGTCAGGACAAAGCCTTTTATATATATAGAGATAAGGCCTTGTCGTATTAGTTTGCTGTGAAAATACGAGGGAGAATAAAATGAAAACCGCAATTAATATTTTCCCTCTATTTTACTGCAGGAAGAATGCTTGCCTGTACATTATTTTTCCACATAGTCCCCTCCCAGTTCAATGCACTTATGTCATCGGATAGGAAGTGCTTTGATACCCCGTGAGAAAAATTATTTTGGTGTACGCTGTAGCCACTCGTGCACCGCCTATTGGACGTCTTCGTCAGACTTTAACTTCTGCCCTCCAAGGTGCTCCTTTAATGGACCCAAGATGGTGCAAATCTCATGGTGACAAATCTGGCGAGTATGGCGGATGTTGGAGGCACTTGAAGCGAATGTCATCGATGGTTTTAATAGTTGCACGAGCAAAATGAGGACGGGCGTTATCATGTTGAAACAAAACACTTGCACTCAGCAATCCCTTTCGCTTTGGCACCATCAGACTTCCACATCTTTGGTCCATTAAAGGAGCACCTTGGTGGCATAAGCGCAAACCTGATGAAGACCGTCCAATCGTCAGTGCACGAGTGGCTACAGTGTCAATCAAAATAATTTTTCTCACGCGGTATCGAAGCACTTCCTATCCAATGGCGTAAATACATTGAACTGGGAGGGGACTATGTGGAAAAATAATGTACATGCAAGCATTCTTCCTGCAGTAAAATAGTGGGAAAAAAATTAATTGCGGTTTTCATTTGATTCTCGCTGTAAGTTAATGTGTCAATAATATTATGTTATTTATTCTCATAATTTACCAAAATTTGAAGAGTACTACCCCCGTGAAGATCGGCATCCCCTCCAGAAGAAAGCGGATGTCTTCAACACTGCCCTCGGTAAAGCTCATACCTGAGCAATTATTTCCATTTATTGCAACGATGGAAAAATGCCTCATAGAGTAAGCAGAGCTCCAGAATTTAGCCATAAAGAACTCCAAGCACTCAATATGAGCTTGTAGGGCAGGGAAGACTCCTGAGGGCGCATGGCGGGGTGCAAAGCAATCACAAGTCTCGCCGCCAGGGGGCAGAGTCATCACCCTCCTAGTGACATACTGTCTCCTGCGGCTTCAAACATTGCAACCCTTCCAGCATATGCAGCTAGGTTATTTGTTCCTAGAAGTAGCGTTCGTGCTTTCTAGGAAAAATATCGTACGTGAAGTAAAATATTGCAAAATAAGCTTAAGCATGCTGGTTAATAGAAATTGAAGTTACCGTATTTTACGGACGCTCCGGACCATAAGATGCACCTTAATTTTAGGATGGTAATTTAAAGGAAAATAAATTTAACGTGATTCTAAACGAAACATTTTAAAGGGAATAGGCTAATATACTTCATTGCATAAACAATGGAATCAGTGTAAATCACTTCTAACTTAAAATCTGCATTGTACGAAAATCTCTTCTGTACAGGTGCATCGCATCAATTTTAACAACTAAAGACTGAATATATTTATTACAATATTCCGCCTTTACCCTTAACATTTAATACACAACTTATCTTGAAAATGCATTTCGGCGTATACTGCGCCATTTTCAGTTCATATAAGATGTAATGAACACAATTCTTCTGAAATAATATTGTTTATAAAATTTATTTGGTAACCTAGGTCACCGTTGTAGTCAAGTCAAATAAATGATTTTGGTCAATTATGTTTTCATTAAGGATGTTACTCCTATTCTTATAAATTTGAAAGTTTTCCAATGTACTTAGTCTAACATTACTAATTGAAAGTTTTCCAATGTATTTAGTCTAACATTACTAAAGTTAGACTAAATACATTGGAAAACTTTCAAATTTATAAGAATAGGAGTAACATCCTTAATGAAAACATAATTGACCAAAATCATTTATTTGACTTGACTACAACGGTGACCTAGGTTACCAAATAACAAATTTTATAAACAACATTATTTCAGAAGAATTGTGGTGTTCATTACATCTTATATGAACTGAAGATGGCGCAGCATACGCCGAAATGCTTTTTCAAGATAAGTTGTGTATTAAATGTTAAGGGTAAAGGCGGAATATTGTAATAAATATATTTAATATTAACCCTTATAAGTTATGTTGGAAATGAGTTTTTTAACTAAAGACTGAACATAATTTTACACCCTCTCACCCTCAATTCAGCATTCGATGAGTGTAACGGGACAAGGCTGTTTAGAGGTCATAGCATTCATTTAAACCACCCGGAAAAAAACACTCTTTTTGTATAAATAGCTTTCTTTTCGCATTGTACACCTGGCTTCCAGCTACCCTCGTTTTACGATTGTGACAAGTACATTGATATACAACTAAAAAACATAATCGAGATAACACCGGGATAACATGTTTTACATTGCCTGGAAACAGAAGAAAAGTGGTTTTGGAATCACGTCTGTCTGTATGTCTGTGTTCTAGGGTTGAGCATCGATGGTCGATGTTTTGTACATCGATGGGAACGACCGATGTTTTTGCTTCATGGAAGTTTCTCCCCGAATCGATGTTTTTATAATAAAAGAAAAAGATGAAGAGGCCTACCTTACAGTCTGAATTAAACAACCTGCGACTTGTGACAGGGTATGGAAGGGTATGTTTCCATGGTTTTTCTGAAGATATGCAAGATGTTTGCATTTTGGAGTGATGCTAAACAGCTGACTGAAGCTCTAATACAAGTAATACTGCGTAATACAGTGCAGTTTTCCCACATTTCCACTTCAAATGGACTGTTACAAGTCGCAGGTTGTTTAAATCAGACTGTAGTTCTAAGGTACGAGGGCTGAATGAAAAGTAATGCCTCCACCTTCATAACTTGGGTTTCGATGGCAGTATTTTAATAAATCAAACACAGAAATAATCCTTACAATATGCCCTTTAATTACCAATATTCACCTTTCCACGAAATCACCATACAATTGAATATACTTCTGCCAACGGTGAACAAGTTTTTTGAAGCCATCACGGAAGAAGTAGACACTCTCTTTCCGCAACCAGCCTCTCACAGTTCTCTCAACTTCTTCATCAGATGCATAGTGAAGTCCTCGCAGATCTTCTTTCATTATCGGAAACAGATGAAAGTCAGACTGCGCTAAATCTGGACTGTATGGAGGATGCCGTATGGTGGTGAGCTTCAGTCTTCGAAGTTCTGCTATGGTGTGGAGACTCAAGTTCACCTTCTGTGAGAAAGTGTGTGCAACATATTTTGCACCGCTTATTTACAATATGCATATTCACATAAAAAGACTGTCCGGTCCTATTGAGCTGGGCAATAGTATATTGCGATACTTGTTCTGTAAGCGGTGCATACGGATCGAGGAAAGAGTTTGAAAAAACGAGGCGCTCGCGCCGAGTTTTTTCAATTTTCCGAGATCCGTTATGAGCTTACGGCAGGAGTATTGCATGCTATTTTTTGCACGATGATTATTTATATCAATTTAATTATATTAATTGAGATATTACCTGAAAATATTATGTATATACATTATTGAAGATGGATGTTTATTTCAGAAAGTGATTCGCATGTGATTGTTGTTATGGGAACCGAATATTTGTCCTGGGGCCCTTGTCCATAAAGGCTTGTATTATGATGTGCCGTAAATAAATTCTTACCGGACGGAAACCCTTACCGCACATAGCAAGAAGATTGCGTGTGGGAATGTCAACTTACGATCCACGGCAACAACATTCGTAAGTACCACTAATTAGTTAAGTCGTGCAAAAAAACTCTTTTAGCAGAACCAAAGCCACCGTGCACCCAGATTGTGACCGCAGATAAACTGGTGTTCACAGCAGGCTTGTGAGGTGCAATTAACCATGTCGTATATCACATTTAAACTATCGCCCAGGCGGCGTGATGGGGTTGTTATTTATAATTAAATCTGTGTCGTTACGATGTCAGCATATGGGGGATGAATTAACGTTACCATCATCAACCCTCTCGTTGGAAGTCCCCACCAGCTGCTTAATTAGCCCTCCTCTAATATCCTGAATTATACCAAATCGTTACCAGTTTGGCCGATAGGAAACAGCGCGAATTTATAGGTTATAATTATCATTATTTTATTATTATTAGTATTAGTATTATTATTAGTGGTATTATAATTGGTATTAGTATTATTATTATCAGTATTATTAGTGTTAGTATTAGTATTAGTATTAGTATTAGTATTAGTATTATTGTTATTATCATTTCCTATATGCATTAATTCTATATGTATTTTCTAATACTTCTCCATCTTTACGAATAAAATTTACGAGGGTATCTCAATAAGTATCCGCTCTTTTTGTTTATTTTTTTGTAGGTTGACTTTCCCGCTTTGTGTTCCCTCACGTCGGCATGTTCATTTCTCTCCGTGTTTTTAATGTTTGAATGTTATGAATCCATTGAGTGTTGCGCTGTTGCACATTCAATATGGCTGCACCGCTCTGCGTTTGCACCAAAGAACAGCAGTGTGCAGTGATCCCTTTTTTATCGTCTGAAGGTCTACCAGGAGCCGAAGTCCATCGAAGATTTCCGCACAATATGGACAAAATTTTTACCATGGCGAAGCGTTTACGAATGGATTGAAAAGTTAAAAAATGGTCGAACAGGTATGAAGGACGAGGAAAGAACAGGACGCCCATCCACATCCACTAGTGACGCCAACATTGAACAAGTGCGTATCATGATTCGGATAAACCAAAGAGTAATTGTCGATGAAGTGGCAAACCATATGCAAGGAACCAAGGAAGCAGTATGAAGGAAGCGGTGCATACGAGGCTTTCTACTCAGCCGAAAAACTTTTTTTCTGAGGGCATCAGGAAGTTTTTGCAACGATGGATCAAGTGCATTGAGAAGCAAAATGAGGTAATGTTGAAAAATGAGGTAATTTAAAGTTTTTTTTATTGTTTTTGCAGTAAGTTTAAAAAAGAGAGTGCGGATATTTATTGACTTACTGTCCTACTTTCTCAGCCAAGACCTTTTAATATGGGGAAGAGAGATGTCTCAACAATAATAACTAGGGATGGGTCGATACCAAGATTTTCTCGATACTCGATACCGATACATGATTTTTTCCTCGATACTCGGTACTTAAATACTCGATACCTTCAACATTTCCAGTTTCAATAAATAGGTACATTAAAAATTAAAATTTGAGAGAACTGCGTTATACCAGCTAAATTAATTAACTCTGCATATTTAATGAGACAAAATTTAATATCATCAGTAGCCTATAATTATTTTTAAACTTTACATTAAACTAAAATTAGTTTTTTAAACAGTCCACTTACAAGTTTTTGTTAAAAAATACTAGCATTCTCACTTAATTGCAGAATTACAAAAGTATCGAGCGAGTTTTCTGAAGTATCGTTCGATGCCTATACCATGCAAGTATCGAGAGTATCGAGGTATCGAAAGTATCGAGGACCCATCCCTAATAATAACAATTGAATGCACTCTTATTGCATAGGGCTACCAGTGGTTAGTGTAGTGACTCCCTATATTATGTCAAAAGATAGACAATCGCAGGTTATCTGATAATACCAGGAAACACGTGATTCTTCTGTGAAAAACAAGAGCGAGATCTACAATAAAGATGTGTACCTATCATATAAATAAGATTGTGATCTTGTGTGCGATATGGAATGGAAGTTTCTGTGAATACGATATGGCAGGATTCCAGATACGACAAAGGCATTGCTTGGGTATTATTTTCCATATATTCAAATATATAGCGTCGTCCCTGAAACGTTATATGGCAGCGTCTTTTCTCTGCCATATACAATATCACTTCCTCTTGTACGTAACCTTTAACTTTGTCGAGTGAGAAGGAAAAGATTTGGGTTATCATTGAGAAGTTGGAATATGGCCGTAACTAAAAAAAAAATGAAGTTTTGAGATACCTATATAATGTAATATTCATAGGCGTACCGAGGGGGGGGGGGTTTGGGGGTTTGAACCCCCCCCCCCCCCATTGATTAAAAAAAGGAAAATTGTATGATTTTTTAAAGTCTGCCCATAAATTAATTAATGCAAGTATAAAGCGTGGGAAGCTTTAAACTCGTTATTTTGCGTCTTAATTTGTAACATTTTCCAGGGGTGAGCCCCCGGAAGCTTAAAATTTGTCATTTTGCATCTTAATTTTTAAAATTTTCCGGGGGAGAACCCCCGGAAGCTTAAAACTTGTTATTTTGCATCTTAATTTTTAAAATTTTCCGGGGGAGGGCCCCCGGAAGCTTAAAACTTGTTATTTTGCATCTTCATTTTTTAAATTTTCCGGGGGAGGGCCCCCGGACCTCCCTCTCCCTAGGGGGTATGGAATACGCCCTAGACCCCGCGGATGTTATAACCCCCCCCATATGGTCGGCCTGGTTACGCCTATGGTAATATTTGAGCTGGTGTTTCCGTTTAGTCCGAATTCAATTGTGAAATTAATTGAAGGTGGCCTTGCTCGGTTGCCACAGCAACTGTTGGGGGAAAAAAAGAGCATCACTGAAATAGTTTTTTGCAATATAACACATTATATCGATCGCTTCAATATTGTTAGCCCGCGTATAACCATACCTCGTACTATTTTCTCTATGTCCAGGGTAGAGAAAGTTATGTGACTGCATTATTTTCGTGGATTTCATAATTTAATATTTATTTACAACATTAATTATATTGATAGCTTTTCTAAATTGTCAAAGTCCCGCTTCAATTATTTCCAAACCCATCTGAGACCATGCCAACTGTGATTTGGATTTGATAATTCTGTGTAAAAAGGGATTAAGTATACTAAAAAAAACATTTAATTTTTGGCATTTAAAAACCAAATTTTACAAAATTCTTTCTTAGTGAGCACCTACATTATGAAACGAAGGTACTGTCAAAATTCCAAATCTCTACCTATTATAGTTTAGGCTCTACACTTGATTCTGTCAGTCAGTCAGTCAATCAGTCAGTCATTCAGTCAGTCAGTCAGGACAAAGCCTCTTATATACCGTATATAGAGATTTAATTTTATCCATACCCAAACGGATCACCCGGTAAATGATAAGCTAGTGATTACCACTGACACCCACACGAAGTCACAACTCCTGTACGGTTCACTAACGAAGTTATTGGCATTGAGGGTTAGGGAAGGCAAGGCAGGTTTGTGCATTACCACAGACGTCAGTTCATGTTCAATTCATGGCGAGACGCGGTGGGTGGAGTGGTTGCAGCCCTGCCAGGAGCAAGCCATTGTGCCTGCCATGTCATCATCGTCCCGTGACATCTTGAGCTCATAGAAAAACCCCTGTTAATGGTACCCTTTATAGAGAGCAGCCTTTTTTTAATTTCACAGTACGGAGTTCTTGTGTTTGGCAGCATTGTTCATACTTTTCACAGATCTAGACGGATGCTTTGACGTTCACGAGATAACGAACGTGATGTTTTGGACTTTCACTAGTAAGAAATTGTGTATAATCTTAATCTATATTAATAAAAGGAAGTGTCTGTCTTTCCTTCTGTCTGTCTGTCTGTCCGCGATGCCCAGCGAAATCTACTCAACGCAGAGATCTGAAATTTTAAACATAGGTGGACTGAAGGGTCGGAAAATGCACCTCGAAGCCGGAATTTTAATTTTCGCTTTGTTCGTGAGTTATGAGTGAAAAACGGGCAGAAAACGTGCATTTTTTGTGTTTTCGAAGCATCACTTTCAGTAATACATTTCAATGTCAAATCAATTACAGTTGGCTTTGGCTATTTTTGTCATACCTTGGAAGCATCGCGATCGCTTGATTTTGTAAGTCCATTCTGGACGATTCATTTGTTTAGAGTGTCAAGGCCGGCAGACATGAAATTTTCAACCTACACGGAAGAAGGATAATCAACATTGGCCTAAATATGGTCAAACATTGTTCAATTTGAACGAAACTCACTATACAGCGGTTTTCTGGGCCAAGGAACTGGAATCTGAGGTCGCTTTTACCAGGGAACGCTACCTAATCGTGGAATGCACTCCACGTGATTTAGGTGTTAATAAATATGATTTAACTATTATGCTCTTTATTTTTTATTTTTGAGATAATTATCGCGGGCGAAGCCGCGGGCACATGCTAGTAATAATAATAAAATCAGGTGAACTGATGTAACAAAGTGCCAGAATGCTTTTGTTTATTCAGTCATAATTGCAATTATGATATGCAGAAAAGAAAGTTATTTTTGTAATCGATTTCCGAGTTGAGCTCCAGATCGATTCATTAAACAGTGCTTACGGAAGAACAAATGTCTAGTTTGATAAGCACATGTGGTTATGTGGTTAGTGTTATTTCTCAAAACTCAGTGTATTTCAGCTTCCAAAGCCGTATGTGAACACTGTAAAACATTATGTTACCATGAGAACTGATGTGCATTTGATAAATTCTTTCTATAGACACTAAATAGGGCGTTACTCCGTTATAGCTCCATCGATTTGTTCTAAAATAAATATGCTTCTTCCCATGGACGTTTAAATCGGATTCCGAGTTTCATCAAAATCCGATAAAGATTATTTGAGTTAGCCTAGCGCGTATAGACACGCGGACAGACAGACAGACGGAAAGACATTTCCTGTCCACCACAGAATCTCAGAAAGTACCTCTCTGGCACTTAATAATAATAATAATAATAATAATAATAATAATAATAATAATAATAATAATAAAAACTGATCTTACCTTTACCGTATCTCTGCGGTAGTATATTACAATCTCTATATATATAAAAGGCTTTGTCCTGACTGACTGAATGAATGTCTGACTGACTGATTGACTGAATGACAGGAATCAACGTACAGCCTAAATTATAACAGGTAGAGACTTGGAATTTTGACAGTACCTTCGTTTTATAATGTAGGTGCTCACTAAGAAAGGATTTTGAAAAATTCTGATTCTATATGCCAAAAATTAAATGTTTTTGAAAATACTTAATCCCTTTTTACATAGAATTATCAATTCCAAATCACAGAATATATTGTTGCCAAATGGTATCAGGTGGGCTTGGAAGAAACAAATGAAATGCACTTTTGACAAATAAGAGAAGTTATCAAAATAATTCATGTTATAAATAAATATTACAGAATGAAATCCACTAAAATAATGGAATCACATCACTTTCTCTACCCTGGACATAGAGAAAACAAAACGAGGTATGGTAATGTGTATATTATTATATTATATCGCAGGTTTTTGGAGAGAAAAGTATGAAGGCTTTATGGTAACATAAGAGTGGGAAATTTCCCGCCTCGATATTACAATTTTATGTTACAGGAATTTCTGTTTCTTCTTATTTAAACCTCTACCAGGCTTGCTGTGCACTGTAAAAGCGATGGGATGCAAAATTCTAGATCCTCTATGAGCCATAAATAACTATATCAAGCGTTTTCTGAGAGTTTGAGTGTAATAAGTCGTTCTTCCTATTTCAAATTATAAATGCCTATATAAGGACCTAGAATTTAAAATTGAAAATCCTTCATAAGCTAATTTCCAATTACAAAATACCAAACCCGGGCGACGCCGGGTCTTTTAAGCTAGTAGTACAATATGCAAAGAGTGTATAATGACATTTATTAAGATACGTGTAACTCGTAAGTAGGAGGAAAAAAGTGATTTAAAAGATAAATATCAAAGTGCGTAACAAATAAATGTGATAAATGCAATAAAATTATTACTTGCCTATTAACGAATGTACATCATCGATAGTCGGAAGTGACATTTTATATTTTTACTTTTTGTACCGGTGGAGAAAGTATTGTGAACTTCGATGTCGAGTTTTCAGCATAAATACACATTTTGAAGTCTCTTGAATCCAAAAATACAATTTTCAGAAACAAGTATGTGTGTTCACAGCTTTACTCGAGAACAAAAAATCATACCAAACGAAATTTTATATTTTAGTTAGGTATCTACTTCGGATACGACACAAAGATTATAATGCAAAGCCTTTCAGGCTGCACTTTTTCACCGACATATTGAAGACCTGAGTGTAAAGATGATTATGATTGTTACAAAAATTTGAATTTTTGGCCTATGTCTTAGAGCCATATTATAGTAGAAATACAACAAAAAAATCTTAATTTATTTCAAGATCTAATTATGGCAATCCATAAAATTGATGTTAATATTTGTTGCTAAACGAAGTAATTTATTTTTTCACCAGGAAAAAGTATACAGTATATTGACCCTGCCAGGGAAACCCTATTAATTCTTCCTATTTGAAGGGATTTAACTTCAGCTTAAAATTCCGAGCATTCTAAAAAAATTATACCTCTAGCTAAAAAATTGATTTTTTGTAACTATATTATTCAAAAAGTATAATTTGTGGTATTGATTTCCAAAGATATGGAACATTTTCATGTATTAAAAATGAATTTCACAATAGTGTAGTACAATGTTCAAAGTCTGTCACACACTAACAGAAAGCCCGACTATAGAGACATTACTTTTGCGATGTGCCGTTGGAGCGCCTTTAACGGCCGACGGCTTGCTTCCAGGCCGGCGGACCGTACGTTCCCGGCACATCGCAAAAATAATCGTTCTGTACATTATAGTAAGTGTTTCTGTTGCCTGTATTTAATGTTTTTTTTTCACGAAAAGAAACAAAAAACCGAAAGGGACCATGCTAAATTTACATTGCGACTTATGGATGGGTTTCTTAAAGTGCAGATCTCTTTTGATACTCAACATACTATGATAATATTATAGGAGAAAATATCCTCTGACACTGGTATTTGAACCCAGAACCTTTGGCTATCCGTGCCAATGCTATACCAACTGAGATAAGCCAGAGTTCAATTCATAGCGCCAGATAGAACCTCTTTCCTATGACTGATTGCCCCTTAACTCTGGCTTAGCTCAGTTGGTAGAGCATTGGCACGAATAACCAAGGTCCTTGGTTCAAATCCTAGTGTTGGAGGAATTTTTCTCCTATAATATCATATAATGTCCAACAGAGATAATAATCTGTGGTTCATGAATCTATATGCATGTATCTATCAACATACTTTGGTTGGCAATTCTGTCTTTATGTTTGTTGTGATCAGAAAATGTAGTGCAAGAAGGAAACGAGTATATACAGTCATCTAAGCTACGGAGTCTTGCTGTGGGGCAACCATGCTTACACAAACAAACTTCTACTATTGCAAAAGAGGACAGTGAGGATAATATGCGGAGCTCCCCTGAAAGCACACTGTAAATCACTTTTTATCGAACTTGGTATTCTTACCCTTCCATGTATATATGTTTTTAATTGTCTGATGCCCGGTTTCTACAAACTAGTGAATTACCTATGGGTAAATTATCCATGGACAAATTAGTTCCATTTAACCTACAATGATATAATGAGCAAGGCCTTGGAGTTGTACAGTTAATTTAATTCAGAAGGCTTTGATTCTCATTGTTTAAATATTACTATTGATCCTATGAAAGGTTAAATTTTATCCAGCCATCCATGAAAGGATAAATTAACCCGAAGATTTACCCTAAGAAAGATCTAGCCCGAGTTTGTAGGAACATTTTTTTCTGTCATTTTCATATTTACCCAGAGGACATTTATCTAGAAACTCGCCACAAGTGTATGTGATTGCTATCTTTAAATTATTTGTGTTTGTGTGGTGTTATTCTTGTGTTTATAGAAACCGGCCATTATTCATGTAAAGAAGAACTTGTCTGATTTCACTCGATGCACATCTCTTCATAACTATCCTACTCGATGCAGTAGTTATTTATATATAAATAAATGTAAATATACCAAGACTCAAAATAGTTATGAGGTGATGTCATTGAATTTATTCAATAGTCTCCCAGAAATCATAAAGAGAATTACTTGAAGTAATTTTAAAAGAACAATCAGAAGATTTCTACCAACTAACCCTCTCTACAGTGTTGAAGAGTATTATAATATTGAGTGGTTTTAATTATAGTTGTAAGTTGTATTTTATTTTCTTGACGTTGCTATATATTGAATATGTCTCCAGCAATAAATCTCAATCTGTCTATCTATCTAGATGACGTTGAAATCTAAAAATCGACATTTTTCACCTTTAAACAGCTGTTTATTATTATTATTATTATTATTATTATTATTATTATTATTATTATTATTATTATTATTATTATTATTATTATTATTGTTGTTGTTATTGTTCTATTACTCTTACGCGGGCACGTCTTTACCGAATTATGGTCGGTTTTCCCTGGCACTTGAAGAACACATATTGTTCTGCAGTCATTAGTTACAAAACACTAAACATAGTGATATTACTATTAACAATAATAATCTCTTCACTACAATGCTATTTAATATAATTAATTTACATTCGTGTCTGCAGACACTAACGGGTCATTGCATTACCAGATCACTCTAGGTTAGCTCTGTCATGTTGATGTCCCCATTTACATTCTGTTATAATCCCATCAGTTGGACATTTGACAATACGTTCGTCTGTTAATTTCATCCGTCAACTGCATTTAAATGTCAGGCCCAGTCATAATTCTGCATTTAATGCGCATAGAATTTTATCATAATGTCGTTAAAAACAATTTTAATATGTGAAATATAACTTCATAAAACCCTCTTGTTAAATCAATCAAAAAAGTTAATCGAATGACGCAGTTGGTACGAGCGTATGGCGAGAGGAAATTCTAATGAAAGTGCCAGTTTTATTGCCTGATATAGTCTGAGCGCCTGTCATTATGCAACACACATAGCAAACACTGTTATGTCAAGTTTTATCGGCCTCCCATAAACTGCCAAAAATAGTGCAGTATAGGGGGGGCTTTGACAAAGAAAATGTAAAGAAGGGGCGAGTGGCGTAATAAAATGATACGGACGGTATGTGGGGTTAATATAAAATACTAGTATAATAAAATACACATCAGGGTGGGTGGGTGGGTTGTGAAAAATATTTCGACACTAACATGTGACGCTTGAAGGGTGTTGTTAAAATTGAGAGGACGTTCAGTAATGGAAAATAAATTTTATGACGTGAACACGTTTTAGCATAATGGACAACCACTCTGTTCGTTTTTTTTTCAATGCTTTTTTTTTATGAAATGGTCCTACAGCTATTGTTGGTTAGGCTAATAGGTTACATGTAGTTCTCCTTTGTGTCTTTTTACGTGCACTGTTAAAGGAATATTCAGTTTGAAATAAAAGTGGTGTGAGGCATTATTATTATTATTATTGAAGTAAAACTTCTTTAGTGGCGGTAGAGGGTAAATCTGGAAAATCAGTCACACTAAAACCGTCACGAAATCAGTCACAATCAGTCACGAAATCAGTCACACTCTTACTTGTTTCGGTGCGGACTGCACAGAAAACAATCAACTCAATGATTAGGAGTAATCAAAGGAAATTTTTCAGACCTTACTTCCTCAATGGCAATAGACAATTCCTAAGCAATCTAAAGGTATATTATCTATTTTATGGAACCCGGAGGTTCATTACCGCGCAAATCAAAATTAAAAAATACAAATTTCCAAAATTAAAAAAAAACAAAATTAAAAATGATAACATCCAAAAATCCAAAATTTAATAAATAATAAAATAAAAAAAAATAAAAATAAAAAAATCAAAATTTAAAAAAACAAAAAATAAACAATTCAAAGATCGAAAATTTAAAAAAATCCAAAATTAAAAATTCAAAGATCCAAAATTAAAAAGTCCAAAATGCAAAATTAAAAAAGTCCAAAAACCCAATATTAAAAAGTTCAATAAAGCAAAATTGAAAAAATCCAATAATAAAAAATTGAAAAAATAAAA
This sequence comes from Ectobius pallidus, assembly GCA_964059195.1. NCBI lineage: Eukaryota > Metazoa > Arthropoda > Insecta > Blattodea > Ectobiidae > Ectobius > Ectobius pallidus. The sequence continues at coordinate 164,917,434 of CAXKWD010000006.1, forward strand.
AAATAAAATAAAGTTTTACTTCTGTCGCGTGGCGTTCCACGCACTCTTTTATTATTATTTGCGAATGAGCCTATTAGGACTACCCAAAGTACTTAGAGGCGTGCATTTGCCTTTCTTTGTGCCCATACTTCTTTCATTCTTTTGCTGTGGGCTTCCTTTCTCTCTTGAGACCACGTTGTTCCAGTCTTCATCTTTGATTTCTCCTCTTATTATTATTATTATTATTATTATTATTATTATTATTATTATTATTTATTAGTATGATAAAAGGACAAAAGTGTTATAGATCTCATCACCATAAATAAAATAAAATAAAATAAAATCAGGTAAACTGATGTAACAAAGTGCCAGTATGTTTTTGTTTAATCAGTTATGACTGCAATTATGATATGCAGAATATGTTAATTTTTTTAATTGATTTCCAAGTTAAGCTCCAGATTTATTCATTAAGCAGGGCTTACGGAAGAAGAAAGGTCTACCATCTCGGCCACCTGGGTCATTTTAACGGTCTAGTTGGATAAGCGCATGTCAATTAATATGTTTTTTGTCATAGCTACCTGTATTTTAATTTCCAAGGCCTTATAAAATCACAGTAAAACAATAGGCTATGTTGTCAAGATAACTGATTTTCATTTTTTTATAAATTCTTTCGAATACGTATATTACCATAAAATAGGCACTAAATTGAGCATTACTCCGAAACAGGTCAATCGATTTTATCCATTATGAATAGACGTCTTCCCATGGACATTATAAATGTGTATACCAAGTTTCATAAAAATCCGGTAAAGCGTATTTGAGTTACCGCGTCTTTAAAATATTCACTAAATTGGGTTTTACTCCGGTACCGGTCTACCGATTTGGTCCAATATCAGTAGACGTCTTTCCACGTACATTATAAATGGGTATACAAAATTTCAGGAAAATCCAATAAAGCATATTTGAGTTATCGCGACTTCTTATATATTAACATAAAAACACTAAATTGGGCATTATTCCGGTACTGGCCAACCGATTTGGTCCAATATCAATAAACGTCTTCCCATGGACATTATAAATGCGTATACGAAGTTTCATAAATATCCGATAAAGCGTATTTGAGTTATTGCGCCTTTAAAGTAGACACTAAATTGGGTTTTACTCCGGTACCGGTCAACAGATTAGGTTCAAATTCAATAGGGCACTTCTCATGGACGTCATAAATGGGTATACCAAGTTTCATGGAAATCCGATACAGCGTATTTGAGTGATGGCGCCTTTCTATTAGAAAGGCGCCATAATCTATTAAAATAGGCACTAAATTGGGCATTACTCCGGTACCGGAGTACCGGATTGGTTCAATATCAATAGGGTTCAATATCAATAGGGTTCTTCCCATGGACATTATAAATGTGTTTTCCAAGTTTCATGAAAATCCGAAAAAGCGTATTTGAGTTATGGTGCGTACAGACACACGGACAGACAGACGGACAGACAGACGGACAGACAGACGGACAGACAGACGGACAGACGGACAGACAGACGGACAGACATTTTTTCGTCCACCACACAATCTCATAAAGTACCATACTGGCACTTAATAAACAAACAATTAAAATGGAATAGTAGAGTGGTCTGTTCATAAAATTCAGCTAAACTATAACATGGGTTAACAGTCAACCATTCATGAACAATTCTTTCAAAATTCTTAAAGTTAGCGTCAAATATAGGCTACGTGCAGAAACAGAATTGAAAGAAGATACTGTACAATTCAGTCTGTTCTGTTCAGGTTTAATATTTCCACCTAGTATTGTAACTATGGACTTGATCACCTGTTATTAAGCTACTATATCTCAGTTTAACATATACCGTACTAAACATAGATATACTGTATATACTGATTAATGACTGTCAAAAAAAAAATTATGAACAGAGAATTACAGTGATTATTGTAACAACTAAAATTCATCATTCTGATGGCCATCTCTTGTAACACAAGTATTGAATTTATCCTTGAGGAATTACCCCAGAACAACAGACCAAATAACGCACTATTACACAACTTATTCACTATATAGTATATTAAATTTCAAAGTAAACAGTACTTCATTGTGCAGTTGATTGAGGCACAAACTATAAGGTCGTGGTTTTAATTCCCAATTATATTATTTTTATCCGTCACAATATTTGTTTTATGTTTTTTTTTGCACGACTTAACTAATTAGTGGTACTTATCAATATTGTTGCCGTGGATCGTAAGTTGACATTCCCGCACGCAATCTTGTTGCTATGGAAACAAAACAAATTTCCGTGCGGTAAGAATTTGCTTACAACACACATCATAATACAAGCCTTTATGGACAAGGGCCCCCAGGACAAATATTCGGTTCCCATAACAACAAACACATGCGAATCACTTTCTGAAATAAACATCTATCTTCAATAGTGTATATACATAATATTTTCAGGTAATATCTCAATTAATATAATTAAATTGATATAAATAATCATCGTGCAAAAAATAGCATGCAATACTCGTGCCGTAAGCGCATAACGGATCTCGGAAAATTGAAAAAATGAGGCGCTTGCCTCGATCCATTTGCACGGCTTACGGCACTTGTATCGCAGTATACTATTACACAACTTATTCACTATATAGTATATTAAATATCAATGTTAATTATATTTGAAGGGGTTAAATAAAGTATAGGCACATGTAGCAGCAGTTTCTTCCGGGTAAAGCTTACCAAAGCACGACTTAACTACGTCATCTGATATTTGTCTACTTGCTTTCCAGTAGCCTTGATAATTTAAAAGCAAGAAGAGCGTTTAATAAAGTACTTTACGAAAGGTATGTACTCTGACTTCAATATGTACGCCATCTTTGTGTGAAACATTTCTGTCGTTTTCGTTTAATTTCGTGAGTGCTTTCTACTTTATTTCCATTAGTAAAATTAAAGATTCCTAATTCTAAAACATTCTCATCGAAGATTGTAAAGCTGTTAAAACATTTAATAATTTACAAGTTTCTCTTACAAGTTATATTTCTTCTGCATAAAATATAAGTTAACAAACCGTTTAACACATTACATTATCCTGAAAGGATTCCGTCCTACAACTTAAAAAGAGTTGGAATTCTTCTGAGACCAAAACATCAAACTTTTGTAAAATGTGATTGCCTGTCATCCGAGTTTTCAGTTTTTTCCCTTGTAGATTGAAAAAATGAATTGTATGACTTTCTTTTCCAATTTTAGACGTGTTAAAGCGTTAAAATATAAAATCTTACACTTTTCTTAAACATACTGTGAACTAAATTAAATTGCTTAAATGGTTAACAGCTTAAAACATTTTGAACACTGAGTTGGACAGAAAACTAGGTTGGAAAGTGTGGTTATTTATTACTGACCAATACTCTTCATTGAAAAGCAGTTGGCACAGTGGTAGTGTTCATTTATTTTTATTTATTTATTTGTTCGTCTATTTATTGTCTGCAAACATCCCTGAACAACTTGTAAAAGTTCATCGGTGGAGTTCGGATTGACCCTGTAAATGCTGAAAATTCGACATCGAATTTCTGGGCCGAACATAGTACTTCCTCTACCCATAGTACTTAGACAGGGTGTCCACTGGTCGGGAAAATCCTGGAATCCGGGAAAAGGCCGGGAATTTCGTATGGTCGGGAAAATCCGGGAAAAGTCAATGAATTTGTTAAAATATCCGGGAAAATTCGAAAAATTGCAAAGTGGGATCAAAAAGACTTTAGACAATAATAGGCCTATATGAAAGTATTTTTAATTAATTTTATTGTTTCTAATTTTTGTATCTGTTATAGCGTAAGTAATTATTGTTTGCAATTACTTTTGTTACTAAAAGTTTTTCTTATTTAAAGTACGTATAATCCTATAATTTTTCTTACACACTTATTAGAAAGTGCTTCATATTTTAGTCGGGAATTTCTGAAATGATCAATGAAAATCAGGGAATAAGCCGGGAATTTCTTCAGCATTACTTGGTGGACACCCTGTTAGAGTACCAGGCACAGAAATTAAAAACTAAAGCCGTTGACACTAAAGCAAAATCAACTGAATGCAATAATAATGAGGTAAGCTATAGATTTCAATGTAAGAGGAATGGGAAGAATGATATAGCATTTATAATAATAAGAGGAAATGTATGTATGTCTGTTCGCGATGCCCAGAAAAATCTATTGCACGTAGAGATTTAAAATTTTAAAGATAGGTGGACTGAAGGGTGGCCGAATGCACTTCGAAATCGGGTTTTTCTTTTTTTCTTTTATTCGCGAGCTATGAGTGAAAAACTGGCAGAAAACGTGACTTTTTGCGCTTTCGAAGTATCAGTTTTCGGTTATACATGTCAGTTATCAAATCAATTGCAGGTTTCTTTGCCTTTTTTGTCACAACTTGAAAATAAAAGCATCGCGATTTTTTCAATATAGCCTATCGCAAGGAATTAAAGCTCGATTCTGTGAGCTCACCCTGGTCGATTCGTTTGTTTACAATGTCGAATACAATAAAGGCGCTTTCTAATCGTGGAATGCACTCCAAAGCCGGATTTTTAGCAGTTTCATTAATTATTAATCATTTAGTTTTTTTAATGATTCGCGTGTAAGTATTAGTAAGTATATTGTTCTAATTATTTTGCTCTCTAAATCTTCGAATTGTCCACCGCTGTGGCTCAGGGGATGCGTTCAATCCTCTCACGCAGCGGGCCCGGGTTCGATTCCTGGTCGGGACAAGTTACCTAGGTGGGGTTTTTCTGGGGTTTTCCCTCACCTTTGAGACAAATGTCGGGTAACTTTAGGCCCTTGTGGTCTCCAGATATCATCTGGCCGTCATTATCATCTTCACCCCATCCTCGCCTTGTTTGGAGTGAGTGTGTGTGAATGTTGTGTCTCGTCCTATGTGTTCGTGTTGTCTCGGAGGTGGCCCCGGCATTGGGCTGATCACTCATCCGGGAAGGCCCTCCATGTCCTTGTCTGGTCAAAAAAGTATGTCTGTGATCCAAAGATAATCCCTCTCCCGACAGGTCGCGGCCCTGTAAGGCCCGGGTGGCTTGGGTCGCTTAAATCCTACAAAGGGAGAGGTGAAACTACGGTAAAGAAAGAAAGAAAGAAATCTTCGAATTAATTATCGTGGTCGAAGCCGCGGGCACCTGCTAGTAATAAATGTACATAAAGCGGTTTATTTATTTATTGTATCTCCAAATCTTTATGAACCCTATTTTGCCAGAAAAGACATGTTAGGGTTATAGCTTACACAGCAATATATACAGTAAAATATAGAATATTAATGACATATGGCTTTGAATGTATGTTAGGTACTGCATAAAATGATTATAACAACATTGCTTCGTGAAAATTTTTGGCACATGGAAATTTCGTCAGAATATATTTAGCTGGAGACTAAATTTGTCACACAATATAGAAACTCATGCCGGGCTTCAAAGTAAACAGTTATCACAATGATTAGGCCTATAGTTTAATTGTTGTACCTGTAGGATGCGTTACCCATTTTAGGGTTAAGACTCATTTAATAATATAAATTTCAGCTGAATTTAAGCTATTTTATTAATTTCTGAAAATTTGTGTAGATATATTTTGCATTGACTTATGCGGGATAAATATTTTAATTCTTGTCTTTAAAGAGTTTAGTTGGCGAATTTAGAATATTCAAACACGTATTCAAATACGTCTCCATTCTGTTCCCTTCACTGTTTTTCCTAACAATTTTTGACAGCGTCATCTTGACATCAAGAAACGACTTTCCTTGTTGCCAACAAATAGGTACGGTGCATAAGACATCTGCCAGACATCTGTAACTGAACTTTTTCAATCTGAAAATGTTCCTGTGGTCACATTCGTCGTACAAGTTAATTTCCGGTAAGTCTTGGAAATAAATTTCGTAATAATTTCTGATCAAACTGAAGTTGTATCTTATCATAATATTGTGACAGTCTTCGATAGTATTGTAATAATCTCGTAAAACGAGTAAACTTGCCTAATTTCCGGTTACCGGTACTGCTTCTTCGTCTTGTTCCATGGTATATTATAGTAGTAGGCTATATTTCTTTCGACTTAAATGCAAAGAAATTTAATTCAACACGCTACTAAGTAGGACATTAGTACAGTAGCACATTTTCCCCTATTTCCACAGTCTGGTATGACTGAAATTTAAAATGACAAATTTTTAAAAAAATATTTGAACCTGAAGATTCGATATTCATTATTAGAAAGAACATTTTTTCGTCGACATCAGAAAAACTCGCTAGTATTAATTTTCTGACCCTATGGTAGATGACGCAGCGGCCGGGTGGAAAACCAAGTCCCTCCAGGGATGTAGCGCCACGGAGTTTAGTTTAGTTAGTATACGGGCCAATATTGGACATTTTTGCAGCCTTCTTTTGACTAATAATTTTTTTGTGATAGTGTTTCGCTGATAGATCTTTTGGTTGGCAACAACTAGATTTAAGACAAAACACTGAATGATACAGTTGAACATCGCAGAAACATTTGCGTAAAGATTGACCTATTTGTAGAAAAAAAATATAGCCTATATCTCTTGAAGTTAAAGAAAAGGCAAATATCGAATTGATACTGAAAAATCCTTCGCTGTGGTAAGGAATTGCAGACTTTATATGAACGGGGTGAATGGGCCGGTATCTTGTATATGGACCAAATTTTCATTGCCGGAATAGTTAATTTATGTTATTAAATGCGAGAATGGTACTTTCGGAAATTGTTTGGGGGTCAGGAAAATGTCTGTCCGTCTGTCTGTCTATCCGTGTGTCTATACGCGCATTAACTCAAATACGCTTTATCGGATTTTCATGAAACTTGGAATACGCATTTATAACGTCCATGGGAAGAAGCCTATTGATATTGGACCAAATCGGTTTACCGGTACAGGAGTAATGCTCACTTCAGCGCCTATTTTATGGTAATATATTAGAATTAATTTATCAAATGCAAATCCGTTCTCATAACAACATATTGTTTTACAGTGTTCATATACGGCTTTGGAAGTTGAAATAGTTAGCTTTGACAAATAACACTACCCACACATTCTTTCACATATTAAACTAGACCTTTGTTCTTCCGTAAGCCCTGTTTAATGAATCGATCTGGAGCTTAACTCGGAAATCGATTACAAAAATAACTTATTTTCTGCACATCATAATTGCAATTATCACTGATTAAACAAAAGCGTTCTGCTATTTTGTTACGACAGTTTACCTGATTTTATTTTGATTTATAATTGTGTAGGTACTCGATGATAGTAGTAGTAGTAGTCAGGCCCGACGAGAGGGAGGGGCAGCCGGGGCTGTAGCCCCGGGGCCCGGCCGACCCGGTTTTATTTTATACTTTCTAAATTTACTCTAAAATAAAATTGTTATAAGTCAATAAACAGCTTAACTTATGTTCTGTGAGTTTATTTTATCTGCATTGTCCTGTCGTATAACGGTGACAGGGAATTTATCAGTTAATCTGAAACGGATTATTCTTGAAGAAAAATTGCTATTTTTGAAAAGTAGAAGCAGGAATCCTTTTGGACTCAACAGTAGGCCTCACTAACGTTCGGCATTTAAAATCATAATTTTCAAAAGATTAAACTAGTACATACGGATAAAATTGTTCCTAATTAGGACATTTTAATGTATTTTTTTTCCTTTTTCTGCCCGGCATCAGTTAACCGAGTTGGTCCAATATCAATAGGCTTCGTCCCATGGGCGTTATAAATGATATACCAAGTTTTATGAAAATCTGATAAAGCGTATTTGAGTTATCATGCTTACAGACACACGGACAGACAGACAGTCAGACAGTCCGGTCTACCAGACAATCTCATAAAGTACCGGTACCATTCTGGCACTTAATCATTATGTAATATCTTTATATAATCTTTTTGTTGCATCTAATATATAAAGTCGAATGTGTGTTTGTGGATATGTATGTTTGTTCCTTATACAAATCTACATTTCTTCACCAATTTACACGAAATTTTGCACACATACCCTGTTAAGCCCGGGAAGTGACGCGGTCAACATTAAAATTCAAACAAAATACTCCTTCCCTTGAAAATTATATAATTTCTGAGAATATTATACTGAAAAAAAATGAAATGATGTTCAGTTCACATGACAACAGTGAATTGTTTACTCTGATCACATAGGGCCTTGGCAACTATATAGCCTAATGCTGGACTTTAACGAATTATGATTCCATCGATGTAATATATTGGCGAAAATAATTACTGAAAATGAAATCCACGAAAATAAAGCACAGTGTGATGTAGTCACATAACTTTCTCTACCCTCGACATAAGAAATATTTACTCACTTTACATTTTGATGTAGAATAAGAGGTCATATTACAGGGACAACTTAAGTGTGTGAGTATGCTATATCAGAAGTCTGTAAATAATCATTTCCGCTGATAAGTTATCCATATCTGTAGGCTTTGTATTTGTTGAGAAATAGGGATGTTTATCATAGGCCCTAAGCATGGGATGGAACATTTTCAGTCCTATGCTCGCAGTATATTATGTCCCGGGTTTTAGGGGAGGAAAGTATGAAAGTGATACTGCATTTCTCTTTTATTTCAGCCCCGAAACGGTTATATGGTAACATGAGAATGAGAAATAAAATTTTCCGTCAAGTCAATACAATCTTATGTAATTTATGTTTCTTCTTATTTCAACCCCTCCCAGGCATGATGTGTAGAAGCAATGGAATGCAGCATTCGACATCCTCTATGAACCATAAAAAGCTAAAGGCGTATCTAGCGTTTTCTGATGGAATCGTTTGAGTGTGATAAATCTTTTTCTTCATTTCAAGTTTTACATACATAAAGTCCTCCATAAGTTAATTTCAAATTAAAAAATACAAAGCCCGGGCGACGCCGGGCCTTTTCAGCTAGTACATTATAAAGGGCGAGTTGGGTAGTAAATTTAATATTTGACGGGGGCCCGGGAAAATTTTTCCATGGGGCCCTTGCTTTCTTTCCACGGCCCTGGTAGTAGTAGTAGTAGTAGTAGTAGTAGTAGGAGTAATGGTATTTGTAGTGGTTAAAATGAAGGAACTTGATAATTATTAATTTGTTCGAAAGGGAAGAGAACGACGGTGACATTTGGTGACATCCTCTATAATCTCTATAACGTGCTAGCACCTTTTTCTTTACCCTTAACGGGCTCAGTCCCTAGAATGGAACTGGACATCGACTGACGGAGTTCTTTTAAACAATGTTAAAGATTCAAAATAACATCAAAACATTGTTGAATTTTATACGACACGATTAGTCGATTTCGCTCACAGAATGTATTTTGTTATCACAGACAAATTCTATGAAGGCTTTGGAAACAGGAATCATATTTTTAGTTCTTTCCTTATTGTACTTAAAAGAAAACAATTGTGAACCTAGTGGTATCCAAGCAACACGCTAGGTTTCCATCTGATTATCCCCGATTTTTTTGAATTTCTTAGAAAAATACAAACATTGTGTTGAGCAAATAATACATTCTCTTAATGAGAAAAGTTCCAGTATTTTTAGTAATAAAAGGTACAGTGGATGGTAGCTAGCTTTGAAAAAGCTCTGCTTAACAAACTACCATGCACAACTGATAACGAAGTCATTATAGGTGGTATCTCCCCTCATCATACGTTTGCGTATGCCGTTCATAGAGTACCATAACTCTGTTAATGAAGTTACTGAGGTTTGTTGGTTTCCCCTCACCCATTTCTGGTTATGGTATTATCAGCATTCATAAAGAATATCTTCAATATACATTTGCCCCAAGCAATTGTTCCTACGTTGTAAAGAGATAATGCTAAATTTGTTTAAAAGTACATATCGTTGCAGTGATGTCGAATTGAACTCTCATTATGAGATGCTTCCACAGTTCTCGTAGGCCTTCCTGTAATAGGATTACAATCCGTAAGACTAGGCCTATGTATGGGCACTTTACTTTTTTAATTTCAGGCATGCTGAATCTTGTTTTAAATTGCAGGCATACTTGAATCTTGTTTGAAGTTTTCTTTTTAATACTACCCGATATTGTTTATTAGGCATATCAAAAACGTTAGGGACTCCATTAAACGCCATAAACTGGTTGTCTTCAAAGTGTAGAAAAGGGATGATACTATGCAAGTAATTCAGATCTTTTTTTTTTTTTTTTTAAAAAAAGTCGTCTCTTCACAGCATTGATTTTACAAATTCTGCTTCTGAAAGTAATAGTAACTTATATTGCGATACAAGTGCCGTAAGGCATGATTACGGATCGAGGAAATAGTTTGAAAACACGAGGCGCTTGCGCCGAGTGTTATCAATTTTCCGCGATCCGTAATGCGCTTACGGCACGCGTATTGCATGCTATTTTTTGCACGATGATTATTTATATCAATTTAATTATATTAATTGTGATATTACCTGAAAATATTATGTATATACATTCTTGAAGACAGATGTTTATTTCAGAAAGTGATTCGCATGTGTTTGTTGTTATGGGAACCGAATATTTGTCCTGGGGGCTTTGTCCATACAGACTTGTATTATGAAGTGTATCGTAATGAATTATGACGTAGCGCAAGCACCGTAAGTAATTTAACCGCATCGCAACGCCCTTAGCAACAAGATTGTGTGGGAATGTCAACTTACGATCCACGGCAACAACGTTCGTAAGTACCACTAATTAGTTAAGGAGTGCAAAAAAGTATATAAGTAAATACACTACTGTCGATGGAAGCTTGTAAGCTACTATTTACAATCAAGTTTGAAAATTTTATTTACAAAATTTAACTGTTTATACTCTGGCTCTTCAGGAAGTCTAAAGGAAGATTTATCTGGATAATTATTTTTATTATTGCTCTAGTTTACTGTTCTAATAATATTTGCAGGCATTTCAATCTCGCAACACAGCATATCAGGGCAGCTCTTTCCTCCTGGTTACTCCTGGAACGCCGTTGTAATGTGTTTCATTGAACTTTATTACTCTGTGTGATTTTTTTAGGGCCTACATAAATAATATATATATATTTTCAATAAAGCAGCTAAACACCATATCCTTTTCTGAGCACGGTCTCGAGGCATTTGGGGGACTAAGTAGTGAGGAAGGCCTGTATCTTGAACATGACATTTATGAAACACCCTGTATATTATCTCATTTCATCCAAGATGTCAACTAGAACCAGTATCACTGAGAGATAATCCAGACATAATATCACAGTGAAAGTGAAACGCTTTGTCATCGTCTGGGAGAGCAGTTGGCAGGCCCGAAACAGGAATCTGCTCAAGTTGGTAACGACTGGAGATACTGCGTCTTAACTTGTAATTATCTTGTAAAGGAAGACATTTCTCAGAGAGTGTAGGAAATTAATCATTTCAAAGCCCTTCTAGTTTATCATATCTATTTTGGTATTAGAAAGTCGTCTTGAACCGTCGCACTTGATGTAGAGTAGTAATATCTTTATAATGAGGAACGTAATCCGATATTATGATTATAGATTTGAGACAGTTCTTCACTCAAGGCTGGTAAAAGATCCCTTTTATAATTGAAGCGTTTAGTTCTATAAGGGTGGCTTTCTCTTGGACCTTGGACCCTTCTGAAATGCATTAGTATGCACCCATTTAATAAAATATGGGAAGTTTTCCCTCAAAGAGAGAAGTTATAAAATTATTGTAATTGAGTGGTCAAAAATAAGTTTAAAACCTCAAATTTTCTGAATTTTAAGGATTTCGGTGTATTTGAAGTGGTTTCATGTGTAAAATCTGTCGATTTACTTATTTATTGTGTTGAGTTACTTTTTTTTGGCATTTTTAGCATGATTGTAACACTCTTTAATACCAAGTAGTCAAGAGTAATCAGCTATGTCCATTTTCATTTGAGAAAATATACATCTTAAGGTACAATTTGGTATAAGATTAACTTCAAAAAATATGTGTGGTTAATTACTATGTAAAATTACAAACAAGGGAATTTTTGTCCAACCCGTAACAGTGATAGTTTTGTTAAATTATTATTGATGAGTTAAATAAATGTTCTGACAACTGGAAACAGTTTATAATTTGTATTTAATCCCTCATACCTTCATTAATAACAACATTAAGACCCTAACAGTAATACCAGAACAGAAAATGAGCTTTTGTTTTGCAAAATCAGTGTCCAAATTATGTCACACCCGTAACAGATTTTGAAAAATAAATTTAAAATATTTAAAATAAATGTTAAATAATTCTTTGCATGCAGTGTGAAGGAGAAGGGATTGTAAATTTTACAGAATGTGAAGAACCAATTCTGGTTTATTATTTATATGTAATAAACAAAAATAGTTTTTATAATTTGCTAGAATGTCCCACCCGTAATTAAGAAATGGCTGTATGGGTACATAGATACATTTCAAGTTATCGGCTGAAAATACATGATTTTGGCACTTAGACCCTTGTAAAACTAAACGCTTCAATTTAGAGCAGTTGTGTCAAATGCGGCCCCCTTCAGCTAATAAATGCTAAAGTTAGTTAAAATGTGTCTGCCAAAAAAGTAATGTCAAATGAAATTTGTTAAAATCTGATTTTCTATCAGTATAGAAGACATGTGTCTCATAAAACACTGGTAGACCCATCTAGTGCATTTTTCACTAGGATACTTTATGCTCAACACTATAAAAATGAACAGAATTTTTAATTTCGTAAAGAAAATAGTGAATTTTATTTGTTACAGGGGACTGAACCAACTTCATTTTATCACTTTCGTTAGTGATATAGGTAGTGAATTTGAGGGCTTGCCATACCTTTAAGAAATCCTCTGGGTTGTTTTCATAGAGTTTTGAAAAGATTTTGGCCCCTTCGGGAAGAAATTAAAGTTTTCTAAGAAATGAAAGTCGAATCACCTGATAAGCTATGTGACGATAGTGAATTCTTGGCAGATATTGCAATGCATTTAAAATTGCAAGAGGACCATATACACAGGTAATTTCTAAAACTGCGGGGTACAATGAATTCTTTGGAAGCATTGGCATATTGTGTTTTAATAAGCTCACGCACGCTGTATTATGTTGTTTATGGACTTCCGCGTTAATAAGACTTGTACGCCTGCAAATGTAAGGTTAGACAACTCGCAGTACTCCGATGCCGGAGAAGTGGTCGTATAGCGACGGGGCTTACCATCATTTGTGTTGGCATGGTAACAGACAGCTAATGTGTTCAGTTAATACCTTAGTGTAGTTATTGTGTTAAAAATATTGTTAATACTATGCTGGTTGTGAAATGTGATTCGTTCTTGAATGTATCTGGTTTTCTATGAAATAAATTTAATTTACACTGTTGTTTATGTTTGATTATACATGGAATGTATGATTTGATAATAGAATTCTAAAAATTTGAAACATGTGAGTAATATTATGGATTTAAAGATAATTATTGATTAATTTTATTTTTGCTGTCGTGGAAATTTATATAATGTTTTAATGTATTATTAGAATGATTAAGTTAATATAATTATTTATTGTAATTATAATGGAATTAGTATACTTTTATTTATATATGAACTATATAAATAGTTTAGTACCAGTTGAAACCATAGGTGTAAATTGAAAATATAAACGTCAAATTTAGAAGAAAAAAATACGTATTCCATCTAGTCAAGAGTTGTCTAATGTAGTAGATATTTTTATTTTTATTTATTTTATTTTGTGATGATATTTAACTGATTATTCAAGAGTTTTATTCAGGTTTTGCTGGTTTTGAAAGCATAAAAGACAACGTCTCTTCTTAACGAGCCCTTGAAAGTGAACATCGAGCATCAACTATCCAGCTATCAACTTGAACGGTTTGATTTCCAACATTATTAATTTTTTACAATACCAGAAAAGAAAATTAAATAACTTTATACTTCTTTGCGATGAAAGTCTCCACAGCTAAGGCATTTTGGTCTTCGTATCATGCCTGCGTTTGGAAACACGTAGCTTTGAGAATGTGTATTTTCGAATTTTAAATTTATAACAAAAATAAGTACATAAAAAATTTATGTGACACTCACATAACTGCCTCTGTCCAAATAAATGTTAGCGTCTTAATATAGTATATTATGTATGACATTCTCTTCACGTAAATTGGCTGTAAAAATGAAGGGAACGTCGTTATCACATAGTATTGCATCCTCGATGGATACATAACCCAAATAAATTCAGATTAATTAACTGTCATAAATTTATGTACTTTATGCAAGGGCAATATATTTTTCTCACTTCACATTCTGCTAACTAGAGACCATATTGCAAAGAGCGCGGATTCAGAGTGGTTGACTTATAACTAACCTTCAGATAATTTTGTTCGGACAAAGTTTCAAATACGAGTTTTAGCTATTGGTATAAGCATCCCATGTACAACATTTAAAGAAAGTCGTTAGAGCCTTTTTCGAGAAATTCGCGAAAAACGAAATTTTCTTCATGTAAGATCCCTTAAAAAAATCACCACTGGTCACCAGTGTTCGTGTCACATCCTCAGAAGGTAGGCCTACCTAACCCAGTTTCCAACATTTTGTTTTCGTACGATTTTCTAATCTGGATCTAGGCTGTTCACACACAGACACACAGATATGTTTCCGAAAATAGCATTTTTGGATTCAGCGGACCTCAAAACGTGTATTTATGTTGAAAACTCAACTTCGAATTTGGGGGTCGAAAACAATACTTCCTCTAACTATAGGGCAGACCTATAGTATAGTCTTCGCGCCCAAACGAACCCCAGTCGGCTACAAAGCGAGCGGAACGCTTTTAAGTCGGACCACTTCCCTCATCTGGAAAAGATTATTAGGGTCTACCCACCCCTAAACGCTTTTAAGTCGGACCACTTACCTCATCTGGAAAAGATTATTAGGGTCTACCCACCCCTAAACGCTTTTAAGTCGGACCACTTACCTCATCTGGAAAAGATTATTAGGGTCTACCCACCCCCAAACGCTTTTAAGTCGGGCCACTTACCTCATCTGGAAAAGATTATTAGAGTCTACCCACCCCTAAACGCTTTTAAGTCGGGCCACTTACCTCATCTGGAAAAGATTATTAGGGTCTACCCACCCCTAAACGCTTTTAAGTCGGGCCACTTACCTCATCTGGAAAAGATTATTAGGATCTACCCACCCCTAAACGCTTTTAAGTCGGGCCACTTACCTCGTCTGGAAAAGATTATTAGGGTCTACCCACCCCTAAACAAATGCGGTGGTCCCTGCCACCAGGTCAGGGCTTGTTGCAATGTCACTTGTGTTGTTTCTCCAGATTTGTGGAAATCAGCTGCAAGGTTTTTAAACTGTGGCAACAATGCGCATCTTATGCTTAGGCACGCGCAACATTTCCCTTCCTTCCATTTCGGCTTTTCAACCCCAAGATGTTTATGGAGGTGTTTATGGAGGGTTTGGTCAGGGTTGGGGTTGAGATACTAAATTAGAGGGTTGCCGCCTGAGGATCCTTTAAAAGCGGTGACTATACCTATGGTAAGAGCAAAGGAAGTAACAAGCAGACTTACCAAAGTGATTGTTCTTTGTTACACTTACCGATATTAGAAGATACAAATCTCGCAGAACAGCTGTCTTATCAAAAACCAGTGTGATAATACTATATTGCTATACAAATGCCGTAAGTGGTGCTTACGGATCGAGGAAAGAGTTTGAAAAAACGACGCGCTGGAGCCGAGTTTTTTCAATTTCCGAGGTCCGTTATGTGCTTACGTTACGAGTATTGCATGCTATTTTTTGCACGATGATTATTTATATCAATTTATTTATATTAATTGAGATATTAGCTGAAAATATTATGTATGCACACTATTGAAGACCGATGTTATATTTCAGTAAGTGATTCGCATGTGTTTGTTGTTATGCGAACCGAATATTTTTCCTGGGGGGGGGCCTTGTCCATAAAGGCTTGTATTATGAGGTGTGGCGTAAGTAAATTCATAACAGCACGGAAACTCTTACCGCACATAGCAACAAGATTGCGTGTGGGAATGTCAACTTACGATCCACGGCAACAACATTCGTAAGTACCACTAATTAGTTAAGGAGTGCAAAAAAGCTATATTTTGCTAAGTTGCTAACAGACCTTCGACTCTTCATAAATATAGACCCTCTCTGATATTTATTGCAGCTGAGATGAGCATTTTGCAAAAATCATTGTACGCCATCATGATAGATATGTTGTTTCCATGGAGACTAACGATGGCTTTCTCTTGTTTTGTTTCAGAGCAATGACAGCTGGCAGGGACACGACGGAGATCAGGTGAGTACACGCAGTCATTTGTTTGATATTTTTCCAGGAGATAATCCCCTGGTGACGTAGGGATGTGTTAATTGGGATGCCACCTCGACAGAGGCTTAGCGTCAATTCCAGTTCTACACAGCATGTGACGGTTATTGGGAAAGCGTGTCGCTAACTTTTTTGTTCTAACGAGATCGCCGGATGCTCTAAGTGGACAAGCGAGACCGGATCTGTTGTTTTTTAAAACTTGTATCGACGTCAGTGAAGTTTTGTTGTATTTCTCTTGCATTAGGCTATCCCAAAGGAACGACTCTCTGTTCTTGTTAGGTCGCTGTTACAGACGATGTCGGAAATTCAGGGGTTTTTTTTATTTTTTATTTTTTTTATTATTATCATCTTTATTAAACAACATGCTCCATTGCAATGCAGCAATACTACATGCATTCCTTTTATCTTAACTACTCAAAAATATCTACATATGTACACTTATAAATATTATCCTGAATTATGTATTTGGTTTGTTTGTAGAGCTTCAAAATTTATTTTGTTCACAAATTGTACGAATTGCTTTAGATTTTTTTTGTATCAGTTCACTTTTCTCAACGGGCCAACACTTAAAAGTTTGCAAGATGTGCTTTCTGAATTGAGCTCTTTCCGAGTTCAGTAGTTCACACTCCCACAGTAAACAATAATTCGTAAGCAAGATTGGAAACGACTTTATTAAGTTAAAGAATGTGTCGATTTTGTAAGCGTTTTTGGTCCTATTGTCAATTTAATAGTACCTATCAAGGACTGAAGATTGGCTTTGTTGGTTAGGTATTCTTAGACCTCGGAATTTTAGTCAAGAAAAATTTACATTTTAGGTACCTAAAATAGGTTGCAAAATGATGTAATTAGGCACTATTCTTTAATTTTAGGGAAGGAAATGAGTATTTTTACACTTTTATGCGAATGACTATAAACATCACATGTTATTCGTAATACAATAAATTGTCAACTTTTCTCCAAATTTTCAACAGTTAAGGCTATGTCTTTTGTGTCTTAAAGTCGTTTTGAAGGTTTAAAATGACGTTTCCACTAATATAGATGTGATAGGAGCAAACTTAAGCCGGCATCACTCGCGCATATGACTGTCACGATATCACTCGCGCGTTAGATTTGATCTAACGTGCTTTTTTTTTTCTTTTATCGCTATTAGATACAACTCAAACGCATGAATTAAACTTACAATAAGATTCTACGTAACCATTTTAACATTTGTTAAAGCAAACACTGTTAATAGGCCTAATCTTTTTCAAAAACATATAATAATAATAATAATAATAATAATAATAATAAATGGCTTTTCAGAAAATGATTTCTTACATGATTCTGGCATTGTAAACATTTAATTTCCGTTATATTATTGTTAGGCCTACTGTTATTTTTTGTTTTATTATTATTTTGTTATCAGTAATATTATTTATTATTCGTATTATTATTTTATTCTTATTATTGATAACATTTATCATTATTACTACTATTTTTATTGTAGTATTATTATAACATTTAAAAGTGAAAAAAATCCCTTTAGGCAGGCCTACAGGCGGAGGTAGATTTCGAAGTGCTTTTGGTTTAATTTATTGTCGCTGCATAGCACTCTTCTTCTTTAGCCTTGGCATGGAAAACCTGCAGTAAAGAGGAAGAGCCTACAATCAATTGTTTTGACAACAATAATAGGATATAATATTCTGGGAGGCCGTGCGCAAGATCAGCAATGAATAAAATTAGCAAAGCCGCTAAACAAGACAAAATTATGATATTATAATAATTCTTTCAAGTGTTATTATTTTCAAACATTAAAATCTCGCGTCATATGAGAGCTATCAAGAAACTATTTATTGATTTGTAGAGTACTCATCAAGAGCTTTTCAACGATACCCCACAAGACGTGGTTTCAAAAGTTTCGAATTTTCATCCCCCACCCCCACCCTCACTCGAACCCCCGAATCGTTGGTGTCACTGTGAACTCCATAGGGAGTACTCTAATTTATTCAAACAAAGTGTCCCTCTATACTTCATAGGGGCCGAGATATACATTTTTAAAAATTTCAACCCCCTCCCCCGACCACCCCCTTGGGCCAATTTTGCTCATTAACGAACTTGTCCGAACTATTGGGCCTAGAAATAACATATTAAAATTTGGTTCAAATATCTTCAAAATTACGGCCGCTATCGTGTAAAGATATATATATATACAAAAATATCACAATTTTTTTTTTGAACGGGCGGTGGTTTCGTACTTAGGGGAGCATGAAACGTAAAGATATGAAAGAATTTTTCGAAAATCATAAAGTGGTATCCATTGCAATAGGTAGATTTTCTTCGAAATCTACCTAAAAACAGAGAATTAAAATAACATTATTCAAGAGTATTCGATAGCACGTAGCTTTGCATTTCCGCAGAAAATTTACTTCCATAGCAACGAGTATTTCTCAGCCTCCTGTGACAAACCATAAACATGGGATGTAATGAAAAGAACAGTGATACCACATTCTCCACGGAAACCTACCCTCCTTATCACACGTCATTAGTGATGATCATTTCAAACCGATTCCCAATAATCACTTAGCCTGGAATCGTATTCCAGAACACGTTCTAACGCAGTAAAAAATGTTCCATTATTTTTTGAAGATGCCGAGTCTGCGGTCTAATTTTATGGCGTCATATTTCTTGCAGAGCAGTGGAATACTTTTCCCATTTCTAAAATGTAATATCACTGTGCTGGGCGAATTTATATTCTTCGCGTGAGTTCACAATGATAACTTCAGAATTTGAGAACTTATTCCAATCTTTATAGTTTTCTAATCAATAACCTCAATTTTTATCACTTCTTTAAATTGCGATGTGTATAGAAAGAGTAGTTGAATACAAATAGAATTTGATTTGGTTAGAATTAGCTTGTTTTATAGTTCAATGTACTTTCCGGGCATTAATGGAGCAAGCAAAAACAAAAATAGCGAAAAAATGCAAAATAAAAAATCCATTTATGACCTAAAATAGTAAATAAATGGCTCAATTTTTGTAAATGACCAATGAGTTATTTTTTGTACTTATTTCTTGCAAGTAGCCTAATGAATTGATTTTAAGATAAATTTAATGGATGACAGTTTTATTTTGTTACTAACGAAGTAAGTACATTAATGCTACTTCGACACCCTTTGTGAAAAACTATTATTTCCGAACTGGCATGCCCTTCAAATTGCCTCTAGCCAATAGATGTCATTTAAGATGAACTAAAAATATTTTATTTCTATATTGCTAGCATACAAATTGCAGTGGCTGTTTACAATAAAACGAAGGACGAAAACTGGGCGGAGTTTCTCAAATGAAAGTACTTGTATCTCCACCGGAGATTATCTTGGAAGTGTAGTAGAGTTCAAAATGCAAACTTCTTAAAAATAGAGATAGGAGTTATGCCAAAAAGACTGCTTTGTTGGTTTTGGATGTTATTTACTTATAAAATTGGAAAAGACAAGCATTAAAAACAGCAATAATAATGAAAATTTCAAAATATAACAATATTACAATACTTTATTTTTTTTAAACTATAACAAATGTCGAAAATGATCTAAAATTTCTAAAATAAATATTGCTTATCTCTTGACAATGACGAAAAATTAAAAACAATGCCAAAAAAAATTGCCGTTTTCAATCAGTTGATTCAAGATACACATTTGTACATATTCGAGCTATCTTTCAACCTCCACGTAAAAAATGTGCAGAATAATCTTTTGTATTTTTTATTGATTTCTTACTACTATATTTAAGTATTAAAGTAAGTGACGAAGTAAAATTTATCATATCAAGTATAATATAATATAAATTATTTTGCGAAATATCCACCAAATTGGATGGAAGTTAACATCGAAGTGAACCATTTTATTTCCCAAAAAATCAGGTTCCTACTTATATTCTAACACATTGTTCAAATAATTTAAAATTAATTATACTGAGAGAGAGAAAGAGCTGAAAAAAGTTTCAACACGCGCCGTCATTGTGAGACGGTAACTTAATTTAGAACTAGAAGGGAATACACAATAGAAACAATTGGCGGTTTGTTTTGAAGTAAATTAAAACTTTTTCTTTCAGGGCTACAACTTTGCAACTCATTCACAAAGTAATCTCGTATTAATTATAATAAGCTAACATTTCCCAGAGAAAGAATGTTACCCCTTAAATACATAATGTATGCTCTGGGATACAGTAGTTTGCCAAGGTATGTATTATTGGTGAAAATTAAATTTTTGGTCAAAAAAATGTTTTTGTTGCATAAAAAAGCCACACTTGTCTGCTTCAAAACTATGCCTAGTTATACGAAAATTCCAGCAGGTAGTCATTAAGAATTTATGTCACAGTGTGCACTAGTTTTACCATTTTAATAATCAACATTGGACATCAGTTGAAATTAACAAGAAGCCATTACACATCAACAAGAAAATAGATTTACTTTAATAGTTACATGACCCACTGTGTGACTCATGATATAACCTCTGAGTTAAATAATGTTAAATAAATAAATAAAATTAGGTAAACTGATGTAACAAAGTCCCAGAATGCTTTTGTTTAATCAGTGATAATTGCAATTATGGTATGCAGAATATAAGTTAATTTTTGTAATCTATCTCCGAGTTAAGCTCCATTTCGATTCATTAAGCAGGGCTTACGAAAGAACAAAGGTCTAAAGTTTGATACTTAACCTTAATTCAAACTCGTATACACTGATATAAGAAAGTCTTAAATTTTGCCAAAATTTCACAAAATACACTGGTAAAGAACTCCGCTTAATGTACGTAGGCCTAATTATTTCAATGTATATAATAGTATTCATGTAGTACTCATTTCAACTCGATCAACGAAATAAACAAACATCTGACTAGTTTGATATTCGTTTGTGAAGGAATATATCATTATTAAGTGTATTGCAACTTTCAAAGCCGTATATGAACAGTGTAAACAGTACGTTGTCATGAGAACTGATTTGCATTTGATAAATTCTTTTAATATATCACCATAAAATTGGAACTGAGTTGGGCGTTACTTCGGTATCGGTCAATCGATTTGGTCCAATATCAATAGGCTACTTCACATGGACGTTATAAATGCATATACCAAGTTTCATGAAAATCCGTTAAAGCGTATTTGATTTACCACGCGTACAGCACACGGACAGACGGACAGACATTTTCCCCTCCCCCACACTACCTTATAAAGTGCCATTCTGGCACTTAATAAAGTTGAACTAAAAACATCCCTTATTGTGATTTATTTAGGTTCTCATATAAAAGCCCTGAGAATGTGTCATACAAGCAATACTTCATAAGAATCCAATCTACACTTCCATAATAAAAAACCAACTGATAAAAACTAAATAACGATTTTTATGCCTCCAAATTGGAAAAATTGTACATCGAGAAAGGTTGTAGTTCTGAATTGCTGTGCAGCCAGCAAAACAAAGTTCTATTCCACACAATTCTATGACGTTTAACGCAAATTTATGGATGTTTTAACGCACTAAAATGTGACGCAAATACTCTGATTTTTTTTCCCCCGTTGACCCATTCTCACCTCTTTATGACCATAAAATGCTTGTCGCAGGGAAAAATGACCAATGGGGTGGCCTGTAAGCTATAAAACCTTGTCCGCAGTAAAAACACATTGACCTCACATTTCGAGAGATAGTCTTGTAGAATGTTATCGTCATGAAAGATAAAAAACAAAAGTCTATCTAGCATCGTATATCATTCACAGATAACGTATAAATGGTATGTGTAATAACTGTGAACAGTGTCAACTTTTATGTAACTTTGAAACATGTTGTTTTTGGCATTTTCGTGATATATTTATGTTTTTTTAAGCCTTGTGTTATGGATTTCCTGCTCCCAGAACGTCAGCTTTTTTAGCCTTGTCGGAATCAAAACTCAGCTAAATTTGTAGGTTTAATTTAACTGAAACTCCCGAAATATTACCGTATATTTTTTCTTATGGCACCGAAGAAAACGATAAAAGATTAACTCAGAAGTATACTGAGGTCTGCATGTTAACCAGTATGTCATTTCCGTTTTAATCTTTCCTCTTGTTTAGGTGGTGGTACTTGTGCCAACAATCTAATATAGAAGTGGATTATGACGTCTTTGAACACTTACGTCATTCTGACTGATATCAAAGCCTCTAATTTTGGTATATTTATTGCAGACAGCAATATAATCGATTATATTTGCTGCTTGAATTTTACCACATTTGTCTCACCTTCCTTCTTTTTACTTCCTCTGCCCGTACCATAGGTACTATAGGTAGAGGAAGTATTGTTTTCGACCCTAAAATTCGAAGTTGAGTTTTTAGCATATATACACGTTTCAAGGCCCCCTGAATCCAAAAATACTATTTTTGGAAACATGTCTGTGTGTGTGTCTGTGTGTGTGTGTGTCTGTCTGTCTGTGTGGAAGTTTGTGAACAGGCTAGCTCCGAAACGGAGAATCGTATGAAAACAAAATTTCGTATTTGGGCCAGGTACCTTCTGAAGATGTGATTCGAAGATTCGCGACAAATTTCCCTTATTTTTAAGGGGACTTTACATGAAGAAATTTTCGTTTTTCGCGATTTTCTCGAAAACGGCTCTAACGATTTTCTTTAAATTTTGGATTGCTTGTACCAAGAGCTAAAACTTTTATTTGAAACATTTTTTCGAACAAATTCTCTGAAGGGTAGTTATAAGCAACCCACTGTGAATACGTGCTTTTTGCAATACGGCTTCTTGTAAATCGTACGAAAACAAAATTTTGTATTTGGGTTAGGTACCTTCTGAGGCTGTGAAGATTGACTACAACCTTTTCTTATATTTAAGGGGACTTTACATGAAGAATATTTTGTTTTTTGCTATTTTCTCATAAACGGCTCAAAAAATTTCCTTTAAATTTTGTACATGGATTGCTTATACCATTTCAAAAACATTCTCTGAAGGGTGGTTGTAACCTACCAACTTGCCTGGTGAACAACTCAATACGCGGATATTTAAGGCATTTTATTCTATATAAGCACGTGAAGAGAGAAAAATGTACTGGTGGCCCTTCTTACAGTAAAGAAATGTCTGAGGGGAATGTTTGATAAATTTAGGAAATTATTCTTAACAGCAGAAAGTTCAATAAACGTTTGCAGTCACTTGTTTTTTTTTTCCATAGCCTGCGTTTTTAGTCGCAACAATCAAAGAAGGGGCTATAAGATATTTATAGCATAATTAGCGTAAATGCTGCAAACTTTTATTTGGGCAGAGGAAGTTATGTGACTTTCACTTCAGATTTTTCTTTCTTATATTGACTTAACAACTTAATTCCCATTAGCTAAGTATGATGAGACTAGTAGCGCCTGCGCATAAGTAATCGATGTATTGATCGCCACTAGGGCTGCAAATCGATTAAAATTTCTAATCGAGTTAACGCTTGACTTTAATCGATTAATCGACCGATTAATCGACTAATTAATCGACAAACAGGTCGGTATTTTAAACGAAACCAACGTGTACATTTAATATTGTTTTACACGTTTAATAACTACTACACTACAGATAATCAGAAGAAATCCTCAATTAATGAATACCGTACCATTATTAGTTGACGCGTCCTCAAAACAGTTTTTTCTTTGTTTGGGTTGGTTATCCTTTTTTCAGATACCAATTGTTGCTTCAGATTGCTTCAGTATCACGGTAAACCTTGCAAAGCTAAATTACCCTTCAGGTTTCTGAATAACGGGAATTGTTTGGACACAAAAGGCTGAATGACACATGATGTTCCAAGGCCAGAGAAGCGAGAGAAAGGGGTTGGGTCATTTGACCCATTTCTCGAAAAACGTTTTTCAGAATTCGACTAAACCGATTATTCGGAAAATGTAATTGATCGATTAATCGGTACAGCCCTAATCGCCACCAAGATTAAAACAGTACTAGTTTCTAACGTCGGTACCCTTGCAACTGCGGAACAGCTACTGCTTGCTGGTTATTAATTATTTTCACTTTTAGTATTCTCTAAATCGCTATCGTAGAATAAATAGTATGCAATACGAATGCATTTCATATATTGAAGCACTAATCACTCCTGTGTCTCAATAGAGTTGCTAAGATTTATCATAGATTTGATTGCGTAAGAAGTTGAACTCAATGAGATATTTATTACATTCGTTAAGCTCAGCAAATTTCCCGGAAAAAATATCTGCACTTGCTATGATGAAAATGGTTTTTTTGCTGTACATTGAAAAACTTCCTGATCAAAATTCAAAGAGCGTAGAGTTGTTACTTAAGCCAGCATCTCTACGCCTGGACGTGGATCATTGATCTTGCTTCGGATGATTATTTGCTGGCGTATCATCCATTTGCTGGTTTGTAGGTATCAGGGAAACAGCGGAAGACAGAAGGCACGCTCCCAGGAGTGTATCTCGAAACGCGGCACCGTGAAATTGAAAAACCGGCACACCACTTACACATAATGCATGCATAAAGTGAACATCTCTTTCTTGAGGTCATTGATCACTTATCCTTTGTGTGCGCGTGCGCCGACGAGGAAATTGAAGAAAGAATCCAGAATTTCAATACGATGTCTCTGCAAATTGAATTCTTGTAAAGTGCAATGCATTTCAAATGCTTCCAAGCAAGTTTTGGCAAGAACACATTGCCTACATACATCTATCGCTTCTTGCACTTTCGAAAGAAAATCTCACTCCCGTGTGTGGAATTTTAGTTTTTATTCCACTGTACCAATATACGCTACAGTATATGTAACGTAACTATAGCATAATGATTACGATACAGATTTTCATTATAATTTGTTTATAAATTACAATTACCACCTGTGCTCAGCTTATAAAACCTTAAACATTTAGCCTATTTTGAAAAACATAACTTATTTTAACACATACAACAGATATAAGTAATATAAGTAATGTAAGTCTTGAGGAATAAAAACTTGATACATACATTAAATTAGTCAAAAGTAGGGCTGAAAATCGATTAAAATTTCTAATCGAGTTAACGCTTGACTTTAATCGATTAATCGACTGATTAATCGACAAACAGGTCGGTATTTTAAACGAAACCAAAGTGTACATTTAATATTGTTTTACAAGTTTAATAACTACTACACTACAGATAATCAGAAGAAATCCTGAATTAATGAATACCATTATTAGTTGACTAGTGAAAAAATGTACACAAAAACATTTCCGGTTACTTTTTCAGCCAAGACTTGAGACACACGAGTTTGTTGACTCAGGTTTCTGAATAACGGGAATTGTTTGGACACAATAGGCTGAATGACACATGATGTGCCAAGGCCGGAGAAGCGAGAGAAAGGAGTTTGGTCATTTGACCCATTTATCGAAAAAGTTGTTCAGAATTCGACTAAACCGATTAATCGGAAAATGTAATTGATCGACGATTAAATGTTTAATCGATTAATCGAGCCGATTAAAAGTATTGCTTAAAATTCTTAAAACTGTTAAAAAATGTATTTCAAGTCCATAAAATAGAAGTCTTGTATTAAAATGCAGATACTGTCCTCTTCCTACTACGGCTTTCGATGTTAATACATCATCTTCAGGTGAATTTCTGCATGACTTGTGGAAATTGTGTTGTGGGCTGGATGTGCAGCCTTCCGTCAATAGACGTGTTCATTATAATATTACTAGCATGTGCCCGCGGCTTCGCCCGCGATAATTATTTCAAAAATTAAAAATTAAGATCATAATAGTTAAATCATTATATTTATTAACACCTAAATCACGTGGACTACATACCACGATTAGATGCGTCGCCTGGTAAAAGCGACCTCAGATTCGAGTTCCTTGGTCCAGAAAACCCCTGTATAGTGAGTTTCGTCCAAATAAAGCAATGTTTGACCATATTAGGGCTTACAACATTCAAGCGATCGCGAAAGAATATTTCCAAGGTATGACAAAAATAGACAAAGCCAACTGTAATTGTCAAACTTCCATTTAATTTAATTCCAAACCCATCTGAAACCAACTGCCAACAATATGTTTTAATGTCAAATGTGATTCGGATTCGATAATTCTATGTAAAAAGGGATTAAGTATTCTAAAAAACATTTTATTTTTGGCATTTAAAATCAGAATTTTTCAAAATCCTTTCTTAGTGAACACCTACATTATGAAACGAAAATTTCCAAGTCTCTACCTGTTATAGTTTAGGCTCTACGTTGATTCCTGTCAGTCAGGACAAAGCCTTTTATATATATAGAGAAGAGAAGAGATTATCGAACATGGAACGGTTTTGAAACGATGTTGTTTAAATTTTTTACATAAGATGGATAGGCTATACTAAGGTTGAAAGTCAAATTTGAAAAAAGAAATCATGAAAATTCTCAGAAGGGTAAGTTAATTAGGCCAGGATTTTGATGACATGTCATTTTTTAACCGGGACATCATGGACGTTTCCCACTGGTGCAGACATTCTCATCATGACTCCTAGATTATAAAAATGGTAATTTTTAGGGTCTTAATACCATTATTTGGTCATTTTTGGCCATTTTACCGTCTTTTTTTCCACATTTCATATTTTTAGGCAATTTTTAAAAATATAAAGTCTTTTTTTCTCGTTTTGTGTTGTTTCTCGCATTATATAGAGTTTTTGTGCATTTACTTACATTGAATATTATCTGAACTCTAAATAAGCATAAATAATTAGATCTTGTTATAATTATAATTTGGATACAGAAATACGTGTTTACTGTTTGCATTTAACTGCATGTACCAATTAAGTAATTACAAGCCTATAATTGGGTAAACAACGTAAATGTAGAATAGACAGAAATCTGATGAATAAACTAGTATTTTCATACATTGGTCATTTCTTTGTACAGTGAGTTCATTTTATGAGGAAACCTCTCATCACTGCCGCATTGCCGCGCTAGCATCGAATTGCATCGCATACAAGCGGTTAGTTGTTTCGGTGAGTTGTAGTGAGACGCTTGTCTATCGTTGTCGTGTGCTACATAAGACAATAACCGAAAATATATACAGTTGAACAGATAATTTATTTGGTGGAATGTTACTTACTGAGAAATAACGATAGAAGGCGCGTTCGGAGATTTTCTCGTAAATGTCATTTTCAACAGTATCTCAAATAAATGGTGAGTATTAAGCCTCTACATTTAGGCCTATTTTGATAATAAATTGGTTGAGTTATTCTATTTTGTATTGTTTCTAAAGTCTTGATTTGCCGGTAGTAACGGAACACGGTCCCCGCCGGTGCAAGCACAACAGCGGGGAAAGTGTGAGCAGGGGCAACGCTGTTAAAAAGTTTCCGCATAAAATGGCCTCCCTGTATTTCTGCAGTCCTTTTATAGCTCATTTTAAAGTATGTTTAAGTCATTCAAAATCCGTGCTCTGGTCATTATAATCATCGCTTGCCAAAGTGGTGAGCTATCAACTTTGCATGAGGCCAAAACAAATGAAGTCGCACTCCACGCCATACGCCCTCTTATTCTATATCACAATTTGAAGTGAAAAACTTGCACTGCCCATATTTTTAATAGAGAAAGTTATGTGAAAGTATCAGGTCATATTTTTATTGAAAAATGATGAGAGCCACGAAGGGAAGAAATAGGCTGGTTAAGAAGGGAGGAAGATTGAAAAAAAGGATAGAGAGAAAGAGAGGTTGAGAGTGAATTTGAATAAGGCAGACTCATAGGATTTGTCTCTCGAGATGAACGGGGAGAGATATGAATTATTTAGAGATGAAATCCATATGTTTGATCAGCAGGAATGCAGCCTCTCATAGGAGCAAATCCTCGTGCATAAATCCGCGCTCGCAATTACCCTCTCATTTGTTCCATTTCTCTCCGTTGCACGTTTCAATATTCCATGTGTTGACATTTGATTTCGCTTTATTTTCATTCATTGAATTATATATGATGGGCTCAAAGTAATGTATGGCATACTTGTATGAAGAGACGATTTCTACGTCTCTGAAT
This sequence comes from Ectobius pallidus, assembly GCA_964059195.1. Classification (NCBI taxonomy): domain Eukaryota; kingdom Metazoa; phylum Arthropoda; class Insecta; order Blattodea; family Ectobiidae; genus Ectobius; species Ectobius pallidus. The sequence goes on from CAXKWD010000006.1 coordinate 164,945,690, forward strand.
AGTCTAAAAAAATGTTGAAAGATACACCGATACACCGCAAATCCTAGCGGTTTTGTTCAGTTAGCCGTACGAACGTCATTCTGCCTGATGCATGTAAATCTCTATATATATAAAAGGCTTTGTCCTGACTGACTGAATGACTGAATGACAGGAATCAACGTACAGCCTAAACTATAACAGGTAGAGACTTGGAATTTTGACAGTACCTTCGTTTCATAATGTAGGTGCTCACTAAGAAAGGATTTTGAAAAATTCAGATTCTAAATGCCAAAAATCAAATGTTTTTGAGAATACTTAATCCCTTCTTACACAGAATTATCGAATCCGAATCACATTTGACATTAAAACATATTGTTACCAGCGGGTCTCAGATGGCCATGGAAAAAAAATGAAAGTAGAATAAATTTGACAAATGAGAGAAACAAATGAGAGAACTATCAATATCCACGAAAGTAATGTAGTCACATAACTTTCTTTACCCTGGACATAGAGAAAACAATACAATAATATGTTTTGGGAAGAGATGTATGAAAGTGATATTGTATTTCTGTTGAATTTCATTCCGAAAACGGTTTTATGGTAACATGATAGTGAGAAACAAAATTTTCAGCCACGATAATACAATTTTATGTTACCGGAATTTCGGTTTCTTCTTATTAGAACCCCTCCCGGGCTTACTGTGTACTGTACAAGCGATGGGATGCAAAATTCTACATATAGCCATAAAAGCTATTTCAAACATTTTCTTAGGGGATAGTTTGAGTGTGATAAGTCGTTCTTTCTACTTCAAATTATAAATACCTATATAAGGACCTAGAATTTATAAATCTAAAGTCCTTCATAAGTTAATTTCCAATTACAAAATAAAAAACCCGGGCGACGCCGGGCCTTTTAAGCTAGTCTGTATATAAAGGGCCTTTCTATATCATGCGTGACTAGATTAGTAGAGGTAGCGATGGCACTAGAATGGCAGGAAGGATTAAGTACCGAGAGAAACATGAATAAATTATGTTATTTTGAATCTTAAACATTAACAGAACACTCTCCGACTTTGTAAAGTTCCGTTTTAAGGGCTGAACTGGTAGAAGACAAGGTGTAGGCCTGTTAAAGAAAAACAACTTACTCGTGCAGTGATGGTATATGTTGCATACAGCGTTCTCTAGTGAGGGTGTTGCTAAGTTGTAGCGTTGTGGTTGCACCGATCATTCCCGTTTCGGAACCTCAGCGTTGTGTTGTTATTTATATAGTGTGACCGAACGAGGTGGCCGAGATGGTAACGTCTTGGCCTCGCATTCGGGAGGTCCAAGGCTCAAATCCCGTGGCCGGCCAATTTGACATGAGTTTTTTTTCATGGTTTTCCCAGTCGTAAAGGAAAATGCCGAATTGGATGTTTAGATACCATGAATCATCCTCACCATTTCATCCCGCATCATATCCATTTAAATTAATTTCAGTTGAAATTTACTCCATAAAAGTTCACTAACAATAGAAACAATTGACAAGCAATAGTTCCATGGCCTACCCTACTGTATAGACACAGATCCCGAACTCTTGATATAGCTTCGAAGCTGAAAGAAGTATAAACACATCTGAAATAAATTTAAAAAGAAATTATACAGTGTGTTTATTTTCGTTCAGAGCTCAGAGTTGTGCCATGGTAAGATTATTATTTTCCCGGCTCGAGTAACGGGTTTAGGTTTTTGATCTAGTTAATTTATTTTCAAAGGTAAAAATGTACATGCAATTTTCATGTTAGTGGGATCAGAGGATACTAGTGTATAAAGCAAAGCTCATTATGTGCATCTATTCCATCGCCACGTATTTTTTCCGTTTTCATTCTTCTTATAGAAAAAAACTAGGCTTTCCTCCTCACCTGTATACTAAAATATTAAATCTTTCCTACCATTGTTATTCTTTTGTTTGCATTTTGTTTGTGTATTGTATTTTTCCATGGTTAGAATAGAGGTACTCCGTTAATATGAAATAATAACACAGTAGGCTTTGACAGAGACAAAATAAATGACATTTAAAATTGCATCGCGTTCCAGAGCGCGTGCGTGAGAATGTAAGTTTGTATCAACATGCGCCATATAATTAGACTCAAAACTACTTCCGACTCGGTTTCCTGCAATAACTCTATTTCCTGTTAACAGAATACAGCTAATTTATCCATTATTATACTCAGTATATTGTTACACATCTTTTCGTATTCTCATTCCAGTTATTTTAACGTTTCCGAGGTTAAAAGTGTTCCAGTATATTCAAACATCTCGGTTATACCGATGTAACAGGAAAATTCCACATGTTCTTAGCTTTTATGTTATTTTGAAGGGTAAAAAAATCTACTCTTGTACAATTCAACGTCCCTAAATACCGTGCTCACTCGCTCGCCCACTTCGTGAGACATCGGGTATACTCGGCGATGTTCGTCTCTCGCAGTCTAAACTTCACGAAGACTACAAAATTAGGAAAACCGTTTCTTTATTATATATGGCCTAAGTGAAATGAACACAATGAACAAATATTCTAATTTTATTTTTACTTACAATTTTCATAGCTCTGAACCACAAACATTTTTAATAAGCTGCCAGTGCAAATTTCTTAAAAATCCTGGAGTCAATTAATAATGGCGAGCGAAACCGCGGGCACCAGCTGTAAAATATTGATAGTTTAACCAAGGAAGTATCGCGGACAATAAAAATCCAAACAAACCATTCCTTCCCTTGAAAAATTTTATAATTTCTGAAAATTACATTGAATTTATAAGATTAGCTTTGTTCGTTTAGTTATTATTTATTACGTAAAACAACATAATTAACTATTTGTAATTCATACAATTTATGTAAAAACGATGTCAGTGTTAATAAATATGTTTTAATTCTTTTTCTGTTAAAATATTTAAATAAAACATCTGGCTATTGAGTAAATAATTGCAGGCAAAGCCGCGGGTGCCTTCTATCTACTCTTATACAATTCAACGGCCCTAAATACCGTGCTTGCTCGCTCGCCCGCTTCGTGAGACATCGGGTATACTCGGCGATGTTCGTCTCTCGCAGTTTAAACTTTCACGACGACTACAAAATTAGGAAAACCGTTTCTTTATTATATAAGGCCTAAGTGAAATGAACACAATGAACAAATACTCTAATTTTATTTTTACTTACAATGTTCATTTTTAATAATCTACCAGTGTAAATTTCTTAAAAATCCTGTAGTCAATGAATAATGGCGGGCGAAGCCGGGGGAAACAGCTGTAAAATATTGATGGTTTAACTCTTGAAATATCGCTGACAATAATAATCCAAACAAACCATTCCTTCCCTTGAAACATTATATAATTTCTGAAAATTACACTGAATTGATCAAATAAAATTAACATATTCATGTCAATAAATAGTTGAGAACAATACGTATTATGTGTTCACAGGTCCCTTTGGAACTGCATAATCGATTCTGATATAGTTTTCCCAGGGGGCGCTTTCTAATCGTGGAATGTACTCTGAAGCCGGAATTTTAGCTGTTTCATTAATATTATTAATGGCTTAGTTTATGAATGATTCGCGTGCAAGTGTTAATAAATATAATGCTTTAATAATTATTATACTCTTAATTTTTAATTTTTAAATGAATTATCGTGGGCGAAGCCACGGGCACCTCCTAGTAGTTATACAAGACAAAGACATCCATTATTAACGAGCAATTTCGTATAAATCAATCCATGGCCTCCAGTATAAGTGCATGTAATTGCCACTTCTGAATAGCACACATGGTTCATGAATGGCCTTGAAAATATCACGGCCGGGGTTGAGATGAAAATAGCCGACCTCTGTTAAAATGTTGATTAGTTCATTACGGGAGAAATGGCAACATTCATTTGTCATAACGCATCTATCGTCTGTGAATTATATCCCGGCAGAAACTCATCAAGAGGGAAATATTACCTGGAGGGTAAAGCACACATTATGTATGAAATGCCGGCTTCAAGTAGTCAAGCTAATATTACCCCAGCATAAACACCGCGATCCTCGCCAACATTGCAAACATGGGGCAGTGATACCAATTCCAGATAGAAGTGCTGTAGTTACTCACAGATTAGTTAAATGATCTAATTACTCAGTTATTTGCATGGTTGAAGTTAGGCTCGAACCAGTAAACTTCGGAATAAAAAGTGATACTCTACCAGGTGGAAGGCATTTGTACGTTAATACTAGAGCTGGGACAAACAACAGGAATTAGCTGTTACCTGCACAGACATTAAGTGCAAAGGAAATGAAATATTTCACTGGAATATGTGGGTAGTGTTATTTGTCAAAGCTAACTGTATTGTAACTTCCAAAGCCGTATATGAACACTATAAATGTACAAACGTCTGACTGCATTGGATTCAAGGCCCTCAGTGATTAGTAGGGGGCGGATTTCTATGACATGTCATATTTTTCCCCTTTGCATTATTTCAGGTTTCCGACTAATTTAAACCCGATTCCAAGCATCCTGGTGAAAATGGAACAACTTTTATTGTGCATATAACTGCATATTTAGGAAATTTTCAACTATTGTAGCATATTTAGTATGGATATGCATATTTAGGTCATATTTTTGTCATATTTGTGTGCATATTAAAGAAATTTTGAAGTTTCATATGTTTTGTAAATGTTGCATTATAATGATACTTTCTGAGAATTTAAAGATATTTTAAATAATTAACATTATATTTTAATAAAATGAATTGTAATGAAACTTTTAAAAAAATTATACACAATGTGTAAGTGGTAAAGTCATATTTTAAATTTCATTGGTCATATTTTAATGTTTTTAGGTCATAAATGCATGCATATATCCTATATTTTAGGTCATAGAAATCCGCCCCCTAGTGATTAGCAACGCGGCTTTGTAGTATAGTCATGATTTCCCATTTAAAAAGCATCTGACTTTTAATTAGTCGTTACTCCAGTACCGCTCAACAGATTTGGTCCATTATCAGTACGCTTCTTCCCATGGACGTTATAGCCTAAATGCTTATACCAAGCTTCATGAAAATCCGATAAAGTGTATTTGAGTTATCGCGCATACAGACACCCGGACAGACAGAGATACAGGCATTTTCCCGTCCCCCTCACAATCTCATAAGTACCATTCTGGTATTTAATAATTATTTGAGCAATTATTTGTTGGATCTCCTGTAGTTTGTATGTAAGCCTTATTTCTCTCATTTATTTGTAAGAAGGAGGCCCTAATTTATCCCCGGACGTTGATTTCAGAATGTATCCCCTTTATGAGAGTCTTAAGGAATGCAATCATACGTTCTTCCTTATGGGCTATTTACTACCAGTCACCCTTTATATCGAGACAGATAGGCCTATAACTGAATTCCTTTCTTATATCCATTTCTTTGAGGATAGATTTATTGCTTTTCTTCTATTGTTATGGCCTTTATGAACTTCCATTTCGCCATTTGTGCATTCCTTGAGGGCCTCAAATTTCTGTTCTTTTCCTCTTCTTGAAGCTTTTTTTTATCCTTGGCTATCATGAAATGTTTTGTATTAATGTAAGGGCACCCTAACATCGACAAAGGCAGTAACTAACTAGATTTCAGATGTCACAACCGTTTCATTGGCAAGGGATTGAAAAAAATCTGATCTGATGTACTCACATAACTTTCGCTAGGCCTCCTCCAGGGCTGAGTGGTTAGACTGCTCGCTTTCCACCGCTGAGACCCGGGATCGAATCTCGGTGAATCCATGTGGAATTTGTGGTGGACAAAATTGACTCGGGGCAGTTGACTGCCCGATCGCCTGTTCACAGCAAAACAAAAACATAAACCATAACTCACCAGAAATAAGCCAAATACACTTTTTTTTTAAGTAGCACAAAATATCCACAGGAATTAAGTTCAAATAATATCTTTTGTTTACGAGTAACAGAATTCTTTCGAGTTTTATAAATTAAATCTGCAAATTTGTATTTTACGTTCATTACTCGTTGGCGAAGTTCCGCGCTGTTTTGTTAATATAGCATGAAGCTGTTTAATCAGTGTACCATTCGGCTACCATAACTACTATAAGGTTATAATGTTTGTAATCGATCTACGAGTTAAGCTCTAGATCGGTTCATGTTAGCAGCAAGTGTACATCTTCCCGATTAAAACGTACCACAGATTCATGACCTTGCCCAAGGCATGCTTAAACAAATAAAACAATTATAATTTTAAAAAATGGCAAAACCCCGACTTTAAGGTGCATTTCACGAAAGAGTGCCGCCCGGGGGGGAAAAAAAGAGTTCCCAAGTTCAAAGAAAACCCCGCATAGTGAGTTTCGTCCAAATCATTCAGTGTTTTCCCATTTAGGCGTGCATTCATTATCCCCTTCTGTCCACCTATTAAAAAAATAAAATCTCTGTGAGTGGTAATGAAATAAAACAAGATAGCAACCGCGCAAGACCATCTTCAATTAATTCACAATAAAATTGAATGCAGTCATTGGTCCAAAATCAATAGGCATCTTCCCATGAACGTGTGTATACTAAGCTTTATGAAAATCCGATAAAGCGTATTTGAGTTATCACGCGTACAGACAGACAGACGGACAGATATTTTCCCGTCCACCACACAATCTCATAAAGTACCCTTCTGGCACTTAATAACACTAATCACATATTTCTTCACATATGCTTGACAAAGTTTAGACCATGGGTGCGCATCTGTGGCACATCGTGTCACTGTGCGGTAGGGGAATTTCTCCCACTACAGTCGCCCTTGACGTCAGCATAAAGCAGTTTCGACGTGACATTGAACATGAAGATCAGGTTTCTTACGTCACAGCAAGGGATGGGGACTAAAACGTTTCCCCTCAGTTGCTCACCTATGGTTTAGACCTTTATTCATCCGTAAGCCCTGCTTAATGAATCGATCTGGAGCTTAACTCTGAAATCGATTACAAAAATAACTTATTTTCTGCATATCATAATTACAATTATCACTGAGTAAACAAAAGCATTCTGACACTGTTACATCAGTTTACCTGATTTTATTATTATTATTATTATACAAATATTATTATATTATTATTATTATTATTATTATTATTATTATTATTATTATTATTATTATACAAAAGGATGCCACAACAAATTTAGAGATTCAAAGAAGAATAACGGATGGGAAGAGAATTATAGGAATGCTAAATTCATTCTTATGGAGTAAAAATATTTTACATAGAACCAAAAAATTAATATATCAGGCGTTACTCCAAAGTACAACATTATATGGCGCTGAAACTTGAACCATAAGTAGACAACAAGCAAACAAATTAATGGTATTAGAAATGGATTTTTGGAGACGTTCAGCAAGAAAATCCAGGAAAGAAAAAATTCGGAATAATAGAATAAGGGAAATAATGCAAGTTGAAAAGAATATTTTGGAAACTGTAGAAGAAAGACGCTTGAAATGGTATGGACATGTACTCAGATTGACAGAGGATAGAATACCAAAGACAATTTTGGATTGGAAAGTAGAAGGAAAAAGAACGAAGAGTGAAGCCCAAAGAGTGCTGGATGGATGGGGTGAAAAGGGTTGTGGCGAGTAAAGGATTAAGTGAAGAAGATGCTATGGACAGGGACTTATGGAGGCAAAAGATTGTTGTGGGATGAAGGAAAACCATTATATTGTGGAATACTCCTTAATAACAAATTATTATTATTATTATTATTATTATTATTATTATTATTATTATTATTATTATTATTATTATTATTGAATATGCTTTCTTTACCCTACCCGTGAAAATGGAAAACAGTCCGCTTTGCAGGATTGGTTTTTATTTCCATTGAATTAATCTTGCCGGATATGAGAAACTCCCAACTTTCCAATACCACAGTACAAAAATCTCCATTAGCTATATTAAAATATTTACATTAATCTCTTTTCAAATCTCCTACTGCTATTGAGCACGCCGCGATGTTGGTATGTTGTTGTTCGCTTTGGATTTGCTTCATTTGAGGCGTTTCGTATACAGCTACCAACTTTAGCTTCTAGAATTTACCCACCCACAGCTGTTGAATGTAATCAAAGCAAATCTTTCGTGCAGTGAAATGTAATTCAAGGAATAGCTTGAGAACTGTTTTCATTTCTGAGAGAAGTTAAGGAATATCCAAGTTTAGAACTTGTACCGAGCGTTTCATATATCCAATTAAATAAGTTTTAGTCTTATTTTTACTAGATCGGTTTCCTAAAACAAAGAAATTCGATGTTACGTTTTCAGCATAAATACACGTTGTTACCTTATAAGGGATGACATAACTGTGGTAAGAAAAATGTATTTTTGTATTTCAATGGAAAAAATCCAACGTTCCCTAAAGTGTAACTCCATAAAAAAAAATGTTGTGCTTTGATCTACCAGTGAATGCAAATTTTAATCGCTCGTTTTCTCAGTCTCAATTTTTTATGTTTGTTAGTCAAATTCAAAATATGTTTTCTTCCACAAAAATAGAGAATCTGCTGTGAAATGTATTTCACAAAATGTACCGGTATTTCACACTGCGTGTAGCAAAATTACTAATCAGATTTTTGTATAGGCCTTCGCCTCTTTTTAGGTAGATTTCGAAGAAAAATCTACCTATTGCAATGGATACCATGTCATGACTTTCGAAAAATTATTTCATATCTTTACGCTTCATGCCTCCCTAATGACGAAACCACCGCCAGTTCAAAAAAAAAATATATATATATATATAACACATGCGAATCACTTTCTGAAATAAACATCTATCTTCAAGAATGTATATACATAATATTTTCAGGTAATATCACAATTAATATAATTAAATTGATATAAATAATCACCGTGCAAAAAATAGCGTGCAATACTCGTGCCGTAAGCGCATAACGGATCTCGGAAATTGAAAAAACTCGGCGCAAGCGCCTCGTTTTTTCAAACTATTTCCTCGATCCGTATGCATCGCTTACGGCACTTGTATCGCAATATACTATTACATCACTTGAGGGCAGTAATTCATATACGTAATAAACGCCCTTCTTTTGTTCTTTCTGAATGAATAGCCTTTATTTCAGTATGCTTTTAAAAGCAAGGGCTAAGCCACAGGAAGTAAAATGAATTAAACAGAATAATTCCCTGGTCCATACGGACTGCCAGCCTCCACTGAGTTAATCTCCAGATAAGTGAAACATAATCCCTCTTGTGTTTGAAATTAATTCAAAGCCAGTGCCGGGGGTTACATTTTAATTACATTTATGAAGTAATCCCATTATGATTTCCTAACAGTATTGTTTAATCACTGCTACGGGCTTTTAAGCTGGTCATAATGAAATTTGTAAAATTAATACACTCTCATCTGAATTGCCACGTTAGTATCCGGTAATTTATAAATCCATACGGAAGACAGTGTTCTAAATGCATTGTTATACAGAGTGTTAATGAACAGGGCCGTAGCAAGGTCCTTCTTCGCCCTTGGCGGGTTAGACAAATCTGCGCCCTCCAATACTGGGGGGGTCTGAACAATTTTTTTAAATTTCTGTAAAATTGTTTATTATGTTATTATAAAAACACTGTTATTATCAAAGAAAACCTAAACCTCAATTTGAAAATGAACTAAGTATTGGAGTTTCCAGGTACTAAAACCTTATTTTCACACGATTGAACTACTTAAAAAAGAATTAAATAATAAAATCTAGTATCAAAAGTAAATTACATAATATGCCTTAAGCCTACTAAAATGTTTAACACATTAATATAGGTAAAAGTATTTTTTTCGAATCTTTGAACCACTTTCATCTCAATAATAATTTGTATTGTTATATCATTCCATACTGTTCATGATTTATGTTATAGGCCTACTATGTCAATAAAAGAACGTGTTATTTAAAGAACGTTGTACGACTGCCTTTTGTTTGTAGACATTCGGAATAATACTACAGATAGTTCACGTGCAGTAATTTGTAATAACCTTAGAGATTTCTTCCATTAACGTGGAATTTCTTTTGCTTGATAGGCTAAATTGCACTAGTCTAAAAAAGGCTGAATTTTTCATGGTTAATTTTGCGCCCTCTCTGTACCTGCGCCCTTGGCGGGGGCCCATCTCGCCACCGCCTAGCTACGGCCCTGTTAATGAATAACACCGAAATATTTTACCTGTGTATAGAGGGGTCATAGAAAAGCAACTTTTATTAGGAGATTTTTGCTCTGTGATGTAAATTGTGCATGCTACAGGGCATTAAAGACTTTACAATTTGGTGCTCATAAGTCAAATAATGAAGCGAAATAGAGTTAAAATTTTCATTAAATTTATTTCATTCTTTCTTAGTGATCGATAAAAACCTGATTCTTAATCATTCATCAACAGCTATATCATAAGGTAGAATTTTCATAATCTGAAAAATTTACCAATGAATCAGGGTTTTTATTCATAACTCCAGTGTTAACAACGAAGTTCCTTTGTTCTGCTTTTTTTTCTTTCTTTCTTCCAATTTTAGAAGTCAGTGGTGGCCATGCCCTGGGAAATTTTATGCTGTAACAGGAAAAATTGAATCCATAGAGCAAAAATCTCCTAATTAAAATTGCTTGTCTATGTCCCCTCTTTACACAGGTGTGTATGGCAAAAATGTAAAAATAGTAGTTTTGCATCAAAACTCAAATTCCATAAAATATGGAACATACTTAAAATAAATCGTCCATTTATGCAAAGGTATGCTAGTTTTTTTTTTAATAGGCTATGTGAAAATATCAACTATACCTTAAAATATGGACAGATAAGGAAAATTAAATGTGTCTTCCACCATTCCAAATATCTCAATTCTTAAACATACATCGAAATTGTAACTTAAACTAATGTAAAAGCAAATATGTATTTTCATAGAATTCCTATTCCTCTACATCACAATGTGAACTGAGATAATAATATTGTCCATGCTTAGGGTAGGCTACAGAAAGAAATGTGAGTGCATCATATCAGCTTTTTATATACTTCCACTTCTCCGCAGGACACCCGATATATCGGTATTGTCACAAAACCACCAACAACACAGCAAGGTCGATAATATATATTTATTCAGCCTACATGTACATATATTTGATAAGCATGGGCCTACATCATATGACTTAATGACGTCAATATTTAGCGAATGAAAATGCATTTTGTACCGGATAATTATCATTTGTCACCAGATTAATGTTTGATGTGCTATTTAAATACATATTTACATTCGTTAGCGAACGTAATTTCGAGTATGCAAACTAAAATGCCTAATATCTATGTTGATTAATATTCAGTTTGGTTATGTTTTGAGTAAATATCATCCAGTTAACCCTCTTTGTGATCGTAATTTACTTGTACCAAGCACTTTATATATATATGAATTGAAGTACTTTGCCCTCAAAGAATAATTTAGGTCTTAAAATACTTATATATATATACTTATATATAATATATATATATGAATTGAAGTAATTTGCCCTCAAAGAATAATTTAGGTCTTAAAATTCTTTGAAAGTCTGTTACACAAATTTAAACGTAAATTGTAACTAATTTATTTTGATACAAACTTTTTGTTTATCTATATTTAATCTTAATGAAAGAAAACTAACATGAAAATGTTGAAAATTGTTTGAGTTAGAGGTGAACATGAAAAACTGACGCAGAAAACAGCTTCAATGTTAAATAATTAATTTGTGCATTTAGTTGTAAATAAAAATTATAAAATAGTCTTGATATATTTTTAAATCCTGGGTTTTCAGTGTATTAATTTGCAACTTCATAGCTTTTCAATATATATGTACAATATATATTATATATCATATATATGATATATAATATATAATATAAACTTAATAATAGCACATGTCTACACGTATATGGTATTAATTCCAGAATCCTTAAATTAGCTTCTGCATACATTTGTGAACCTCTGACGCACGTTTATAATTATTGCTGTTTTGAAACCTGCAGCTTTCCAGACGCATTCAAGTATTCTGGAGGTCTTTAGCATGCCCTAAATGTATGACAGGGCCTTCCAGCTTAAAGTTCTTCCCGGAGGAATCAATTCCCAGGATTTTTACAGCCTGAAAAATCCGTCGACCTCGGCGACTAAAATTAAAGTGACATTTTATCAAAAGCGTACTGTAAGATCACAAAAGCAACTGAGTAAAATATCCTGTCAAGTTTTCCATGCCTGCAGGTCTTGTTCGAGTTGAGGCTTCATGTTCTCAACGTTTCACCGGTAACTGCGTCCGGACGCAATTACCGGTAAAACGTCAGGAAAAATTGTAATAAATCCCACTGGGCTATGGCCTGCAGGACTGAAAACTTCACAGGCTATTATAATGTCGACTATGAAAGCCGACATTACTGAGATAAAATTTACTAATGGATTCTCGAATCCCCCCCCCCCTTATAAAATTCGTCCAATGAACATTATTTTCTTTTCTCTGGTCGTTTTTATGTTTCCCTGAAGAGGTAAGGATGCTTCAGCGCTTTCTGTATTCTTGTTATTGTGCCAGTGGCGGATCCAGAATTATTGACGGGGGCTGATATAAAGGAAATTTCGCAATTAACGGGGGTGTGGGAATATGGAATATTATCCGATTTTTTTTCTTTTTAAGTGCAAATTGATAAATTTTTAAGTTCTCTGGGTGATTCTTCCAAGTTTCTTCTTGCCTAGAGTTTTAGTTCTGTTGAGAAATTTTTCGCTGTCCCTGTGTAGGCCTACCTGTGCACAACTTAGCTCGATTGCGAAAAATAGTGTAATTTTTGGGGGAGAGAGATATATTCTGGGGATGTGACAAAAACATAGCGACAACTTTCTCATACTTGTACTACATGAAGAAAATTTCATGTTCTGCTATTTTCTCGAAAAACGCTCAAACGGTCCTCATTTTAAATTGTGTATAATAATAATAATAATAATAATAATAATAATAATAATAATAATATATTTAACCATTAAGCATACAATGCAATAGGTTTCGTCAGTTAGCCATTAAGTAAAATCTATCTCCAAATATTCTTGTACAGTATGAAAGTTTAGTTGACTCATTATATTTTAAACTCTGTATTTAAAATCATTCAAATTATCAATTCGTCTTAAATCTAAAAGGGGGTACGCCGTAGCGTAGTGGTTAAGGCGCTGCGCTACAAACCGGAAGGTCGCGGGTTCGATTCCCGATGAGGTCGTGGGAGTTTTTCAATTAGCCTAATCCTTCTAGTGGCACTATGGCCCTGGGGTAGACTCAGCCTCTAACAGAAATGAGTACCAGGAGCAATCCTGGGGGTAAAGGCGGCCGGTGCGTAATGCTGACAGCCTTACCACATTCACGTGCCGAATGTTCAAAACCAGGGAGCCTCAACCTCCTGGAACCCTCTGGGCCTCCATGGCCTGTATAGGGATCACTTTACTTTACTTAAATCTAAAGGTAATTTATTATACACTTTTATTGGGTTCTTGTTAGGTGCTTATAGACTACTAAGAGCCAATATTTTTTTAATACATTTTAAACAAAAATTATCTGAAGGATAGTTCTAAGCCAGCTATCTATTACACAAACTCAGGAATACGCACTTCCTGCAATGCGGCCTCTTATTTTATATCAGTGTGAAGGGAAAATTCATATTGCTTGCGCTTAGGATAACACATCACATTTTATAAGCTAGTTTTATTGCTGTTGAGTATTTGCTTTAGGAAAATTGTCAGCTTTTCAAGTAGATGGCCATGGTTATGTTATAGACTTAAGTATAAATAATTAATAATGAAATAGATGATATTAATATTCTCAAAGAAATATATTTTTATGTTCCACGTTATAGATTTCATAAATTGCATAACCTTTTTTTCATCCCAAAAGTAAACACTGACTCTCATAATAATTCTCCTCTTTATAATGTACTCCGACTATACAATCAGTTGCACAAAATGGACAATATAGATATTTTTAATACTAACAATAAGCTGTTTAAAAATATACGTGAATTTTTTTTTAAATTTTAAAATAATGATCATTAAATTTTGCTCCATGTCATTTTCTTTACTTGAATCTTTCTGATATGTATATTTTCCTCCAAAACTATTACATTATTATTTATATTATTATTTGCTTTTTTCATATTATGTTCCCTTGTGTAATTGTCATATTGTTTGTGTTTCTGGTTTTCTTTTCTGTGTGTTTTTTTCCTTATTGTTATAGCATTAGCTTAATTATTAAGTGCCAGTATGGTACTTTATGAGATTGTGTGTGGGGACGAAAAATGTCTGTCCGTCTGTCTGTCCGTCCGTGTGTCTGTACGCGCCATAACTCAAATACGCTTTTTCAGATTTCCATGAAACTTGGAAAACACATTTATAATGTCAATGGGAAGAACCCTATTGATATTGAACCAAATCGGTTCACCGGTACCGGAGTAATGTCCAATTTAGTGCCTATTTTAATGGATTGTATCGGATTTCCATGAAACTTGGTATACCCATTTATGACGTCCATGAGAAGTGCCCTATTGAATTTGAACCTAATCTGTTGACCGGTACCGGAGTAAAACCCAATTTAGTGTCTACTTTAAAGGCGCAATAACTCAAATACGCTTTATCGGATATTTATGAAACTTCGTATACGCATTTGCAATGTCCATGGGAAGAGGTTTATTGATATTGGACCAAATCGGTTGGCCAGTACCGGAATAATGCCCAATTTAGTGTTTTTATGTTAATATATAAGAAGTCGCGATAACTCAAATATGCTTTATTGGACTTTCCTGAAATTTTGTATATCCATTTATAATGTACGTGGAAAGACGTCTACTGATATTGGACCAAATCGGTAGACCGGTACCGGAATAAAACCCAATTTAGTGTATATTTTAAAGACGCGGTAACTCAAATACGCTTTACCGGATTTTTATGAAACTTGGTATACACATTTATAATGTCTATGGGAAGACGTCTATTCATAATGGATAAAATCGGTTGACCTGTTTCGGAGTAATGCTCAATTTAGTGCCTATTTTATGGTAATATACGTATTCGAAAGAATTTAATTAAAAAAATGAAAATCAGTTATCTTGACAACATAGACTATCGTTTTACTGTGATCTTATAAGGCCTTGGAAATTAAAATATAGGTAGCTTTGACAAAAAACACTATTGATTTACATGCGCTTATCCAACTAGACCGTTAAAAGGACCCAGGTGGCCGAGATGGTAGACCTTTCTTCTTCGGTAAGCCCTGCTTAATGAATAAATCTGGAGCTTAACTTGGAAATCATTTAAAAAAAAAAAAAACATATTCTGCATATCATAATTGCAGTCATGACTGATTAAACAAAAACATACTTGCACTTTGATACATCAGTTTACCTGATTTTTTTTATATTTCAGCCCCGAAATGGTTGTATGGTAACATGAGAGTGAGAAATAAAATTTTCCGTCAAGACAATACAATCTTTTGTAACAGAATTTTTTGTTTCTTCTTATTTTGAATATCAATTTAAATATTTAATTTTAGAATCTGGTGTATTAATATAAGCGAGAATATTGTAATTGGGCATTAGCCTGTAATATTCTTAGTACAATAAATAAATAAACCAGAGAATATTATAAGCCTGGAGCATTTGTAGTGAAGCCTCCCCCCTTCTCTAGCTCGCTGTTGTTATTACATCTCACTTGTGCAGGCTCCCTCCCACCCCCTGAGGAGCGGATAAATCAGTTGTTTTTTCCGCACGGATCTCATAACGCCGTCTTGCGAGATTAATGGGAATCCCCTGTCGAACAAGAAATTTCTTTCATTTATTACAACGGTAAACTCTAGGCCTGCTGACAACGTAAACATAACACAGCCTTCTTACAAACTTCTAATCAGGTCGCAAGTCATGTTGTGTTATAGCGTATCTAACCATGGCCTTCTGCAATTTAGTACAGCAATGCTAAATCTACAAATAGCGGTTCACTGCACTATATCATTAAGTGCCACAATGGTACGGGAAAATGTCTGATCGTCCGTCCGTGTGTCTGTATGCGCAATAACTGAAATACGCTTTATCGGATTTTCATAAAACTTGGTATACGCATTTATAACATCCATGGGAAGAAGCCTATTGATATTGGACCAAGTCAGTTGATCGATACAGGAGTAAAGCTAATGCCTATTTTATGGTAATATATTAGAAAGAATTTATCAAATCTAGATCAGTTCTCATGACGACATGAGAGTGTTCATTTACAGCTTTGGAAGTTGCAATAGTTAGCTATGACAAACAACACTATTATTCCTTCACATACGCTTATCAAACTAGACCGTTAAACCGAGCCAGGTAGCTGAGATGGTAACGTCTTGGACTCGCATTCTGGAGGTCCATGGTTCAAATCCCGTAGCCGGCCAATTTGTTTGTTTGTTTTGTATTTTCATGTGAGTGTGCGAATGCCAAGTTATCACAAATCTGTATAGTTCTGCTGTTGCTGGACGATGTAAATCTAATTTTTTTAACTTGACCTTTGTTTTTTCCGTAAGTCCTGCTTAATGAATTAATCTGGAGCTTAGCTGGGAAATCGATTTAAAATGAAAAATAAAAACTTAATTTACCATGCTTCTGCATATGATAATTACAATTATAACTGATTAAGCAAAAGCATTCTGCCTTCTTTCTTTCATCAGTTTACCTGATTTTATTAAGTGCCAGTATGGTACTTTATGAGATTGTGTGGTGGACGAAAAAATGTCTGTCCGTCTGTCCGTGTGTCTGTACGCACCATAACTCAAATATGCTTTTTCGGATTTTCATGAAACTTGGAAAACACATTTATAATGTCCATGGGAAGAACCCTATTGATATTGAACCAAATCGGTTCACCGGTACCGGAGTAATGCCCAATTTAGTGCCTATTTAATAGATTATGGCGCCTTTCTAATAGAAAGGCGCCATCACTCAAATACGCTGTATCGGATTTCCATGAAACTTGGTATACCCATTTATGACGTCCATGAGAAGTGCCCTATTGAATTTGAACCTAATCTGTTGACCGGTACCGGAGTAAAACCCAATTTAGTGTCTACTTTAAAGGCGCAATAACTCAAATACGCTTTATCGGATATTTATGAAACTTCGTATACGCATTTATAATGTCCATGGGAAGACGTTTATTGATATTGGACCAAATCGGTTGGCCAGTACCGGAATAATGCCAAATTTAGTGTTTTTATGTTAATAAGAAATCGCGATAACTCAAATATGCTTTATTGGATTTTCCTGAAATTTTGTATACCCATTTATAATGTACGTGGAAAGTCGTCTACTGATATTGGACCAAATCGGTAGACCGGTACCGGAGTAAAACCCAATTTAGTGTATATTTTAAAGACGCGGTAACTCAAATACGCTTTACCGGATTTTTATGAAACTTGGTATACAGATTTATAATGTCCATGGGAAGACGTCTATTCATAATGGATAACATCGGTTGACCTGTTTCGGAGTAATGCTCAATTTAGTGCCTATTTTATGGTAATATAAGTATTCGAAAGAATTTAATAAAAAAATGAAAATCAGTTATCTTGACAACATAGCCTATTGTTTTACTGTGATCTTATAAGGCCTTGGAAATTAAAATACAGGTAGCTATGACAAAAAACATATTGATTTACATGCGCTTATCCAACTAGACCGTTAAAATGACCCAGGTGGCCGAGATGGTAGACCTTTCTTCTTCCGTAAGCCCTGCTTAATGAATAAATCTGGAGCTTAACTTGGAAATCAATTTAAAAAAAAACATATTCTGCATATCATAATTGCAGTCATAACTAATTAAACAAAAACATACTGGCACTTTTTTACATCAGTTTACCTGATTTTATTTTATTTTGTAGCCAAGCCCTGCATGTGCGAATTATTTATGTAGTTTCTACATATTTTGCTCAAGAGTTAGGTTCAAGTAGTCTATGCTTAAAGTACAAAAGTTCTATGTTTTACATAAAATTTTTAATAAATGCCATGCTAGTAGTTCAAACTACCAACAATTTGTAAACTTGAGACAAACTTAATAGTACAATAAGCTCGTAACTTCTTTGTATACGAGATGCCTCGTATGTGAAGAAAAAAATAGTGTTCTCGAATATCTTAAAAGTTTGATATTGCTTGGGGTGAGATGGTAGAGATAAATAAATGACGCGTGTGTAAAATGAAATTTCCGGGCCCTCGCCTCCTGATTCTTCAGGGTGCCGTTACACAACCCTTCTTGTTCTTCTTCCTCTTCCCTTCTAACTTTTCATTTCGATGTAGTCTTTAATTTTTAAAACAGCCTCTAACAGAAGCTTCTGTCCCTAGTAAATCCATATGTAGGGAACCTCATTACCTGGTATTAAGTGTGCTTATATCTGCAGCAATAATTAATACAGTATTATCCTTCGTGGAAACTTAAAATTTGTTTAAAGAGCGTCCCTCATCTCGAGTGCATATAAAGTCCTCAGGATTAAACGAAATAATCTTGCGTAATTTTCCAAGCCTATTATAATGTTTTGCTGATGTATTCTCAGAACTCATATGATATTCCCATAGTAGGCCTAAAACTCAGAGGTCATTAATGAATTTTATTTCTGTAGAGGTTTTACTTAACATTATATTAATTTATAATTTTCCATCCTCTACTAGCTAAGTAATGTAGGGATACAGTTTCTTGCACAATTAAAACAATATATATATATATATATATATATATATATATATATATATATATATATATATATATATGTATATATATATATGTATATATATATATATGTATATATATATATATATATGTATATATATATGTATATATATATATATATGTATATATATATGTATATATATATGTATATATATATGTATATATATATATATGAGAACGTAAAATCCTCAGAAAATTTTTTGGAGCAATACACAGAGATGGCATATGGATGAAGAGACCAACAAAAGAATTATACGAACACACAGACAGACTCACAGACATGATCTGAAAACGCCGACTAACATTCTATGGACACATACATAGAATGAACGACAACAGACTCACAAAGAGGATTTTTGATGTAGACAGTTCAGTCAAAAAAAAACAATTGGCTGCAAGAAATAGAAGAAGACTTAAAACAAGCAGGAATCAATAGGGAAATGATAAATGAAAGAAACAAATTCAGAAACAAAATTATGAACGCAAAATTTGAAGTAAAAGAAAGCAAGAAAACAGGTAAAATATGGACCGAACAAAGGAAAGAGGAACACAGTCAAAGAATGAAGAGATTTTGGGAAGAGAAAAGGAAGAAGAAACAAGAAGGAAGTGTATAATCATGTAACATTCAAGTTCAAACACTGTCTTAATGGCAAAAATGTATTATTCAATTCAATTCAATTCAATTATTTATTTAAAGAAGCTACAAACAATTTTTACAAATTTTAGACAGTAGGCTTCTAATGATGTATGATGAATTGATGAATTGATGAATTGATGAATTGATGAATTGATGAATTGTTGCTTATGATTATGTGTATGATAATGATACTGATATTATTAGTGATATACAACCGGAATTACATATTAATGCATAATTAAAGATCTGACTGTCATTCTGCAGTTTTAACCTAATTGAGTGTGTGGTCATAGCATTTCTGGTTAGCTTGCATAAGTCTGCTATGTCAATGGCATGAACACTGTATAGTCAGCACATTCAAGAGTTGTTATTTCATTGCAGACACAGAAAGTTTGTTTGTACTTGAAAAGCAGGTCATATTTTGTAATTATATGATTTTGCCATTTCTTATTAGCAACATATGACTGTGTTATGAACCCTTGTCAGTCTTGTGTGAATATAATAATAATAATAATAGTAATAATAATAACAATAATACCAATTAATAATAAAAATAATAATAATAATCACTGCTTGTGGAATATATTATTATAATAATAATAATAATAATATATATATAGGCTTATACAGAGTGTTCAATGGAATAACACCGAAATATTTTACCTGTGTATAGAGTAGAAATAGACAAACAATTTTTATTGGGAGATGTTTGCTCTGTGACGTAAAATGTGTATGCTACAGGGCATTAAAGTCATTACAATTTGGTGCTCATAAGTCAATACTGAAGCGAAGTATGGTTAAAATTTTCATTAAATTGACTTCATGCCTTCTTAGTGATCGATAAAAAACCTGATTTTTAATCATTCATCAACAGCTATATCATAATTTAATATCCTTAAATTAATTATTTCGGCTACTGTAATTAATCTATATTAATAAAAATGGATTTACAAAAGGGTTGTTGCCGCATCACTTGAGAACGGCTCGACCGATTTGGCTGATTTTTGTTTTGTTGTGATCGTAATTGTCTGGAGAAGGTTTGTATGAAAGAAAATTTTTGGAAAATCCACGGGAAAAGTCGGAAATGTGATGAAATGAGGCAAAGTTAGACAAAGTTAGAGAGTTCTGCTGTCAATTGTTTACATAAAAAAAATATTTAAAAAATTGAAGCGTGACAAAAGAAGTGTGACATTCACAGTTTGAGAGTTCCACTTTCACATGTTTTCATAACAAAACAAACAAAAACAAAAGTGAGTCTTGCAACCAACCAAATCGAAAGTATGTTATCCATTCATTTTGAGAATGCAAGTTCGTGTAAACAAATGCACGTGATTTGAACCCCACCACACATCATGCTACAAGACAATATAGTGCAGTATTATATTTTATTTTTATAACAGTAAAAGATCATAAAATGTGACGAAAATTTTTAAGATAACAATATCAACTTATTGCAAATGTTTCAATGTATTGCGAAACGTGGCATTCGTGATATAACCCTCCAGTTTGCGAGAGTCATTGTTGTGAATAATGTAAACATACAAATTTCAGTGAACAGCGAAACGTGGTGTTTATAATTTATAACCCAGTCTGTGAGAAGCATTAAACATAGTGACTGAAATTCAACCAGGCCCAAGTGGCATAATTAAAAATAAGAGAGGTAAATCTTTGCGAAGTGGACAGAAGGAAATTATATTGAATGTGTTTAATGGGTTTAAAAATATATATATCCAGCACTTGCAATTGAGGACGTTGTAAAATTGACATCTGAATTCACCGGTATATGTACCAAAAGTATCTGGAAAGTGCGTAGTTAATACAGAGACTCTGGTGTGGTGAAAACTCCCCCAAGAAAGGCTGAAAAGCTGCATAGTGTTTTAGATAACATTGATGACTTTGTGAAAAGTGCTATTCGAGCAAAAGTTCATCAATTCTTTTTTGATAACATACCTCCAACTGTGGATAAACTTCTTTGTGCTGTCAATGAGGACTCCGACCTACCTAATTTTAAAAGAACAACAATTTATAAGTTATTGTTGGACAATGGAATGAAATATGTGAAAAGAAGTGAGGTTAATGTTATAGTAGATTGTGATGATATTGTACTTTGGAGAAGACGATATCTTAGAGCTGTACGGCAATACCGAGCAGAGGGTCGAACATAGGCGTAACCAGGCCGACCATATGGGGGGGGTTATAACATCCGCGGGGTCTGGCGAGTATGGAAGGAGAGGGGGGTCCGGGGGCCCTCCCCCGGAAAATTTTAAAAATGAAGATGAAAAATAACGAGTTTTAAGCTTCCGGGGGTTCTCCCACGGAAAATTTTAAAAATTAAGATGCAAAATAACAAGTTTTAAGCTTCCGGGGGTCCTTCCCCGGAAATTTTTAAAAATTAAGACGCAAAATAACGAGTTTTAAGCTTCCCACGCTTTATACTTGTATTAAGCAATTTATGGGCTGACTTAAAAAAATTATACAATTTTCCTTTTTTTAATCAATGGGGGGGGTTCAAACCCCCAAAACCCCCCCCTCGCTACGCCTATGGGGTCGAAAGTTTTATTACTTAGGCGAGACATGGGTAAATGCAGGACACACCACCAATAAAATTTGGCATGACACTACTGTTGAATCAAAGGAAAAAGCTTTTAGGGCAGGATTAAGTCAAGGTTTAAAAAATCCTATGGGTAAGGGGAAACGCCTAATAGTTACGCATATAAGTAGTGAAACAGGATTCGTAGATGGGGGGTTGCTCATTTTTGAGTCAAAGAAAACAGGTGAGTACCACGAAGACATGAATGGAGAGGTATTCCGTAACTGGTTTGCTAATGTTTTGCCGAAACTTGAACCCAACAGTTTAATAGTTATGGACAATGCATCATACCACAGTGTGAAACTCTATCGGCGTCCAAATACTTCTTGGCGTAAACAAGATATTGTGGAATGCCTACAAGAAAAGAATGTAACATTTAATGATAAAAGTGTTAAGGCAGAGTTAGTGATCTTAGCACAGGAATACGCGGACAAAGATGAAAATAAATATGTTTTTGATGATATGGCAAATAAAGCGGGCCATCAAGTACTGAGGTTGCCCCCTTATCATAGCAATTTGAATCCAATTGAACTGGTATGGAGTTTTATCTAAGGGTTTGTGGCCAGAAATAACAAAACTTTTAAATTATGCGATGTTAGGAAACGGTTTGACAGAGCAGTATTGATGGTGACGCCAGAAATGTGGCAAAAGACAATCAAGCATGTAGTGGCTATATCAAGCGTTTTCTGAGGAAATAGTTTAAGTGTGATAAGTCGTTCTTCCTCATTTCAAGTTCTATGTAGGCCTACAAATCGAAAGTCCTTCATAAGTTAATTTCAAATTACAAAATAAAAACCCGGGCGACGCCGGGCCTTTTAAGCTAGTCTGTTAATATTATCAGATTGTTTGCGTCCTGAAGTGATCACAATAAGCGGTAAGTATTTATTTTGAAGGATATGATACGAGTTTTAAATAGAGTTTTGCTGAGATAAACTCAACAAACTGAAATCTCCTTATCGTTAAACAGGAGAGTTCTGCCCTGATAAGTTAAAAGGCCCTAACTCCAACATTTTTATAAATGTTTTCTTTTGCGTTTCCGAATCGGTACAATAAAATACACATGTTTTGACATTAGAAAGCCCTAAATCCAATACAGTGGTGTGTTATGTTGAAACTTATATTGGCCCTAACTTCAGTTTGGGGTCGTTTTCGATAAAAGAAGGCCCGATTTAACAAATGGAGATAGGGCCTTCTATGTTATGGGGGCAGAGTTATTCTGAGTATCATATCGATGATATCTTCAGACCATTAAGAGTTTAATAGAGCAGAAAATCAGACTGGAGCAGGATAACTAGCTAGCGTTTCTTTCCCAGCAAACAACACTGCAGCGTGGTAACAAAACTGAAGCACCTACTGCACGCCATTAGAAAGGGCTGTTTATTTCTGCGTCATAAAATATTACTGCATGGTCAGGGGGCGATTCCATTACTTTGTTTTAGGGGTTGGCACACATCCGGGGTCAGCATCGAGTGTCTAAAGGGTAATACAAGAGTCGCCCCAGTTTGTGTTTGAATTAAAGACCAACTCTATTAAGCGAACACCCCCCTTAAATATCTACTCTTAGGGATTCTATTTAACCATGGAATAGAAATGTGTACAAAAGTTGGTTTAATATCGGTGTTTTTTTGCATAGCCTAACAAAATACAACTTTTTATTTAACATTAAAACCAAATAGACTTATGGCCCATGTAGTACAAAATGTTACTTATTTCTGTAAAAAAAATATATATATATTTTATGCCTTACGTTTTGCCCTTTTTTACAGTTCTTACCTGTTGACTATTAACATTTTGCCTGTAGTGTACATAAACTGGTTAACACAATCTCACTGGCCTATAAATCGAAAATAAATTTTCATGATCATCTCAGCAAATTTATTTATTTATTTAATCAAGAATGAACATTACAGGTGTATACCCAATTACAATGTCCATGCCTATACTAGCAATACATCATGTACTTACAATAACACAAATATGAAATAGGTATAATAAAATGTAGGAAAGTTAGGATAATGGCCAATGTAAGGTAAGAAGTAAAGAGAATAGGAGAGAGTAAAGAGAATAAGAGAGATAAGAAGAAAGCAAGCATGAAGAATGTAGAGAAAAATAAGAATGAAATAAGAGTAAAACAAATAATGTAAATACTTAAAATATGTTAGTTGGCAATATCATATATGGTATTACATGGACTATTTTAATTTTGATAGGAAATAAATATTTTTGTAGTTCTTTAAACTTATATTATACCAATAGTATAACACATAATAGCCTAACAGTATATATTAGTTTATAATACAACCGGCAGGATCATTGTTTAATACATTTTTATTTTTAGATTTCTGGGCAGAAGACGAGAAGATAAGTGTTTCCGAACTGCATAAAAAAAGTATTTCCTGATTTCAGACGACACTTAACTGCTGCCTTAATATTATTTGTATCTGTAACTATTGCTTCCAGATATTTGAATTTCTGCACTTGTTCGAATGATTTACCGGCTATTCTAATAATTTGTGGCACATTATTTTACACTAAGATTTTTTATGTATTGATTTCCAATCCGAAATTCCTGCAGGCATCGAAAAGACTTTCTTAATTTCTCCCATAACACACACTTTATATTACGGGCATGTATTTTGGTGAGAATTTAGTGCAGAACTTGAGACTCTAGTATTGTACAAAACTTTCTCTAGCTGGGGAGGAGGAGAAAAATAAAAATGGGCTTCATTTATACACATAAGCCTTACACAAAAGTGCACTCTCGCCTGCAGACGAGGGCGCTAGGAGTAATGAAGGAAACTATTAAGAACAACACATCAACCCCATTACTACTCGTATCTGACAGAAACAAAGATATATCGGAAGATACACCAAAGCGCAATTCTGCCTTCCTATAGTTTTCACACAGAACAAGTTTAACTATGTTCACCTATAGCCTATATATACACTAGCATGTGCCCGCGGCTTCGCCCGCGATAATTATTTCAAAAATTAAAAATTAAGAGCATAATAGTAAAATCATTATATTTATTAACTCCTAAATCACGTGGACTACATACCACGATTAGATAGCATCGTCTGGTAAAAGCGACCTCAGATTCGAGTTTCTTGGCCCAGAAAACCTCTGTATAGTGAGATTCGTCCAAATAAAACAACGTTTGACCATATTTAGGGCTTACAACATTCAAGCGATCGCGAAAGTTTTATTTTCAAGGTATGACAAAATCAGCCAAAGCCAACTGTAATTGATTTGACATTCAAATGTATAACTGAAAACTTATGTTTTGAAAACGCAAAAAATGCATAACTCACGAACGAAAACTGAAATTAAAATTCCGTCTTCGAGGTGCATTTTCCGACCCTTCAGCCCACCTATGTTTAAAATTTCAGATCTCTGCGTTCAGTAGATTTCGCTGGACATCGAGGACAATTCCTTTTATTAATATAGATAATATGAATTATAATGATACCTTCTCTAATTTGTCAAACATCCATTTCTTTTAATCCAAACCCACCTATAGGCCTACCATTGGCAACAATATGTTCTGTGAATTTGTTTCGATAATTCTATGTAAAAAGGGCTTAAGTATTTTAAAAAACATTTAATTTTTGGCATTTAGAATAAGTATTTTTCAAAATCCCTTCTTAGTGAGCATCTACATTATGAAACGAAGGTACTATCAAAATTCCAATTCTCTACCTCTTATAGTTTAGGCTGTACTTTGATTCCTGTCAGTCAGGACAAAGCCTTTTATATATATAGAGATACACACACACAGTAGGGCTATATGGAATCGCAGCGATGAAAATTCTTTGTTCCATAATTTTATTCAAAATTTAAATGCAATAGATCATACAGTTCTGTGTTTCAAGCGGAATTATTCGCCATAAAAGAAGCTGTTAAATAGTGTACTGATGGTAGCAATAGTGCTTGCATAAACAGTGACTCACAATCGGCTTTACAAGGCATAGATGAAAAATATAATAAGGATGCACTAGCCACAGACATTAGACATGCACTAAATACAGTACAAGTACAATTCATATTTGTTTAACCTGGGTCCGAGGTCACATGGGAAATTTAGGAAATGAGAAAGCAGATGAATTAGCTAAGCTAGGTGCTTCTTCAAATGTTAAAACTTCTTATAGTTTATGCCCTATATCCTTCATTAAGAAAACATTAAGAGAACATATGCACAGCCAATGGGATCGGATTTGGCAAGAAACGAATAACGGCAGCACAACGAAAGATTTGTTTTTCCCAAGAGTGCAAATAGAATAGCTTGTACACTTTTGATTCCAGACTATATTATGACTCAATTCTTAACAGGGCATGGGAAATTTAGTGAATACTTACATAGATTTAAAATTTCTACCTCTGCAAATTGTAAATGTAAAGAGGAAAGCCAATCTGTTAGGCACCTCTTATTTCATTGTCCATTATTTACGCATGAACGTTATCAGTTAATATTATATTTAAATTTTCTAAATTTTGACTTTACTACACCAATCTACCGTCTCTTCTTAAATAAGCAAAGTTATAAAGTTGTTTTAAGTTTCATGAATAGTGTTTTTGCAAAATTGTAATATATATATATATATATATATATATATATATATATGTAGTTTACTGTATACTCTGTATATATGTTTAATCTATAACCCTAATATGCCATCTGGTAAAATAGGGTTCTGTATTTTTCTGAATTCAATAATAATAATAATAATAATAATAATAATAATAATAATAGATCATACATGGGATTATTACTCTTTTTTTCATTTCAGTTAAATAGTCTTTAGAATTTAGAAACATGAATTAAACAGTGATTAAGAAAAAATATAAATAATGCAAAAATCTCAACTTTTACAAAATGAGGGTTAGCACTGTCTTTCCCTGATCCCTTGATATGTGATGTACAGGCTTTAAAACTTAGTGCCCGAACCCACAGAGGGAGATGATTCCGGTTACCAACAACCTGAGTATAGGGGGTGGGGGTGATTGCGTATGCTGATAAGACAGTCATTGATAGTAGTACTGAGAAGTCAATGCGCTGGTAGTACGGTGCCTCTCAAATTGGTCAACAGTGTTCCTTGTCATCATGCGTGTTTATAAATGTATAATACGTGTTCGGAATAGCCTACCCAAAGTAAAGTGTTCTAAGACGCAAACATATATTGAAACATTTGGGAGGGACTATTACACAAAAACAGGAGAACGTATCGTTTTGCATGCTTGTAATGTGAGTTTAGAGAATGAGAAGTTATTTTGTGGTCTTCCTATACATGTAATCCGGTTTGTTTACTATCACGTGAACTAGTATATAGTAGCTAGCGCATACGCCGAGCAAAGTCTGCACAGTACAGTTGCTGTTAACATATTCGATCGGGCACTAAGTTTTAAAGCCTGGTGATGTAACAGTACCTTAATGACGTCCATTAAAGTACAGATTTTCATTATAACACTGGTGTGATGTCGATTAATATTTACCTCGGAACAATCTTCAAGCTTCAAATCTGCTCTCAAGAGCAGCAAATGAAACTGCGTAATGAACAACCTGTAACTTACTTAAAGTAAAATCAATACTGTTCGTGATAGTTTTAATATTATGATAAATTAAGTTCATTTCGTGTCTTGAAGTCCGTTGGTTTCAGGTTAAAACAGCCAA
The DNA here is from genome assembly GCA_964059195.1 of Ectobius pallidus. Classification (NCBI taxonomy): domain Eukaryota; kingdom Metazoa; phylum Arthropoda; class Insecta; order Blattodea; family Ectobiidae; genus Ectobius; species Ectobius pallidus. The sequence goes on from CAXKWD010000006.1 coordinate 164,973,277, forward strand.
GAGAAGCTTCGACTTACCTGCTCGCCATCAGTGTCATTTATCGCAATAAATGAGAACGACGAAAATTTAATAACAGCTGATTGCCGAAGTCAGCCGTCTATTTAATTTTGGTCGAACAAAACAGCCGTATTAAACTTGCCTGTAACGGTAATTAAGACGATTCACTCGTTTCATAAACAAACTCGTGTCTTAATAAAATCAGGTAAACTGATGTAACAAAGTGCCAGTATGTTTTTGTTTAAACAGTTATGACTGCAATTATGATATGCAGAATATGTTTTTCTTTAATTGATTTCCAAGTTAAGCTCCAGATTTATTCATTAAGCAGGGCTTACGGAAGAACAAAGGTCTAGTTTTTTTAATGAGATTAAATTCTTCCACTCCAGAATGTGAGCCAAAGCGTTACCATCTCGGCCACCGGGGTCATTTTAACGGTCTAGTTGGATAAGCGCATGTAAATCAATAGTGTTTTTTTGTCATAGCTACCTGTATTTTAATTTCCAAGGCCTTATAAGATCACGGTAAAACAATAGGCAGTGTTGTCAAGATAACTGATTTTCATTTTTTTAAATAAATACTTTCGAATACGTATATTACCATAAAATAGGCACTAAATTGAGCATTACTCCGAAACAGGTCAACCGATGTTATCCATTATAAATAGACGTCTTCCCATGGACATTATAAATGCGTATACGAAGTTTCATAAATATACGATAAAGCGTATTTGAGTTATTGCGCCTTTAAAGTAGACACTAAATTGGGGTTTACTCCGGTACCGGTCAACAGATTAGGTTCAAATTCAATAGGGCGCTTCTCATGAACGTCATAAATGCGTATACCAAGTTTCATGGAAATCCGCCATAATCTATTAAAATAGGCACTAAATTGGGCATTACTCCGGTACCGGTGAACCGATTTGGTTCAATATCAATAGGGTTCTTCCCATGGACATTATAAACGTGTATACCAAGTTTCATTAAAATTCGACAAAGCGTATTTGAGTTATCGCGCGTACAGACACACGGACGGACAGACAGACGGACAGACATTTTTCGTCCCCACACACAATCTCATAAAGTACCATACTGGCACTTAATAAATGTCATTATATGCTCGTTGGATAGTGTACTAACCCAAACTTAACTACCTTCTGCGAGTTCAGTCGGGCCCGCATTTGTCCTCCGGGCTTCCAGTTGAACCACCCTGGTCTAGACGTATCCTATGCTAATATTTTATATTGAACCTAGAACTCTGTTGAATATCTTTTCTTTTCAACTTCAAACTCAGAGTGAAAACTCTGCCAAACTATAAATCACTTTTGTTATCGTAACTTTAATCTTAGTGTCCCAGATCAGGGGAAATAATTGAATGTAAGCGGAGTAATAAATTATATTCAGTTCGCTCGTTCTGCCAAGTTATATTCTATTCTATGATATTGTTGTCGTACGATAAGCCATAACAAGTCATCCAAACATTGTTCATTATTTTAAATGGTGGATTCAGAAGAATTTTTTTTTTCGTGGATTTATTACATTTTGATTAATTACACAGCAAATCTAAACTACACGTTATCCTACATTGCTGCTGAAACAGTTTTATTTGTCGTGATCAGAGGCGTAACGGATTAAGGTTCCGCCCCCTGAGAAGTTTAATTTTGGCCCCCTGATGAAATTAATCGGCCGCCTGTGCGGTCTCGTGGTTAGCGACGCTTGCTGCAGATCCGTAGGCCCGGGTTCGATTCCCGGTATAGTCCAGTTATTCATTGCATGGCCAGTCGGCTTCCAACGTTTCGGTGTTTCTTTCTGTTAATTGATCCGACTAAATCGGTCTTGGGGCTTCCGCTTTCCAAAACAAAAGCAACGTTGCAATATTCTCTCATTGATATCCCTGACCCCAGTTCTTCCTTCGCTTTATTCAATTCACACGTGTTATTGTTTACTGTAACTTAATCTTGCAACCGCGCATTTCACTCCACGCGGAGTAGACGAGTAGCTGTCAAAATCGCCACAGGACATTCTTAGATTTTGATTGGCTGGGGTAACTAGCTGATTGGTGCGGTAAAAACAAAGAACATGGGTTGAGCTGTCGGCAGACTTTTCCTTCTAAAGAAAGGAAGCCGCCTGGCCATGCAATGAATAACTGGACTATACCTCCTCGAATTTTTCTGAGGTAGGGAGGTCTGGAACGGGCTGCACTCAGCCTCGTGATTCAAACTGAGGAGCTAATTCATAGAGAAGTAGCGGCTCCGGTCACGAAGACCATATCATTAACGGCCGTGGCATGCTGACCACATGCAACGGAAAAATAAACCAATACATTCACGAATGTATGCATTGCCGAAGGCCCGGAACAAACAGCAGACTCGTGTTAAATTTCAAATTTAATTTTATAGTAAGTTACTCATTTTGCTGATAATTGATATGTACCGGCGTAAAAACCAAAAATTCTGAATGATAAAAACACTTTGTTCTCCACTTACGTCACTTTTAATAACATAGGACTAGTTTCGAGAGCCTTATTCGCTCCCATCATCGGCTGGTGGTCATCACTAAGAAAGAAGACTAGGTTATGAACTTTGAAATCCCACCTATAGACGACGTGGTGCGACTTACAAAAACGGAACGAGAGGGCAGCACAGAACAATGTATATATAAAAACCAACCTAGCAACCAGAATAACAGTCGACCACCAGCCGATGATGGGAGCGAATAAGGCTCTCGAAACTAGTCCTATGTTATTAAAAGTGACGTAAGTGGAGAATAAAGTGTTTTTATCATTCAGAATTTTTTGTTTTTATCAGTATACTCCACTGTTTATATAACTTCTTTTTATTGTGTTTTATGTACCGGCGTGTTCACTGACAATTAGGAATTCCCTTTTCCTTCCGCTTTGCATATTTTCCGCCCATTATAGTAACCTATTTACATTTCTTTTCCCCCGGTTTCCATTTTGGGCCCACTAGGATCGCCGGGTCTGCGGTAGGATTGATCATCGATGGCCGATGTTTTCTTGTCGATGTTCGATGTTTTGTACATCGATGGAAAACTACCGATGTTTTTGTTACATCAATGTTTCTCCCCGTCATCGATGTTTTCAATTATTTACAGTGTTATTTTGCATTAATTTTTATAAACTAGTTGTGAATTGACATACTGAGTCGGACACTGAGTAGTGTTACTTTCAACAAAACCTCAGATGATTTTTCATGAAAATATCTCAGTTTATTCGTGAATTTTGCCCAATATTCTGAATCCATGACTTTTTAAAAAAAATATAGGCTACATCTATGTTTTAACTAAAATATGATTAATAGGCCTACCTTGATTCTAAGATATAATTTTTTCAAAAACATAGATTGTTTACATCGATAGTTTTCATGGAAATTTTTCAGTTTATTTATGAATTTTGCATAATTTTCTGAAACCACATTTTTTTAAAAATATACTTATATGTTTTCCATCAAAATACATCGACTTTTTCAGGTCGATATTATCGTTACATTGATGGTTATCGCAGATTTTAACATCGATGTTTTGATGTTTTAACTATCGATGTTCATCCCTACTCTGCGGGTCCTTCAGTTACGCCATTGGTCGTGATGACATGTCTCGAGTTTGAATTTTGGCTGCTTCCCCCGCCGTGGATCGGAGCCAACAATGCTTGTCGCGGTCTGATAGTGTATGATAAACTGCTTCCAGTGTAAATGACAGCTAACTGAAACACTGTCCTTGCATAACTATACTCTTCCTTACAAACGTACCCGCTAATTTGCATCTCTAAGTAGTCAGTGATTTCCATCTTATTTACATACTGATTTTACTTCCGAATGATGTGTCGCATGGATTATTCATTTCTTGAGCTATCTTGTGACATTATTATTAAAATGTATTTTATCTAGCTTTGTCTCTGGTTATTTACTCGACTGCATTATGTTTTATTTAAATATTTTATTTAACATAAATAATTAGAACATTATATTCACTGATCTCATTTTTAGAAAGGCTGCATTAATAAAATAATGTTAAATATATTGTTTGACGTAATAAATATAAATGTTTAAATCAAATAAAACAAAATTTTGTGTGCCATATGGACTCACAGATTCGAAATGAGATTCTTTGATGTTTGCTTCACAAATGTATCAGTGGATTTTTATTTTGTTTATACTTGTTGATTATACTAATTGTTTTTTTAATTAACTAAGTCCTGTACAGAAAATCTAAATAGATATTTCATTGCAAACATTGTAAAATATATTGTGAAAAAAATCTTATCTGTATCTCTTTTTTTGTGTGGGAGAAGATTGATTTTGAATGTGACAAAATAACTTGCAATTGAAGCTAAACAACAGTCATTAATGTTTTCATGAACTGTTTTTATTTATTTATTTATTATTTTTATTTTTGTTATTTACATGAAAAGTAAACAATAGATATCAGCCTCTTTCCTGATGCTTTTCCGTTGACAATATTATTGACTTGAAAGTTGATATGACTTGTGGCAGTCTATTTCCTTTTCGCTACTGCCAGCATAGGCGTACCGAGGGGGGGGGTTTGGGGGTTTGAACCTCCCCATTGATTAAAAATAGGAAAATTGTATAATTTTTTTAAGTCTCCCCATAAATTACTTAATACAAGTATAAAGCGTGGGAAGCTTAAAACTCGTTATTTTGCGTCTTAATTTTTAAAATTTTCCGGGGATCGACCCCCGGAAGCTTAAAATTCGTTATTTTATATCTTAATTTTTTAAATTTTCCGGGGGAGGACCCCCGGACCCCCCTCTCCCCCTCCGCGGATGTTGTAACCCCCCCGTATGGTCGACCTGGTTACGCCTATGACTGCCAGGACAGTCTTGACTGAAGATATATTAAATGACTAAGAATTAAAATGATAAGAAACGCACAGACGTTTAAAAATGTCAGCAGTACCTTCTCCATGCGTCCAAACGGCATAAAGTTTTCACAGGAATACTGTATGGTATGCTTGGTCTTCTACACTTAAATAAAAAATAACATTTTTTTTACCAAAATGACTAAATCAATACTAATGTCATCCCTTGAAGGTTAGGTACCTGCAACCCTGGGCTCCCTAGGTTTAATTATTACGATATTTTCGATTTTCTACTCACTAGTGGCACGGTTTTAATTTCAAGAGCTTTATAGGGTTGTTTTTGATGCTGTATAAAAATCGATTCGCTTCATAAGCCTGCTCTGTAGATTCAATTGTAGTTAATCACCATAAATCCCATACATGAACGACATTTTCTCCATTAATACCGGTATTAGGAATAACAATCCTGAATTTCAGTTCTCTTGTAGCATGGGCTTGCAGAAACAAACGAATGGCTGGCCGCACAATAACACAGAGCGCTTGTAAAAGTTGAAACCCGTTTGATTTATTGCTGCAGTTGGCTGCAATGAATGGGGGTTAAGGTGGCAGCTCTGACTTGTGTTACATGGCCACTAGTTTAGAATAGGAAATCCCTCCGATAACGGGAGATCAGCAGGCCTTGTTTTTGGTGGGTTAGTTGGTATAATTGGCTTAGATGTAATCGGAAGAGTAGAAAACAAAAACCGCAACAGCCATCAATACAGAAGTCAAGGCTTGGCTTGTCTTCTCTTTTGACAGCTTAGCAACTGTGGTTTTTTTGGCGTCCGCTCTAGTGACTTTCATGCTCAACAGCTTTCAATCATGCTTTGAAATTCGTGCAGCCGAACGAGGCGTTAACTGTACCGCGTAACTTAACAGAAAAATTGACAGCACCAAAACGGTTCTATGTGTTGAGAAAGTGTGTTATAATTCAATTATTTAAACAGCATTGTGTTATCTTTGAGCTCGGTCATTAAAACTGGATAATAATAATAATAATAATAATAATAATAATAATAACTTAATAATAATAACATAATAAAATAAAATAATATAAATTAAAACTACTCTATTTTCCACAGTTTATTTCAACCTTTTGGTAATTATTTGTTTATATGTTCAATGACGGTATACTTTTTACAATTTTCTTTAATATTTTATGATGTTGATGGTTAATTTTGTTACTGGAAAACTTAGGCGAAGAATAAAGTTAACAGCTTTCGGGGCATAGATTATAGGTTTATAGCGCAAGCGAGTTCAGAGAGTGGTTTGTGTTCAGTTGTGGTCTCGTGTACTGAGTTATTTCTATTTTTATAAATCTGGAAAGCTTCTAACGTATTTAATTTGTTAAATTTTAAGAATATGTTGTTAATGCATATATGAATTCAGTATACTCTCAACAGTGTTTAAATGCAATTATTTAAACTACAGTAATCTATTATTGAATAATGCACGAACGCTATTTTTTTCAACTTTCTCAATACGCTGGCGGCAAGCTTCTTTAAAGAGGGCATTGGAACGTTGGTACCACGCTACGACAAAATGTCTCAATCGGAGCGCGACTTTGTAGAGGAGTATAGCTAGAAGGTGTTCCTAAATGTTCCTAATAAAACAGTTTTGATTTTCACTGTGGTTTTCATTTTATGCACCATCGGAGTTGAAAAAATAGCCCTCCTAATATAACTTACCTTACATAATGCCAATTTGTGTAACCTATTTTTATTTTTATTTTTAAATGCTTCCTGCCGAAAAGACAAAGCTTGTTATCTAGACAAGAACTTTAACAACGATAAACAGAGAAAATACACAATAGGAGGTTGTGTGTCATTTAACTATTAAGAAACGTAAAAAGTACTTATAGGTTAAACAATAAACAGTAGAGCAATATGAATAGTACTTAAAGATAAAATAAAAAAAGTAATAGACTATACAATAAGAAATTTTTCCTCGGGTATAAATAATTATTTCAGCTTCCATACAAATGGTACCTCAGAATGGCTATCGAACCCTTTAATGCTGATAGGCTGGTCTGTTTTAGATTAAAAAATAGAAAATTAATATTGTAATTTAAACAAAATATTTAAACGCAAATCGACTAATAATAATAATAATAATAATAATAATAATAATAATAATAATAATAATAATAATTCTTTATTGCATCCAAATGGTCATGCTATGATGAATGGAGCAACGGTGGAATGATATATGGCAGGGGAAACAGGAGCACACCGAAGAAAACCTGCCCCGACCCCATTTTGTCCACCGCAAGCAAATTGAGTAATTTCACACATTGTATCTGAATAGGGATGATGTTATAATATTTGCAGAAATGCATACCCTTCAAGTGAATACAATGAGGGACTGCGATTTTTATACTCTTAACTATCGTAGTACTTGTATAGGCCTATTACTGTCGCCACGAGCTAATTTTGGTTTTAAGATCTTAACAGTGTATATTAATGCATATTTTTTACGTTGACTGTACACGAAAGTTTTGTATGATATTATGTAAAAGTTTTATGTAATGTAAAGGTAGGCCGTAAATTGTATTAAGATACTTTTTATGTGTGAGAGAATAAGGTTGTATAATATAGCCCCCCCCCCGAAACGCTAAGTCATGCTAATATGTTGCACATGAGGGCACTTTAATTTCTCAAAATGTAGAAAGTTTAATTGCAATTGTAGAAAATTCAGCCTGGCTCGAAAGTTCAAGAAATGTCATCATTTTCTCTGAGACATCATAGGCAATGCAGGGTGTAGTATAAATTCGTCTCTCCTCAAAATGAATAAAAGTAGTGTACTTTTATTTTGCATTTTTCGGCACTTTATTCTTCACTAGTCCAGTTTAGGAAATTTTCATTCTTTCGTTGCATTTTCCCTATTTTGTCTACAGAATTAACTTTTCAAACATTACAGACAAAGCGATCTCATTTATGGGACATTCTGGCATAAATATAGTAAACGTAAAAATAATGATAGAAAACGTGGTAATAAAGCAGTAATATAAAATACTTAAATCTTGTCCATTGTTAATTTTTTACACTACGTTTTAAAATATGTATTTAGAAATATTGAGTCATTTTTTTCAATTCTTCTTGTCATATTTTCATAAATTTAAGGTCATTTTATAGGTTAGTTTTAAATTTTCAATTTTCACTTGACAAGCAAACTTAGATTTACCTTTGGTAATCCGGACGGCCGTTTCGCACTATTTTAGTGCATCATCAGCGGTTTTCGAACTGCTACTGGTGGGTGCCTGTGTTGTACACCTAGGTGGTGTGGGTGTTGCGTTGGTCTTGAGGTGGGAGTGGGAGTATTTGGCGGTGTTTGAATGTCAGGTATCGTGTCAAAAAGTGTGTGTGATTTGAAGTGTAGTTGGTCATTCAGTATAGAAGTGGGGTGATTTTTTGTGTGTTTATATATTTCTAGTTGTTCTATTGTGTTTAGTTTGCGACTTTTGTGGAGTGTGTGGAGAATTTCCATGTTCGTGTCTATGTTAGTGTAATTGTGGTTTGTGTCAAGTAGGTGTTCTGCATAATTTGATTTTCTGTTGTGGGGGTATTTGAGTGCTTTTATGTGTTCTTGGAATCTTGTTCTAAAGGATCTGCCAGTTTGGCCTATATAGAAGTTGGGACAATTATCGCATTTCAGTTTGTATACTCCAGTTTTGTTGTAGGTGTCCATTTGTGTGCTTTTCCTTGTTAGGTGTTTCTTTAGCATGTTGTTCGTTTTGTATGCTATGTTGTACTTGAGTTTTTTGAAAGTTGATGCTGTTTTGTGAGTTTCCTTACCGTAGTAAGTTAGTGTGATGAACTTCGTTTTTGGTTCTTGGGTTTGTGTGTGTTCTTTTAGCTTGTGTTTAGTGTTTCTTAGTATTCTATCTACTGTGCTGGGGTTGTAACCATTTTCTTGGGCTATGTATTTGATGGTGTTTAGTTCATTTTTGAAATCTTCCATCTCCATTGGTATATTGAGTAGGCGGTGAACCATGAAGTGGTAAGCTGCGTGTTTGTGTTGGGCGGGATGGTTGGATGAGTTATGTATAGTTGTTACTGTGGTTGTGGGTTTCCTGTAAATTTTGAATTTGTGTTTATTGTCTGTTTTGGTGATTGTGACATCTAAGAAGTTGATGGCTTTGTCTTCTTCTGTTTCCAGTGTGAATTTCATAGATGTGTGTATCTTATTGATGTATGTGTGAAGCTGTTCGACCTGTCTTTTGTTCCCATTGTACATCATTAGGACATCGTCGACGTACCTGTACCAATATATGATTTTGTTTGCATGTTTATTTACTTCTGTGTTGAGTATGTACTTTTGTTCAAGATTGTGTACAAATATTTCAGCTAGTATGCAGGAAATGGGAGACCCCATAGGGAGGCCTTCAGGTTGTTTGTAGAACTTGCTGTTGTATGTGAAGTAGTTTTGTTGTGTAATAGTTCGTGTGGTGTTGATTATTTCGTTTATATGTTCTTGTGGAGTCTTGTTGTCTTTTAACATTTGTTCCAGTATTTCAAGTGTTTCTGTTATGGGGACTTTCGTGTATAGGTTTGTGATGTCAAAGGATGCAATTGTTGCATTGTGGGGAATTTCAATATCCTTAATGTTGTTGACTAATTCAATGTTGTTTTTGACAGCTCTGTGGTTTTTGAATACAATGTTTGATCTTATTATGTGTTCCATGTGTTTAGCTATTTTGTATGCTGGTGCCATTGTGTAGTTGATAACAGGTCTGATTGGGACCTCAGCTTTATGAATTTTCGGGAGGGCATTGAGTTTTGGTGCCTCAGGCTTTATTTGTTTTAGATAAGGTTTTTTGTTGTTTGGTATGGTATGTGTACTCTGGTTTATGATTTTCTTTATTGTTATACTCCCACTCCCACCTCAAGACCAACGCAACACCCACACCACCTAGGTGTACAACACAGGCACCCACCAGTAGCAGTTCGAAAACCGCTGATGATGCACTAAAATAGTGCGAAACGGCCGTCCGGATTACCAAAGGTAAATCTAAGTTTGCTTGTCAAGTGAAAATTGAAAATTTAAAACTAACTTTTGTTAAAGCAATCAAGAATGGACACTCAAACATACAGTCATTTTATAGGTCATTTTCAGGCATTTTTAGGTCATCCACTTCTGAGCCCTATGGTACTATTGTTAGGCTTATCACAGCCCCTCCCGAAAAAAAAATCTTGGACACGCTGCTGTTGTATATGAAAACAATTCTCATGTAATGCTTAACAGAAACAGTTCCCTTTGGTCCCGTGATTACATAGTAAAACATCAGATGAACACATTTTCAAGATGGTATCTGGAACACGACCATGAACACCACTTGCGAAACATTGTATACTTAACTAAGGTCATTCATTCACACACAGACACTTACTTCTCGAGTCCCAAAATACACACAGTTCCTCTGGAGGGCTTTAGGTACAATTTCCTCTTTGAAATTTGCATAAAGGTATCTTAGTCAGCAAGGAATTTTCCTTAATTGCCCCTTGGTATTTCCATAAAGAGGGGTTTCTAGTGTTACAATGTCTCAGTGTGTACGCACCTTAGAACAGGATCTAAATATGTACTCACCTTAGAGAAGGTTGGCATTTCCACCGCGCTCTGTATTGTCTTGCAATTATACGGAGTCCACTTTAATTCCATTATCCTCGGCACACGCACACAGTCTGTGTCTCGACTGGAAACCCTGGTTTGCAAGGGGAGCAGAAAATCCATGCACATGCATAACTTATTAGTCAAACACCGACCTCGGGTAAGCTAGATTTACTCAAAGCCTGGTTTATGTCCTCTAAACTAATCGCCATGTTGTGGAGTCAGATTCAGGATGGCTGGTATTTTACATTTTTTGTTTTATTGGTAGACCATGTCGTTTATATATCAGACCGTAGCTATAATTTAAAAAAAATCTGATGTGAAAGTCACATAACTTCCTCTGCCCAAATAAAAGTTAGCAGTATTCACATATCCTTGTACAGAATCGCAAGACACAATTTTACGCTAATTATCCTATAAATACCTCTTCCTTCAATGATGCGACTAAAAGCGCAGGCTATATAACAAACTTTTAAAAAAGTGACTGCAGACGTTTATTGAACTTTCCACCGTAAAGAATAATTTCCGAAATTTATCGAATATTTCCCTCAGATACTTCTTTACTCTATGCATGGCCAACAATACATCTTTCTCACTTCACATTCTTATATAGAATAAGAGGCCGTGAAAGAGCGCGTATTCAGTTGTTCATCACGCAAGACAAACTTTCTACAAACAGTGGGTGGCTTGTAACTACCCTCAGAGAATTTTTTCGAAAAAAAGTTTCAAATAAAAGTTTTAGCTCTCAGTAAAAGGAACACATGTGCAAATTTTAAAGAAAATCGTTAGAGCCGTTTTCGAGAAAATCGCGAAAAACGAAAGTTTCTTCATGTAAAGTCCCCTTAAAAATAAGATAAAATAGTCGCCAATCTTATCCTCACATCTTCAGAATATACCTGACCCAAATACGAAATTTTGTTTTCATACGATTTTCCGTTTTGGAGCTAGAGTGTTCACAGACAGACAGACAGACACACAGACATGTTTCCAAAATTAGTATTTTTGGATTCAGGGGGCCTTGAAACGTGTATATATGCTAAAAACTCAACTTCGAATTTTGGGGTCGAAAACAATACTTCCTCTACCTATAGTACCTATGGTACGGGCAGAGGAAGTAAAATTAAGAGTATGATAATTAAAGCTTTGTCTTTATTAACACACGCTAATCATTCATAAACTTAATGAAACCTCCCAAAATGGCTGTACGATACGCAGTAAAATAATTTGACAAATAGTAACGGGTATCTAAAAATAGTGTATGATGGTGAAATTATTTTATTTTGCTCGTAGGACCGCTACAGTCGCCCTTAAGGGCTCGTTTCATAAACATGCCTAAAATCTCGTTTTTATTACATGCATCATTAGCTATTTTATGTTTAGCATTTTATATTTTCATTGTGAATGGGTCTTTACAGTTTTGTAATTCTGTATAGATAGGCATGTTAGAAGTGAAGAAGCTTAATGCAGTAAGTGCAATATACAGACAGCAGATGCCTGAGGACAATGGAAACTGATTACTGTAGTTCATAACGCGTTGAGAAAGAGTAATTATATTACCAACCGGGAGATGTCACTGCCTTCTGCTGATGCAGCCTCCACAAATTGGCTCCTGACTGGAAACTCGAAAGCCATTATTATGTTTCCGTCTTAACATACCAATTTCACAGGATAAATGAGGGAATTAAGCTTCTGAAATGAGACATCGTGCCTCCCAATTCTAAAAGTCGTCCTGTAGGCTATACTTCGAATTTTACTGTAGCAAGTTTGAGTCTTGTAAAGCATGAATTTGATGAAATCTAACGAATCTAAATAAAGTCGTTATTCTTTTTTGTCTTAAGTTTCTGCTTTTTTTTTTTAACTCTTTGGGAGCAAAATTTGGATATAACCTGGGATGCGCTTTTGAATTTCCTGCACTTTAATTCGTCATATTTTTCATAGAGAATACCGGTATAGTACTCACAGGTAGAGACACACACACACAGACATAGACACTTCTCATTTTAGGAAAATATTATGTTTATTTTTTTAGTAATTTTTCAATCATTCAGATTTGTCCTATTGCACCGACATATTATTCATATTAATCTCTCGCTCTCTTTAGTTTTCTACATCCCCTAATATTGGGGCGTCCTCCAAGTAGAGGTTTCTGTTACCTAGGCCTATGTTAATTTTGTCACGCTTATTTTCCGAGAGAAGGCAGAGGGACAGGTGGTAAGCCCATCGCCTCTCAACTCCCCCCCCCCCCGGAAAGTATGGTATTACTTGCACGTGAAAGGACCGAGACATTTTGTCCAGAGGCTCTAATTTAGGCTTGGAGTTCTTTTACGTGCCATAAATCTAATATATTACTAATATATAAGATATATATAATATATACAGAGTGTTAATGAATAACACCGAAATATTTTACCTGTATACAGAGGGGACATAGACAAGCAACTTTTATTAGGACATTTTTGTTCTATGATGTAAAATGCGTATGCTACAGGGCATTAAAGTCATTATAATTTGGTGCTCATAAGTCAATAATTACGCGAAAGAGGGTTACAATTTTCATTAAATCGACTTCATGCCTTCCTAGTAATCGATAAAAACCTTATTCTTAATCATTCATCCACAGCTATATCATAATTTAGAGATTTCATAATCTGCAAAATTTACAGACTAATCACATGACTGGCCACCACTGCATTAGTCTTCTTTTATTCATAACTACTGACATACAGTGTTGACGACGAAGTTCCTTTGTTTTTAATTTTTTTTCTAATGTTAGAAGCCAGTGGCGGCCATGCCCTGGGAGATCTTATGCTGTAACAGGAAAAATTGAATCTTTGAGCAAAAATTTCCTAATAAAAGTTGGTAGTCTATGTCCCCTCTATATACAGGTAAAATATTTCGGTGTTATTCATTAACACCCTGTATATGTAAATAACCTACAGCAATGAATACACTATCAGTGAGAACTCCCTATGGAGTTCACAGTGACACCAACACCAACGTTTCGGGGGTTTTGGGGGTACGAGTGGGGGTGGGGATGGAAATTCGAAATTTTTGAAACCATCTCTTGTGCGGTATCACTGATAAGCTCTTGATGAGTACTCTACAAATCAATAACTAGTTTCTTGATAGCTCTCATATAAGGCGAGATTTGAATGTTTGAAAAAGTGCTCTTTCCTCTTTTCTGCAATTATTATTGCGGGTTTGTCATGCCAAGGCTAAAGGAGAAGAGTGCTGCGCAGCGACAATAAATTAAACCAAAAGCACTTCGAAATCTACCTCAGCCTGTAGGCTTGCCTAAAGGGATTTTTTTGTTTATAACCGAAAACGAGAATGCAGTTGCATTCTTGCATTAAAGATTGTTTACAAAGAGGTACCGGTATTGTAAATGGCAAATACATCCAGTTTAATAAAGTCTCTTTGCTATTTTGTAAGTTATATGCACTTCCCTGAGAATTTAATTTCAACAATCCGATTTTTTTAAAAGTAAAACTTCTTTAGTGGCGGTAGAGGGTAAATCTGGAAAATCAGTCACACTAAAACCGTCACGAAATCAGTCACAATCAGTCACGAAATCAGTCACACTCTTACTTGTTTCGGTGCGGACTGCACAGAAAACAATCAACTCAATGATTAGGAGTAATCAAAGGAAATTTTTCAGACCTTACTTCCTCAATGGCAATAGACAATTCCTAAGCAATCTAAAGGTATATTATCTATTTTATGGAACCCGGAGGTTCATTACCACGCAAATCCAAAATTAAAAATCCAAAATTAAAAAATACAAATTTCCAAAATTTAAAAAAACAAAATTAAAAATTATAACATCAAAAAATCCAAAATTTAATAATTAATAAAATTAAAAAATTAAAAAATAAACAATTCAAAGATCGAAAATTTAAAAAATCCAAAATTAAAAATTCAAAGATCCAAAATTAAAAAGTCCAAAATCCAAAATTAAAAAAGTCCAAAAACCCAATATTAAAAAGTCCAATAATGCAAAATTGAAAAAATCCAATAATCAAAAATTGAAAAAATAAAAAAAATAAAATAAAGTTTTACTTCTGTCGCGTTGCGTTCCACGCATTTTTTTTTGTGTGGGAAGAGAAGGTTGAATATGTGACATTTTCGTACGAGTTGACTGCAGTATTAATGTATATAGGACTTGGAATATGCAAGAATGGTTATGGTGAAATATTATGTAGCTACCGTACGTTGAATATGATCCGAAATGCAACCCTAGATTATGCTTGAAGCTTAGAATTGCCAGTGACATGGTTCGTGAAAGCATGTGAGCGTATAAAGTGCATAGAGAATGCATTTTCTATTAGAGCGTTAGAGCATTGGAGCATGGCCATCTACTAACAAAACGGAGCGAGGGCTTGTACTAGTTGTACAGAAGTTACGCATGGCAGCGCTTTTCTTTAATAAAGTTCTACTGTATGGCATGCATAATAGTTTATTTATGATACAAGTGGTAGAAGAGAGAATTTATTTTTCGAGTAGGTATGTTTGCGAAACGAGCCCGAAAAGTAGCTCCTAGACCAGCGTTTCTCAACCTATGGTCCGCGGACCACCAGTGGTCCTCAGACATAATTAAAAAAATATCATAAAGGAAGTGGAAAGTAAAGATGCAAAATATTTTCACATATTTCGTTATAATGACCTATATTTAATACCCCAAATATTAAGAACATAGGCCTTCTTTTTAAAATGGGATATAAAATTAGGGGTCCGTAAAATTTGTTTAGACATTTTAGAGGTCCTCGGGTTCAAAAAGGTTGAGAAACGCTGTCCTAGACGATTAATAATATTGTCAAAATTCTCTTCAGTATTGACGGAGGACCATATTGATTAATATATTGATCGTCTATGAGTGTATTGAAGCGTCCTATCAATATTGACGGATATTGATAGAAAATTATATTTTCCGGCAATATTGAAGAACCATTTAAACATCTAGGAGGTTTATTGTCAATATTTCCTTCAATATCAATTGTTTGTGAGACCGCGAATTGAATTTTTTGTAGTCATCCGGTTCTGTAGAACGCAAAAAATTAAGCGAATGTTCGTGTGTAAAGCGGTACTCACCTTGTACCTTTAGACCAGCGAAAATTTCTCTCTTTATTTTTTTATTTTTCGCACAGTGTAAGAGTCAATGCTAGAAAATCCAAATCCTGACAAACATTTCGAAATTAAAAAAGAAAAAACACTGAAACAGCCCCGATCATGCCAGAATGCATATTGGTGAGCATATTGATGCGTTTTGAAGCCACACGGCTGACTCACTCACTCACTCACTGACATTAATGTTTGCCCACTTCCAGATGAGCTAGAAATTTGGTACACGTATAGTTTTTAGGCTGTAAACCACAAGAAAATTCCAAAAAGTATTTTTTTTTACTTTTAGCCCTAAAACCCCCCCGACAACATTATTGATCGTTTAGGGGACCCTTAAGAGCTTAATAGTTTTGTTTAAATTTTCTACACGCATTGTATAATACGCATAATATATTATATGGTGTATTTTGTATTATATATACAGGGTGTTAATGAATAACACCGAAATATTTGACCTGTGTATAGAGGGGACATAGGTAAGCAACTTTTATTAGGAGATTTTTGCTCAGTAGATTTAATGTTTCCTGTTACAGCATAAAATCTCCCAGGGCATGGCCACCACTTCTAACATTAGGGGAAAAAAAGCAAAACAAAGGAACTTCGTTGTTAACACTGTAGTCAGTAGTTATGAATAAAAGAAGACTAATGCAGTGGTGGCCAGTCATGTGATTAGTCTGTAAATTTTGCACATTATGAAACCTCTAAATTATGTAATATCTATGGATGAATGATGAAGAATCAGGTTTTTATGGATCATTAGGAAGGCATGAGGTCGTTTTAGTGAAAATTTTAACCCTATTTCGCATAATTATTGACTTATGATCACCAAATTGAAATGACTGTTATGCCCTATAACATACACATTTTACGTCATAGAGCAAAAATCTCCTAATAAAGGTTGCTTGTCTATGTCCCCTCTATATACAGGTAAAATATTTCGGTGGTATTCATTAACACCCTGTATTAATATATTATACTGAGAGCCTAACTTTTGAGTAGAGGGAATTAAGTGTCTCACATAAGTTTATTCATATTAGAAATGTACGCTATGAGTTAGGTATTTTCGGAGCACCTTATAGTCGCAAGGTATAGGAGACACGGCAAGCATGCAGGATGCGGAGGATGCTGTGACAAGGCAGGATTTCCTGATACAATTTGTTGTACAGGACAACTGTAATATTTTATTCCGTACAGAGAGCTCTTAATTCCTGTATAGTGTGACGCCTCCCACCCATGTATAACAAGAGAAATTCAAGCAGATGTGTCATTCTGCGGTATAAATGGAGGTTATGTATGCAAAATGAATTTAGTTAAACTGATAAAACTCGCTTCACGGCCTGGGAAAATAATAATTTTATTATGAAGTGAATTGAAGTTAACGAATTTCATGTTAGAATTGGAAGGTGTGATAATTTTCCGCACAATCTACCACTTTTTAAACTTCAGCTGAATAACGAAGGAGGGAACGAACAAGGAATACGAAATAGCTTACTTACTTACTCAATGGCAATAGACAATTCCTCAGCAAGCTAAAGGAATATTATCTATTTTATGGAACCCGAAGATTCATTGCCGCGCTTACCCGAGCCCGCCATTCAACCCCATTCTGTGCTAACTCCATCCAATCATCCCTAGCAAATCCTACTTCCCTTAAATCCATTCTAAGATTGTCCTCCCACGTACGTCTAGATCTTCCCCGTGGTCTTTTCCCTTCGGGGCTCCCAGGCAATACTTTAGAGATATGTCTTTCCTCCCCCATGCGCGCAACATGTTTAGCCCATTTCATCCTTCGTGATTGAATTGCCCTTACTAAATCAGGTGAAGAGTACAGGTTATGAAGCTCGTCTTCATGCTGTTTTCTCCAGTCCCCATTTTCATCTCTCTTAGGCCCAAATATTTTCCTAAGTATCCGGTTTTCGAATACTCAAAATGTTCTTCCCGAAGAGTAAGCGACCATGTTCACATCCATATAATATAACCAGCAGGATAATTTTTACGACAGTCAAACCAGAGGCCTCAAAACATGCGGTAGTGCTGAAAGCTACAGAGAAAATAAAAGTATTTCCTTGTGCTGCATCTGGTAAAACTATTTTCAAAGTATAAATAGGTCCTTATAGCACATAGATAATTAAATACCATGGGATTTTAATTTACATGGATCTGCTTGTCATAGCTGAGAGATTAAAGTGACTACGCAGTGAATGAACCCGGTTCCTCGAGCAGAACCAACACAAAGATGCCCCTAATGGAAGAGCAGCAGATTAAAACAAAGAGACACATATTCCATTTCCACGTTCACAAAGACAACAGAAGCAACGCTCTGTGAAGACTGCGAATCTGAAGAGGTAGTTTGTAGGGTGCCCCAGAAATAATGTGTTTGCAAGGAAATCACAAAACTATATAAATAGTCGCATATAAGAGAACTCGGTTTTATTCATTGCATGTGCAATTTTGCGGAAAGTTCCATTTAATAAAGTGAATTTATGCAAGTATAGACTAATAGGAAGTTTCGAGTACCGTATTTTGCGGACTATAAGACGCACTTTTTTACCTTGAAAACAGAACCTTGAAAGTTGGGTGCGTCTAATGGTCCGAAGTACATTAAAAAATTTAAATTATGGTAAATTTTTCCGAAATATAAACAAGGTGTTGTAAACTATAAGATAATTATAAATGTTGGCACAGACTGTACATCAGTGCACTTGTCACAATTGTAAAATAAGGGTAACTGGAATCCAGGTATACAATGCGAAAAGAAGGGAATGTTGAGTTCTTTTATACCAAAGGAGTTGTCTCCGCCGGGTGGTTTAAATGAAAACAATGACCTCTAAAAAGCTTTATCCCGTTACACTTACCCTACGCTGAATTGAGGGTTAGAAGTTGAAAAGTATTTTCAGTCTTTCATGAGAAATCAGTTCAGTTGTTAAAATTTACGCGTTTCCACCTGTACACAAGAGATTTTCATACAAGACAGGTCTTAAGTTATAAATTATTTACACTGATCCCCTTTTACAAGGATATAATTTGTTTATGCAATGAAGTAGGCCTATATTATTCGTTTAAAAGTGTTCGTTTAGAATCATATTAAATTTCTTTTCCCTTCAATTTCCATCCTAAAATGAAGGTGCGTCTTATGGTCCGGAGCGTCTTATAGTCCGAAAAGTACGGTATATCCCTCTGATAAGAAAAGCTCCTTCGTTCAGTAATGTTTTACTTAAGTGCGATCTTACTAGAGTTCGCACGGTTTTAGAAGGCATATGAGGCCGGAATGGGAGGAGGTCGCCAACCTTATCATAGTTGTGCGCCGTTGCCTAGTTCGGACGCCCAAGCATAAACGTTAACTTTTTTCTCTTCAACTTTACTGTGCTAGGTTTTCATGTATCACCTACTGTAATGGAGAAAATTTGAAAATGGATATGAATAAAGTACCCCTAAGCCATTTTTACCGGAAAACGGATATAGTCATTTTATTAGTCTTAGTTACGTTTTTATTAAAATCGATAAAGCCATTTTTAAAAAATCTAAGTTTTTAATAAAGTTTTTATGGAAAGTTTCCTTAATATTGCAGTTATAAAAACCAAATTCTGGGTGGTTCGATAAAATTTAAAAAAAAAGTCCTTAATTCAAAATACAATGAACCCTATACTCGCTGTGCTTGTCCACAGAAAGACAGACGTCATTCCAAAAAGACTTTTTCCGGTTTCTGGGCATCGTGAAAACTAGTTTTCCCGGTGTTATTTCGATTTCAATTTTTTTCATTCACAATACTTCCTCTATACTATGTATATACTCATTGGCAATAGACAATTCCTAAGAAAGCTAAAGGAATATTATATATTTTATGGAACCAGGAGATTCATTGCCGCGCTTGCTTGAGCCCGCCATTCAACCCTATTCTGTGCTAATTCCATCCATCCAACCATCCCTCTCAAATCCTACTTTTCTTAAATCTATCCTATTATTGCCCTCCTACCTACCTCTAGGTCTTCCAAGTGGTCTTTTCCCTTCGGGTCTCTCAGTCAATATTTTGACTCATAATCTATACTACGTTTGTGCGGAAAATAATTCGTTCAGAGCATCCTTTTAGATCTACATCGTAATTTTTGGTTTTATTAGTATCTTCTTGATTAGTTAAATTGTGTTATTAAATATCGTTCGTGGTATTATCTTTTTTCAGATAATTTCTCGACAAATTGCATGCAAGAGAGTGTGAGAGCGCATGCTCTGTAATTTACTGGAAGTGGCAAAAAGTACGCGACTTAATGTGATTGCGATAACTACTTGTTGGAGCGAAGTGAGCCCGGAAGAAGCAACTCGCTCCAAAGTCTCGCTATCAGGGAAAGGCGGGACCCCTGGCGGCTAGCCAACCCTTCCTACATGTGCTACCCTGTGGAAACTTTGTTTAGCAGTCAGTGTCGTCATTAATTACAAGAATAATTAGGAACTGTTAAAAATCGCCGGGGAGAAATTTACAGCAAGCCAGATACATGGCCTTAATTTTCAGTTCAACATTTAGAGTAGGGGTGTGCTGACTGCACCTTTGCAGGGGAAGAAGTTTTTCACTCTCCCTACCCAAACTTGCGTTACGGACAAAATCGTGACGAAATTAGTGGGGCTGTAACGGAACGGACTGCACAGAAAACAATCAACTCAGTGATTAGGCTTATCCAAAATTTAAAAAATAAAAAATCCAAAATTTTAAAAATCTAAAAATACAAAATTTAAAAATCTAAAATTAAAATTAAAAAATAAAAATAATAAAAAGTTCAAAGGTCCAAAATTTAAAAAATTTAAAATTAAAAAATCCAAAATTCCAAAATTAAAGAAAATTAAAGAAAATTAAAAGATCAAAAATTTTAAAAATACAAAATTAACAAAGTCCAAAAACCAAATATTTAAAGTCTAACAGTCCAAAATTGAAAAAATGCAATAATCCAAAATTGAAAAAAATCCAAAAATTGAAAAAATCCAAAAATTAAAACAAGTTTCACTTCTGTCGCGTGGCGTTCCACGCACACTTCATTTGAATATTTCACCAAATTTCAGAAAATAATATTATTTATTTAATCACCATCCTTAATTACTAGGGCACGGCATTTGATGATTTTGCATCTTTTTTATTTGAAGGTTAAAAGATAGCTCGATTATATATAAATGTATATCATGAAATAATTAATTAAATAAGGGCAATTTGTTTTTGCATTATTTTGCTTTATTTTGCATTTTTCGTCATTTTTCAAGAGATAGGTCATTTTTTGGTAGTTTTTAGGTCATTTTGGGCATTTTACGTGATTTTCAGCATTTTAGGTCATTTTTTGCATTTTAGGTAATTTCCGACATTTTAGTAATAAATGTTTTTTTCTTTCTTTTTAAATGGAACATATTTGCTAGCGGCAATTTGATAGGCATGCCAGTTCAGAAAGAATTTATTTTTCGCTAAGGGTGTCCAAGTATTGTAGTATAAATTTACTGATTTCTTTAGTAACAAAATAAGTGTGTATTTATTGTAAATTCATATGTAAAGCATCGTCATAAACTGTATTTAGCAATTCATTACTTAAGAAAGAACTAATTATAAGTAAAAAGGTAAAGTGATCCCTGTACAGGCCATGAAGGCCCAGAGGGTTCCAGGAGGTTGAGGCTCCCAGATTTTGGACATTCGGCACATGAAGGTGGTAAGGTTGTCAGCCTTACGCACCGGCCGCCTTTACCCCCAGGATTGCTCCTGGTACTCATTTCTGTTAGAGGCTGAGTCGACCCCAGGGCCATAGTGCCACCAGAAGGATTAGGGCAATTGAAAAATCTCAATGACCTCATCGGGAATCGAACCCGCGACCTTCCGGTTTGTAGCGCAGCGCCTCAACCACTACGCTACGGCGTACCCCACTAATTATAAGTAATAATGGTAAATTTATTGGTCATTATTTTAAGATTTTGGGTCATTTTTTCACTATTTTTAGGTCATAAATGCATTTTTATTTTGCATTTTTTCACTATTTTATGGTCATTAAATGCCTTGCCCTATTAATTACTGTTTAAACTTACACGAAACCTACATTACTCTGTCAGTTTTCCTTCCAAACGAGTGAAGGAAAAACCTTTTTCTCGCTGTATTCTATTTGGTTAGTTAGTCTTTTAGGGTAGTGAAGTAAAAACGCTTTGCTAATTAAATCATATTTTGTGAATAAACAAAACACAATCAGAGCATGAGATGTGGTGATGTTCTAGCGCCGTTTCCTCAGGTTTTGCTACGAGCGAGGTCGCCGCAACGCTCTGAAAGTTGCCCACCCCTCCCTCGTGTGTTACCTTGGACTTGATAATGATTGTGCTCATTTTCTCCTCGTTTGTACATTCCGCATTTAAGCGGAAAGACTGCAGTAGTAAACATTATTATCTCGAAAATTGTACCTACATGAAGCAGAAATACAATATTTACTTTCTCTAATGTATTTTTACTAGATAAAAAACCTCCTTATGCCCTCAATAATGGGCGTACGGTGGGGGAGGGTTGAGGGGGTTAAAACCCCTCCCGAAATATATGCAATTTTTACTGAAAACTGATGCTTCGAAAACGCAAAAAATGCACGTTTTCTGCCCGTTTTTCACTCATAACTCACGAACGAAAGCTAAAATTAAAATTCCGGCTTCGAGGTGCATTTTCCGACCCTTCAGTCCGCCTATGTTTAAAATTTCAGATCTCTGCGTTGAGTAGATTTCGTTGGGCATCGCGGACAGACAGACAGACAGACAGACAGAAAGACAGACACTTCCTTTTATTAATATACTAGCATGTGCCCGCGGCTTTGCCCGCGATAATTATTTAAAAAATTAAACAAAAAATAATAACATTGGTTTGGTTATTTTGTTATGCTTTCTTACAGCATTATTAAAAAATTCTTGTGAATTTTAATTTATCTTTAATGATTCTATAGTCTCGTAATTTATATAATAATAATGTTCATACTTAATCTCAATGAGCAAATGATCTGAAATAACTTCTACTGTAGAGGATAGCATAGGCATATTGTTATTAAATAATTTATTAATACTGGTGGGATTTCTTTTTAACTTTTTACTTATAACAGTGACGCGTTACTTATAAACAAAATTTCCTTCGGAATTTCTCATAAATGATTTGATCTCAGGAGTCCAGTGAATATCAGCTTTCGATATATAAAACCAAATTTTCTGGAATGGACTTAGCTCCATAAACCAGCACCAGTAGTTACGAAATCGACATATACATAAAGGAACCAGTTTAAAATACTGTGCTGCATAACTAACATCATATTATTTGTAGTGTACTAATAATCACTATAAAACTGTTAAAAATAGTGTATTAATTTAAAATGTGCTCAAGGTCATGGACCTGAGACAACATTATATTCAACCCCCTCCAAACAGAATTCCAGCGTACGCCCATGCCCTCAATATATTGTATACTTCTTTTACTTTGATACTCTGAAAGAGAAAACTAGTACCTGCCAATATTACAGGTTGTATTTTCTTTTTGTAGATATACAGCTTACAATTTACAATATATGTTATGATTTAGTAATAGGCCTGTGTTGTTTGATTATGTTTTTTATAGCTGAGTATAAAACTTAGTTAATTTATCTATAAAAATACACAAATTATTATTTGCCAATCTTAAAAAACAGAATTAAAAGTTCTGTTAGTTCATATGATGGTAGGCCTGTATGTCATATCCCCTTCTTTTAAACTTTATATTACAATTACAATTACAATTTATTGTTCCAAATTACACGAAAAATACATAAAGTTGATACACCACCCGAAGAAGCAGATCTTGTGTTCGGGGGTGGTTCAGTTCAATATAGTTCAATATATCTTTGTTAGGTTCGTCATATATATAAAAAATTGTAAGCTGTATATCTACAAAAAGAAAATACAACCTGTAATATTGGCAGCTACTAGTTTTTTCTTTAAGAGTATCAAAATAAAAGAAAAATACAATATATTGAGGGCATAAGGAGGTTTTTTATCTAGTAAAAAATACATTAAACTTCCCTCAATGGTATAAAAATTAAGTTTGTGAATTTACTTTCTCTGTTTGTGTCTGTGAACAGCCTATAGCTCGAGAACCAAAAATCGTTAGAGTCATTTTAGAAAAAAAAAGCGAAAAATTACATTTTCTTAATGTTAAAGTGGTATTAAAAGAGAAAAAGTCGAGGGATTATCTTTGGATCACCTAACTTTTTTGACCAGACAAGGACATTTAGGACCTCCCCGGACGAGTGATCAGCCCGATGCCGAGGACACCTTTGAGACAACACGAACACATATGACGATAAACACCAGTCACACACATTCACTGATAAAGAAGTTTGTCTTAAATTATAAATAATGACGGAAAGGATTTGGTAGAAATGTGTAAATGTCATGTGAATATGTCATATTAAATAATGGGTCTAATTATTACGTTAACTGTTTTCTCTACAGTCCGGCAGGGATTAATAAATTGAGTGAGATATCGAGTCTCGTGAATTTAAGGGTTAAGCTCGTCGGAGGGAAAACGTGGTTCACAACAGTGAGCTCTGTACGTAAATAGGAACTCACTATGTGTAATTATAACACAAAACTGACCGAAACAGGAATGATCGATGTCCTCACAACACTACAACTTAGAAACACCGCCGCTACAGTATTTTTCAAATGAGAAGCCATTTCCTTCACCGCCAATCACGTGTACAGTGGTATTAATGAGA
The DNA here is from genome assembly GCA_964059195.1 of Ectobius pallidus. Lineage (NCBI taxonomy): Eukaryota > Metazoa > Arthropoda > Insecta > Blattodea > Ectobiidae > Ectobius > Ectobius pallidus. The sequence goes on from CAXKWD010000006.1 coordinate 164,997,602, forward strand.
CGTGGCAGTCCAAGCATGGATGCTCAGTAGATGCAGACGAGTCCAATAAACATTCGTACTGCATGGAGGGGTGTATGGGTTAGTTGTGTCGTAGCGTTCAGTGCAGTAACATCGTATAATGCAGTGAAGAAACAAGAGACCTTGTTACAATCGCTTCTCCTCTCTCGCAAGTGGAGTACAACATTCTTACCCCTCCCCATGATTCCCCCTACATGCGTCATCCCTCTCACGCGCATCTGACTGCCGCCTCTCTTTAATACCACTGTAAGAGCTAACGAAGTGCCGCTAGCAGTAAGAGTCTTCCCTCCGTCTCGCCGTCTCTGATTGGACCGCGCATCTATGCAGGAGAAGGACAAACTGCTTGTCATCTGCAAAACACTGTAGTACATTCTAGGCAACCTATACCATCACCGCAGCACTACGTTGTATGCACTCCATACCATGGCTGTAAAGGACCGCATAAATAATAATAACAAATAACCTTAACCAAAGTTTAAAATTAAATTTTGATCGAACAGACTGTCTTATAAGGAAGGAATTTGAGATAAACACTCCCGAGGTCATGGAAAACGTACAGTAAAAATTTCAGACCTCTAGGCCAAAGGGTCTCGGAGAAGTAAGCGTACATACACACATTTTAGGATTCATTTAATATACAAAGTGTTTCAGAAAAATGTATACACACTTTGAACTGTTATAGAAAATTTATTTCCCGTTCTACAAGGTTAAATTTCTGGGAGAAAGTAATGTTATATTTCTTCAACAGATGGCAGCAGAATAGATTCAACAATCGTCCAACAAACGTGCCATAATCATCCAACAATGAAAAGTACCAAACAATGCTTGCTCATTCCATATTCCCTGCCATTCGTGCATTATACGGTTTTATTGACGCCCCGCCGTACTGTCAAAGGATGTACGAGCAAACCTGGACCAACATTTGCCAAGGCTGTGGATAGAACACAAGGGAGCCAATTGAGTTTCCTGTATGCTCTCCAGACCTAACGCCGCTGGATTTCTTCTTATGGGGCCTAGTAAATATCTCTATATATAAAAGGCTTTGTCCTGACTGACTGACTGACTGAATGAATGACTGACTGAATGACAGGAATCAACGTACAGCCTAAACTATAACAGGTAGAGACTTGGAATTTTGACAGTACCTTCGCTTCATAATGTAGGTGCTCACTAAGAAAGGATTTTGAAAAATTCTGATTCTAAATGCCAAAAATTAAATGTTTTTGAAAATACTTAATCCCTTTTTACATAGAATTATCAAAACAAATTCACAGAACGTATTGTTACCAGTGGTATCAGGTGGGCTTGGATTAAATTAAATGGATGTTTGGCAAATTAGAGAAGGTATCATTATAATTCATATTATCTATATTAATAAAAGGAATTCTCCTCGATGTCCAGCGAAATCTACTGAACGCAGAGATCTAAAATTTTAAACATAGGTGTGCTGAAGGGTCGGAAAATGCACCTCGAAGCCGGAATTTTAATTTTAGTTTTCGTTCCTGAGTTATGAGTGAAAAACTGACAAAAAACGTGCATTTTTTGCGTTTTCAAAACATAAGTTTTCAGTTATACATTTCAATGTCAAATCAATTACAGTTGGCTTTGGCTATTTTTGTCAAACCTTGAAAACAAAACTTTCGCGATCGCTTGAATGTTGTAAGCCCTAAATATGGTCAAACGTTGTTTTATTTGGACGAATCTCACTATACAGAGGTTTTCTTGGCCAAGAAACTCGAATCTGAGGTCGCTTTTACCAGTCGATGCTATCTGATCGTGGTATGTAGTCCATGCGATTTAGGTGTTAATAAATATAATGATTTAACTATTATGCTCTTAATTTTTAATTCTTGAAATAATTATCGCGGGCGACGCCGCGGGCACATGCTAGTCACATATATCACTGGGATTTTAGCTAGTACAAATATTTTCGTACAACTCAGCATTTAAAAATGCAAATGTATACAAACGTAAGCAACGTAACTTAGACATACTTTGGAATGAGATTAAAGCGGTGTGCGCAGAAATCTCATTGGACACAATGGTACGATGTACGGAATCAGTGGTGACTCGTTCTCAGAAATGTATTGGTGTGGAAGGCCACCATTTTGAACATTTGAACAATCACATTTTCATTAGAAAACAATTTATTTTTCAAATTGGACTTTAAGCTTTCCATTTCCAGAAATTTAACCTCGTAGAACGGATAATAGATTTTCTATGACACTTCAAAGTGTGTATACATTTTTCTGAAGTACTCCGTAGTATGGATATCAAGGGTGATTTACATTAAAATTGTTTTTAATTTTATCTTCAAATTTAGCGACGGCATTGACTGGAAGGACAGGAGACTAATCCGCAATTTGTACCTGGGACAAAAAGTGAAAGTGCGTCTAGAACATGGAGTGACCAACAGTGTAGAAATAGGAAGAGGTGTGCGTCAAGGATGTTGTATGTCACCCATCTTGTTCAACCTTTATGGGGACTGGCTAGCAAAAGAAGCCTTAGAAGGAGTTAGGGATTTTGTGATAGGAGGATACGCTATTAACACCATCAAATATGCGGACGACCTGGTGATTCTGGCAAAGAAACAAGAAATATTGCAAGGAATGATTGACAGGCTGGTGGAAACAGGAAGAAAGTATGGAATGGAAATCAACATAGGTAAATCGAAGGTGATGAGGATATCGAAGAGAGAAGAGCCGCTTCAAATTATCATGGGAAATCAAGAATTAGAGAACGTGAACCAGTTCAAATACTTAGGAAGTGTACTGACGAAAGATGCCTATTGCACCAAGGAGATAAGAACAAGAATTGCCATGGCCAAGAAAGCATTTATGAAGAAGAGAACTCTGCTAACTAGTAGTCTGAACCTAGAGCTACGTAAAAACCTGGTGAAGTGTTATATTTGGAGTATTGCTTTGTATGGATCAGAGACATGAACTTTGAGGAAATTAGAGAAGAAATATTTAGAAAGTTTTGAAATGTGGTGCTGGAGACAGATAGAAAATATAAAGTGGATGGACATGGTGACAAACGAAGAGGTTCTGAGTAGAGTGGGTGAGAAGAAGTCAATCATACACACAATTCGTCAGAGGAAAGCAAACTGGGTTGGGCACATTCTCAGAAGGAACTGCTTATTACATGATGTCGTAGAAGGAAGATTGGAGGGTACAACTAGACTTGGAAGAAGAAGAATTCAGCTGTTGGACGATTTAAGGGAAAAGCGGAAATATTGGATGCTGAAGGAGGAAGCAGAGGATAGACAGTTTTGGAAAACAAAATTCGCGTACCAAGTTTGAAAACCTGCCGGAAGGCAGAATACTTACTACTACTACTACTACTACTGTTACCATTCAAACCGTCTATAACTGAGCTGTACGGGAATGATATGACGACACATAGTCAAGATCGGGTAACACCAGTCTTCTTGTTGGTTTCGAATCAAATTGCCAGTACGGTATTCCGTTTCCTCTATCTCTGTTTACAAATCGATCTCATGTTGCATTATGACACGAATCCCTTGTCAACCTTTGCCCGCCGTTTGTCACGTTCAGATATAGCACGTAATCTGTCCATGATACATTTTCACCATACATCTCTTTCTCCTTTTTTTATTGTTTTATTCTGCTGTAGAGCCAGATTGCGACCATTAGAAACATATGAGTTCCACTCATTCTCTAAATTAGTAATGACCAGGGCCCGGATTCTTATGACCTAAAATTGTTTGAAAAATGACCTATAAAATGACCCTAAATTTTAAAGAAAATGACTTAATAATTATAAAAAAATGATCTAAAACTTATATTTTATTTACAAAAAATTATTATTGTACACACAAAGTTAAGGACTAGTTTGTAAATAATTCTAAAAACTGTAAATAACTGTAATGTTGTGATGTTCTTTTCTCACGGAAAGGCACTGGCGAGTCAAAATTCGGCATTTCCCTTTGTGGTCTGCCGGATTATATCGTTGTTTAATTGAGGGTAAACAGTAGTTTGCACTCTCAAATCCAAGCAGGTGGCAGACTCTGGTGCCAAGTCAATCTAATAACAATAGTAATATAATACACAATTTTGGCGTTTCTTTGATTCTCACTTCCGACTGAGACATGACAACACTTAATGCCGAATTTTTCCTTCTTGCATTAAACAAACAACATTTCAAAGATAGCACCGCTAGCGACGAAAAAGTTAATACACTCAATGTAAATACATGAAAATGACTAAATAAGGAAGCAAATGACACGAAAATGACAAAATAATGACCTAAAATTCAAATAAATGCCCTAAAAATATAAAATTTCATAAAATGACAAAAAATGACCTAATAAAAATGCATTTCTATAATTTAGAGGCTATGATTAGGATTTCTCTACAAGTTGGCAATGTCTATGCAGCATCAATAAAAAGATGACATGTCATTAGAATCCGGGCCCTGGTAATGACAGGTCCCCCCACTGTGGCGCAGGGGATGTTTTCGCTCCTTTTACGCAGCGGACCCGGGTTTGAATCCTGGTCGGGACAAGTTACCTAGGTGGGTAAATGAAGTATGAAATAGAAACCGCCTAAAACTATAGGCGTGTACCAGTAAGATTATTTAAAAGAAATACAACACTATTACTCAAGTCAACAATCTACTCTTATACAATTCAACGGCCCTAAATAGCGTGCTTGCTCGCTCGCCCGCTTCGTGAGACATCGGGTATACTCGGCGATGTTCGTCTCTGGCAGTGTAAACTTTCACGAAGAGTATTAAATTAGGAAAACCGTTTCTTTATTATATAAAGCCTAAGTGAAATGAACACAATGAACAAATATTCTAATTTTATTTTTACTTACAATTTTCATAGCTCTGAACCACAAACATTTTTAATACGCTGTCAGTATAAATTTCTTAAAAATCCTGGAGTCAATTAATAATGGCGGGCGAAACCGCGGGCACATACTGTAAAATATTGATGGTTTAACCCTTGAAATATCGCTGATAATAAAAATAAAAAAACAAACCATTCCTTCCCTTGAAACATTACATAATTTCTTAAAATTGCACAGAATTGATCAAATAAAATTCTCATCATATTCATCTGTCAACAAACAGTTGAGAAACAATACGTATTATCAGTGTTTAGGTGGTTTTGGGACTGCATAAAACTTACGATATAATTAATTTCTGTAATCTACATACTGATAGGAACGTATTTTGAAGGAAAAAGCGTAAGATATCCAGATAAGGAAGCATCAAAACATGGTTGACCATAATGCCTGCGTTCCTTCCAAGAGGCCAAGATTAAATATTGGGGAATCGATTATAGAACAGAATGAAAAAGAGGAACAGAAAAGAGCTGCAGATACTGGCCTGCCATTTAAACTTACAAGAAGGCAGTTTCCTGTAAGGGTAGCCTTAGCAATGACAATAAGTCCCAAGGACAGACTTTAGATAAGGTCGGGATTTATTTGCCTGAACCAGTGTTTATGCACGGACAACTATATGTAGCATTTTCGAGAGTGAGGCGTTCAGAAGATGTAAGAGTTAAGGTGGAAAACACATCAGAACAGGGGAAGTTACTCGACTATTCTGATGCAGTTTTCACAAAAAATGTAGTATACGATGATATATTTTAAATAAAAATTGATGAAGCCAGCGCTGACTTTTGTAAATGTATTGTCAGTGCCTTCAGGATTCTAGACCTGTAAGTTTCGTATTTAAGCATCATTTTAACCGTGGCAAAGCCACGGGCTATTTCCTAGTAATTATACAATCGAAGCGTTTACTTTTATAAGGGCCAAAGTGCCACAATCATGATTGCGAAGAAAACGAAACATACAGCCATAGAAAACGTACCGGAGATAGATCCAGCGCTATATCTTGGAATTTATTGCTACTAACGGCTTTGGCTGGAGCTTGGACCCTTCTGAAATGCATTGGTCTGAGTACATAGATCCATTTAAAATTATCAGCTGAAAAATAATTATTTTGCCACTTAGACCTTTATAAAACTAAACTTCCCTTAAATGTATCCTAATATTGTCCTCCCATCTGCGTCTAGGTCTATCAAGTGGTCTTTTCCCTTCGAGTCTCCCCGTCAATATTTTTGAGATATGTCTTTCCTCCCCCATGCGCGCAACATGTCCAGCCCATTTCTTCCTCCGTGATTTAATTATCTTACTATATCCGGTGACGAGTACAGGTTATGAAGCATTTAGATCTATAAGTATTAAAGTGACAGAGATGTACAACTGCTCATTGTATGTGCTAAGCTTATAGTAAGCAACCATCATCTCATACTCAGGATTTCCCTGCGGATCAGAATTTCTCTGTTATCCACCACATACTCTCTCACGTGCAGGAAACATAGTTCCATCTCCCGCTTGTAACAAGATGCTGGAGTTTGCTTGGTTTTATTCGGATGTAGCCGAGCGTTCTCCTACGCTTCGCCACCCGCTCGTCTTCTGTCAACTCGTTTTATTATAAACAAAACAACATCTCGGTATCTGCTAACTCCAGCGTCTCTAGCCAATCTACGTGGAAATCCATTCCGAGAACATTGTTAACAATAACTTATTGTTTATAAGGAAGTTGTTTAACTTGAGAGCGCTCTGTTGAGTAGTACGTGCAAGCTTTGGTGTCACGAGGTGTGATCTGGTTATATATACAGGGTTGCCACCTTTTCGCTATGAAAATTCAGAACAAGTGGTGCGTGGAAGCAGGAAATAGTAGCCTATATTGCGATTCAAGTGCCGTAAGCGATGCATACGGATCGAGGAAAGAGTTTGAAAAAACAAGGCGCTCGCGCAATATAATCTTCTTTTCTTTCTCGTAGTTTTACCTCTCCCTTTTAGGATTTAAGCGACCCACGCCGCCCGGGCCTTACAGGGCCGCGACCTGTCGGGAGAGGGATTATCTTTGGATCACATGCATACTTTTTTGACCAGACAAGGACATGGAGGGCCTCCCCGGATGAGTGATCAGCCCAATGCCGGGGCCACCTCCGAGACAACACGAACACATAGGACGATACACACCATTCACACACACATTCACTCAGAACAAGGCGAGGATGGGGATGAAGATGATAATGACGGCCAGATGATATCCGGGGACCACAAGGGCCTAAAGTTACCCGACATTTATCTCAAAGGAGAGGGAAAACCCCGGAAAAAACCTCACCTAGGTAACTTGTCCCGACCAGGAATCGAACCCGGGCCCGCTGCGTGAGAGGATTGAACGCATCCCCTGAGCCACAGCGGTGGACCGCAATATAATTAAGAATAAAATTATTTAATTCCTGCAATTTACGTAAAATCGATGTTAGTGTTAATAAATGTAATGTTTTAATTATTTTTCTGTTAAATAAATGATTTAAACACAATATCTAGCAGTTGTGTAAGTAATCGCGAGCGGAGCCGCGGGCACCTGCTAGTATTATATAATTTACCTATTTTTGCTATATTCTAGTACAGCTTGTTTTTCCCTCTCCTGTAAATATTACTTTGAATGGTTACACCTTTTGGCCTGGACACAGTCGATATTATACAATAAGAGAATTGTTTTAGACTCACGCATACATATATTTTTCTGGATTAAGGGGGTCTCAGAATAATGCTGAAAACTCTGCGTCGAATTTCAGGGTGCAACGCAGTAGGCTGTTTCTTCGACCCATGGTAAGGGGAGAGAAAGTAAAAAAGCAACTTCATTATACTACGGAAAGGTAACATGATGAGGGAAAACGAAGCTTGGCAAGAACCAGGAAATATACCCACAAGGAAACTAGATAACGTAAAAAAGTGTTCGGTTCGTTAGATACGAACTTCAGGACAGCACAAAATAAAAAGAAGGCAAGGTATTCTAACTTTCCTGAAACGTCTTTCAAAGGGAGCTCAACTACATAACAGTTCTGTGTCATCTTAAATCACATGTAATTTGTATTGGATAAAATGTATGTAAGTATAATAACTTAGAACAAATTTATAAGTAATAGAACAAATTTATAAGCTCAGTAGAACAAATTAATAAGCTTACACTTCTAAAATACTTTCACAAATACTTTAACGTACATTTATCTGATCCACATAGCTACAATACAAGAAGAAATAAAACCTTAAAGAACCAAAATACTTCGCCTCTTCTGGCTCTAAACCTAGCAACTAATTAAGGTCCAAGACTCTATAACTCTATAGTTAGGTCACATCAAGAAATAATAAAATCTACAAATCTATAAATATATTAAAAAAGCTATAAATACAGTATATAAAAAATCTTATTTCATAGGTTACAATCAGGGCCCGGATTCTAATGACATGTCATCTTTTTATTGATGCTGCATAGCCATTGCCAACTTGTAGGTAAATCCTAAACATGGCCTCTAGATTATAGAAATGCATTTTTATTAGGTCATTTTTTGTCATTTTATGCAATTTTATATTTTTAGGGCATTTATTTCAATTTTAGGTAATTATTTTGTCATTTTCGTGTCATTTGCTTCCATTTTTAGTCATTTTCATGTATTTACATTGAGTGTATTAACTTTTTTCGTCGCATGTGGTGCTGTCTTTGAAGTGTTGTTTGTTTAATGCCAGAAGGAAAAATTCGGCGTTAAAGTGTTGACATGTCTCAGTCGAAAATGAGAATAAAAGAAACGCCAAAATTTTGTATTAACTAATATTACTATTGTTATTAGATTGACTTGGCACCAGAGTCTGTCACCTGCTTGGATTTGAGACTGCAAACTACTGTTTACCCTCAATAAACAACAATATAATCCGGCAGACCACAAAAGGAAATGCCGAATTTTGACTCGCCAGTGCCTCAGTGCCAATATAAATTTCCGTGAGAAAAGAACATTCTCAACATTACAGCTATTTACAGTTGTTCTAATTATGTACAAACTAGTATGTACAATAGTAATTTTTTTTTATAAATAAAGTATCACTTTTTAGGTCATTTTTTATAATTATTAAGTCATTTTCTTTAGAAGTTAGGGTCATTTTATAGGTCATTTTTCAAACAAATTTAGGTCATCAGAATCCGGGCCCTGGTTACAATGTACAGTTGTTAGTAGATATTTAAGGAACTATTTTATTATTTATAACTCAGAATTTCAACTTTGTTCTTCCCACTTTTTATTTTTTCTGTTCTTTCTTTTTTATTTGTTTCTAGGTATTGATTTCAAGTTAGTTTTTTTTTCCCCAGGTGATTAAAACCAAAGTTGGTTGCAATGGATTTTTATCTCTAGTGGGATAATGTGCAATGTTTATTTCGCGTATCTTGCGTAAGAAGTTCCATTTCATACTCGGGACAAGCAAGAATTGTACAAGTTTTTTCTGCCGAAAGAACAAACTGATGAAATCTGCACTTCCACCCTGTATAAACCAATACTTCCTGTCCCTCTCTTTATGTAGATGCGCTGGCAGCGTTCACTCTCAAACGGATTCCATTCTTATTTTGCTCATGTCATGAAAGCGAGAATGTCTTCAAAATAGCTTTTCGTTTTATTCGTACTGCGTATGCAGCTGCCCACTTCAGCTGGCGACGTAATTTAGGAAATTGCCTGAAATCCCAAAGGATTCCTTGTAGTATTCCAGGTAATTGAGGTTCATCTGGGCAAAATCCCAAAAGTTCTCACACTTCTTGGATATATATAAGGTAGTATCACTAGAGAATTCTTTCCCATATCTGAAATAATGGCTTGCATATATATATAGTAATAATAATAATGATTTTTATTTTGCCTGGCATTTCCTTCCACTCAATCAGATTGAACATGATTTGAACATCTTCAAAAAATTGCAATAAATCGATAATACAAAATACTAGCACTATCGTTTAGTTTGAATAAAAGGATTTGTTAGGCATAGCTATATTTAGGGGGCGGATTTCTATGACATGTCATATTTTTCCCCTTTGCATTATTTCAGGTTTCCGACTAATTAAAACCCGATTCCAAGCATCCTGGTGAAAACGGAACGGCTTTTATTGTGCATATAACTGAAAATTTAGGGCATTTTCAACTATTGTAGCATATTTGGTATGAATATGCATATTTATGTCATATTTTTGGCATATTTGTGTACATATTAAAGACATTTTGAAGTTGCATATCATATTTTGTAAATTTTGCATTGGTACTTTTTGAGAATTTATTGATATTTTAAATAATTTATTAACACTATATTTTAATAAAATGTAGGCTATTGTAATGAAACTTAAAAAAAAAATATACACATTGTGTTAGTGGTAAAGTCATATTTTAAATTTTATTGGTCATATTTTAATGTTTTTAGGTCATAAATGCATGCATATATCCTATGTTTTACGTCATAGAAATCCGCCCCCTAGCTATATTATTAATAAGAAACTATCCGCATTTCGTATTGGTTCATAGCGTAGGATTCAGACGGCTGTGAGAAAATGGCGTCAACAATTGGCTGTCTATGCATTTTATAATGAATTATACGGTATTTTTATTTAATTTAATATAATTTACGGAGCTTTTACTAAAAAAAATATTGTATGCACCACGTACGCAAAAGCTTTAGTAGCGGACTCATTCCAATATTTCGGCCTCGGCCGCTATACTACGCCACCAAGTTATCTCTGCATGCAGAAAATATGTTAGGAATGTGCCTTACATCTCGATCTCCCTCCTTTGACGTTGCCACTTCCTATTCACTGAGTTAAGTCATTTGGCTACAAGAGGGGTGCTGAGAATTCCTGTGTTTTTAAATGACCTTTCACCTTCTGCAATCGCCGTCGAAATGAATAATCTGGCAACCATGTCCCAACTGGGGAAAATGAGCTGTCCCTTCTTTCACCCCGCCGCCACGCTGCCACTTCCTGACTACTGTGTTGGGTTATTTGGCTGGAAGAGGGGCACTGAAAATTACCGTGTTTTTAAATGACCTGACACCTTCGACAGTCATTGACCAAATGAATAATCTGACAACCATGTTATGATCTTTAGCCACCTGCTTCCCCTACATCCCTTCCGTATAGTGGTAGCTGGACGACACTAGCGCTAAAACACTTCCCCTATCGCCGTGCAGATTTAACTTGGTGGCATAGTACTAGATTCGTCCACAAATGCGTTATTTGCGTACTTACCTATTAACACTTCGGTCATCCTTAATATCAGATAATAAACTGTGTGATACTTTCTCTCAAGCTTTCAGTAAACAAATGAACAATATAATGAGGTTGCCAAGATGACATAATGGAACGCAAGCAGCCAGATGCTAGAGCTAGGCAAATAAGGATCATGTGTACATTGGGGTGTTGAATAGGGATAGCAAGGGCATTATTAAGCAACGCATTCACGCAGTTGTGAGGCCGGCCTTGCGTTATGTTTCTAACAAACATCATTTCCATTTCACTGCTATTCAAAACCTTTCCACCAATGTGACTTGCTACACAGGGACCACACTAATTGGACTCCTTCAAACCTCCTGACTTTCCATTTTGCAAATGTGAAAGTTTGCTGTGCATCTCCTCATTTGCGTTCCCTCCTTCATTCTTTTACTTCCTCTACCGGCGCCTATAGTTAGAGGAAGTATTGTGTTTGACTCCGAAATTCGATGTCGATTTTTCAATGTATATAGACGTTGATATCTGGAGAGCTTTGAGATGTGGTGTTGGAGGAGGATGGAGAGGATTCGATGGACGGATAGAATCACAAATGAAGAAGTTTTAAGAAGAGTGGAAGAAAATAGACACATCTTGCAAGATGTAAGAGTGAGAAAAGCCAACTGGATGGGACACATTATGAGAAGAAGGGGACTCTTGCTAGATGCCATAGAAGGAAAAATAGAAGGAAAGAGAAGACTAGGAAGAAGAAGAATTGAGATACTGGATGACATCAAGAAGAAAAGAAATTATGGAGAGTTAAAGGATGCAGCAGAAAATGGAAGGAGCTGGAAAATGGAATTTTACATGGGAGTGTAGACCTGCCGTAAGGCAGAAGTACCATGAATGAATGAATGAATGAATGAATGAATGAATGAATGAGACGTTTTGAGGTTCCATGAATTATATATGTTGTTAACAAAATGGATATCACAAATTCGATCACTGATTTTATAGAAGAAAAACAGCTCTTATGGTATGGACATACAAAAAGGATGTCAGAGGAAAGACTACCACGGAGGATTATGGAATGGGAAGAAAAGAGGGAGACCGTTGACCACATGGATACAAGGAATTCAGGCATCAATTAGAAAAATAAATATTGAAGAGAATTTATGGACAGATAGACATAAATGGAGAAAGAAAATTAAATTATGTGTGTAATCTTGGGTTACCAGAAAATGAAAATTGAATACATCGTAAACCCGGATATATAAAAAAATATGTTGTTAAACTCACAACCTCTAACTAAGATAAAATCGGCAAAAATGAAATTTTCTTCATGTAAAGCGGTTGTAAAAATAAAAATAAAGTAAATTCGCATTGCATCTCCAAAGCTGTTCAGGAGCTGAACTGTTCACTGACACGCATAACATACAGACATGCTTCTAAAGATAACATTTTTGGTATCTGCATACCTCAAAACTTGAATTCATATTAAAATCTGGACAACGATTTTCAGGGTCGAACACGAAACTTCGTCTACTTATAGTACCTTTCGTATGAGTCGAGAAAATAAAAAGCTATTTTCAGAAACATACGCGTATATATGTGTGTGTGTGTGTGTGTGTGTGTGTGTGTGTGTGTCTCTGAACAGCATAGCTCGAGAACGAAAAATCATATTTAAAAATTATACAGGGTGTTAATGAATAACACCGAAATATTTTACCTGTGTATGGAGGGGACAAAGACAAGCAACTTTTATTAGGAGAATTTTGCTCTATGGATTCAATTCTTCCTGTTATAACATAAAATATCCCAAGGATATGCACGCCACTGTCTTCTAATACTTGAAATGATGGGAAACAAAGGAACAGTGAATATTGTGTAGTGGTCGGGAAAATTGTAAAAAATGACGATCGATATCTTAAAACTCTGAGGGAAAAAATGACAAACGAAACAATTTTGTTAGGTTTGGAATTAGGAATAAAACATAATGCAGTGGCGGGCAATCATGTGATTAATCAGTAAATTTTGCAGATTATGAAAATTCTAAATTATGGTATAGCTGTTGATGAATTGTTAAGAATCAGTTTTTTATCGATCGCTAAGAAGGCATGAAGTCAATTTAATGAAAATTTTAACCCTATTTCGCTCAATTATTGATTTATGAGCACCAAATTTTAAGGACTTTAATGCCCTGTAGCATACACATTTCACGTCATAGAGCAAAAATGTCCTAATAAAAGTTGCTTGTCTATGTCCCCTCTATACACAGGTAAAATATTTCGGTGTTATTCATTAACACCCTGTATATTTGGGTTATGCAATATTAGTTGAAATGGTTGGATATGAAAAATTCTTATCCAAATCCTTCGTAGCACTCTATGACAAATCATTTTAGACTCAGCCTTTTGTTTTCTTGTTTGATATGGACTGAGCCCTTTTATCGTTCGATGGTAGCCTATTTCTTTAGAGTTCACTTATTGGCGACTCAGTCCGTATATACCTAGGTATAGGACCGATCTTCTAATTTAACGCGAACTTCTCACAACTGGATTTAGCCCCTTTTTTCGCCTGAACCCTTCGTGTGTAAATAGATATATGTACTGTATACGTATAGACTGTATGTATATGTATATGTATATACAGGGTGTTAATGAATAACACCGAAATATTTTACCTGTGTATAGAGGGGACATAGACAAGCAACTTTTATTAGGAAATTTTTGCTCTATGGATTCAATTTTCCTTGGCACATCATAAAATCTCCCAGGGCATGGCCGCCACTGACTTCTAACATTAGAAAGAAAATGCAAAACAAAGGAACTTCGTTGTTAACACTGTAGTCAGTAGTTATGAATAAAAAAAAATACTGATGCAGTGGCGACCAGTCATGTGATTAGTCTGTAAATTTTGCAGATTATGGATTCACTAAATTATGAATTATGATATAGCTGTTGACGATTGATTAAGAGTTAGGTTTTTATCGATCACTAGGAAGGCATGAAGTCCATTTAATGAACATTTTAACCCTATTTCGCGTAATTATTTATTTATGAGCACCAAATTATAATGACTGTAGCATACACATTTTACGTCATAGAGCAAAACTCTCCTAATCAATGTTGCTTGTCTAAGTCTCTATATACAGGTAAAATATTTCGGTGTTATTTATTAACACTCTGTATGTAATTACAGACTGTACGTATATGTTAATGTATAGGCCTATGTATATGTGTATGTGTGTATATATATATATATTTTTGTATTTAGAGAGAGAGAGCAGAAAAATTATTTAATTCCATTATTTTGGAAAGCTTTTGTTTCGAGTTTAGTTAGTGACGTTTATATTAAGATCGTTGTCACGTGCGCGCTGACATTTCAATGTATGAAAGCCAAGAGCGCAGGCAAGTCGAATCAATAATTGGAATTGCGAACTTTCTTCCTTTTGTTGTTTTTTCCTCCTTTTTTATGTGAGGCAGCAACCTCAAAATAGCTCCGGTTAAATGTCTTCATTTGAAAATGTATATTCCGTTCCGTCTTTATCCCTTAGTTCCATAATGTATACTGTCGAGTACAGTACTTTGTCCAAAATTAATAAAAAAATCTGATGTGAAAGTCACATAACTTCCTCTGCCCCCCAAAAAAGTTAGCAGTATTCACATATCCTTTTACAGAATCGCAAGACACAATTTTACGCTATTATTATCCTATAAATAAATCTTCTTTCAATGATGCGACTAAAAGCGCAGGCTAGCCTATACAGCAAACTTAAAAAACAGAACAAGTGACTGCAGACGTTTATTGAACTTTCCGCCGTAAAGAATAATTTCCGAAATTATGGAATATTTCCCTCAGATACTTCTTTACTCTATACCTGGCCAACAATACATCTTTCTCACTTCACATTCTTATAGCCTATAGAATAAGAGGCCGTGGAAGAGCGCGTATTCAGTTGTTCATCACGCAAGACAAAATTTGTACAAACAGTGGGTGAACAGTGGGTGGCCTGTAACTACCCTCAGAGATTTTTTTCGGAAAAAAGTTTCAAATAAAAGTTTTAGCTCTTAGTAAAAGGAACACATGTGCAAATTTTAAAGAAAATCGTTAGAGCCGTTTTCGAGAAAATCGCGAAAAACGAAAATTTCTTCATGTAAAGTACCCTTAAAAATAAGAGAAATTTGTTGCCAATCTTCGAATCACATCTTCAGAAGGTACCTGACCCATATACGAAATTTTGTTTTCATACGATTCTCCGTTTCGGAGCTAGCCTGTTCACAAACGTCCACACAGACAGACACACACACAGACAGACACACATACAGACACACACACAGACATGTTTCCAAAAATAGTATTTTTGGATTCAGGGGGCCTTGAAACGTGTATATATGCTAAAAACTCAACTTCGAATTTTAGGGTCGAAAACAATACTTCCTCTACCTATAGTACCTATGGTACGGGCAGAGGAAGTAAAAAGATTACGGGAAAATAAATTGGAAGAAAATTTAAAATTCCAAGAATAAGGTGTAAGAAAAAACTGTGGCCCTAATCGTTGTGTTAACTGTTTTCTATGCAGTCCGGCGTGGGTTTGTATATCATGTGAGGAATTGAAGCAGCAGCCCGAACAAGCGCAGCAGAGTCCACCAACACAAGGCACAACAAGATTTCCAAAAACTTTCAAACCTACTTACGCACCCACAATGCAATATCATGCATCCCCTTACTATGATGGCTTCGTAAAGGACCACAGTGAGTGGATACATAATAAATTGCGACAGGCAGACCCCGGTATTGCCATACGCAAGCTGACACTGGCTCTGCATGAGACAGCTGACATGCTTTCGGATATCAAAAGCTGGGAAATGGTACCCGCAGTGGCCTCGCACTTCTTGTACAGGCTAATATACTGAGGTCCATACTGCCTGTAAAACACAAAACAGAACACAAACACACACCCACACACACAAACATCTAAAACATGAACATTAAACATAACATGAAAATACTATTCTGGAACGCCCAGAGCATCAGAAACAAAAAACACGAGTTCCTCCAACTACTACAAGATAACAGAATACACGTAGCTCTCATTAACGAAACACATCTAAACACTAATGACAAATTTACACTTCGAAACTACAAAGTACACAGGTCAGACAGAGTTAACAGGAGAGGAGGAGGGACAGCAATAGCGGTACACAAATCCATCCAACACACAGCAATTCCTCTAACTCAACTACAGAGAACGGAAGCCACAGCCGTAAGGATTATCGTCGACAGTAAACCGATCACACTAATCGCGGTTTACAACCCCCCAGGCGACATATCAGTAGACGAAATAGAAGCACTATTGCGAACTTCAAACTCCGTAATAATAGCCGGTGACGTAAACGCAAAGCACACATGCTGGAACAGCAGGAGTGTAAATCAGGCGGGTGTTGCACTGTTGGAAATGTTCGAAGAAACAGACACGCCCTTCGGAATTATAGCACCCAACGAGGTCACATACATTCCGCACAACGAAAACCAACAGTCTGATGTGCTTGACATAGCCCTTGTTAGGAATGTAAATATGAACATCCAAATTAGAGCTTTGAACGAGCTAAGCTCAGACCACTCACCAGTATTACTTACACTTTCGGGAAAGCTCAAGGAAATCAACAAAAAAGTTGTCCTAAATTACGCGCACGCGAACTGGGAACAATTCCAAAACGACATAATTGAAAACTTGCCTAATGGACAAATCGAGAACCAAGACGACCTAGAACGCAGCGTCCACATACTGACTGGCGTAATACAGAATGCGATAAAAGAAAACATACCCCAAAAGAAAATAAAGGAACATCGCCCTAGCATTACAGCCGAAATTAAGTGCCTCATTAGGCAAAGGAATGATGCGAGACGAAAATGGCAACGCCATAGAAACCCACATCATAAAGTACTAATGAACCGGCTAAAGTGGGACATCAGCCAGGCCCTTCAGGATCACATATCCAACACATGGGACAGTGTCCTCTCAGAATTGGATACGCGTAATATGAGTGAAGTCTGGAACCTAACCAAACGAGTAATGCATGTCCACACGCCGCTGCCTCCACTAATCCATAACAATGAAACAGCATACACAGGTGAAGAAAAGGCCGCAGTATTTGCAACACGCCTTACAAACACATTCACACCCAATGAATCCCACCATAATAACAATTTTATAAGAGAAACCGAACAAATCGTAACGAACTTCATGAACACGCCAAACACCACAAACATTCGAAATACCAGTGTCGGCGAAGTCGCCTGGCAAATCAAACATCTGAAAAATCGTAAGGCACCAGGCATCGATGGCATCCAAAACCAAGTATTAAAGTACTTACCACTTGTCGCGATCAGATACCTAGTGAACATCATAAACGCCATGTTCAGACTGAAACACTTTCCCCACATATGGAAAGAAGGAAGAGTACTCCTATTTCCCAAACCAAAAAAGGACTTATCGGATCCAGGCAATTACAGGCCAATAACACTACTCGATACAATGAGTAAAATAGCAGAAAAAATACTAAGTAAGCGCCTCAGTCATAATCTCAAAACTCTCAACGTAATCAGAAACGAACAATGTGGCTTCCGTCCAAAACACAGTGCGACGGCCCAGCTCATGCGACACGTTGAAAACATTTCAAGAGGTTTCAACGAAAATCGTTCCACCGCAGCCCTTTATCTCGACATAAAACAGGCCTTCGACAAGGTCTGGCATGATGGCCTGATCAGAAAGATGATCGAACTGAATCTCGACGACGGTATAATCCGACTCGTCTACCACTATCTTAGCAACAGACGTTTCCACGTAACTTGCGAAAACAAACATTCTGACCTAAAAGATATCAGAAGTGGTGTGCCACAAGGAAGCATCCTGGGCCCCAGCCTGTTCAACATCTTTATAAATGATATTCCTCATCGGTCACAATATAATAATAGCAACATACACATATTTGCTGACGATACACTGATCACTGGACAATCAGTCAAAGCAACACATGCAGCAAACCAAATACGCCGAACAATACCTCTATTAGAGGAGTGGCTAACAAAATGGCGCGTAGAAATAAACACTGACAAATGTCAAGCAGTGCTATTCACTAAGAAATGGTCACAACTCAGAATCCTACCTCCTGAATTAATAATAACCGGAAAAGCCATCCCATGGAAAACAGAAGCCAAGTACTTGGGAGTAATATTGGATCAAAAGTTACTATTCAGGAAACATATAGACTCCTTGCGAGCTAAGGCGTATGCCCAATTAAGGAATCTATTCCCATTGTTGAACAACACTTCCAAACTAAACATTCGTACATCCTTAACGATCTATAAAGCATTGGTTAGGAGCATCATAACATATGCTAGCCCAGTGTGGGGCCACGCCAGCAAAACTCATATGAGTAAACTGCAAAAACTACAAAACAGAGTATTATACACTATCACTAAACTTCCGCGAGTCACTCCAATCTGGACCCTCCATAAGGAAACTAACATGGACACCATCCAAGAATATATAGCGACAAGCGCGGCGACATTCTACGAAAGTTGCAACGGGCACGAAAATCCCCAAATCGCGGAGCTGGGCCGTTATGACATAACACACGACAAACACAAGAGGCCGAAGTCACTCCTTCCACAGGAGATGATTGAAGCACTAGGACTCTAACAGAACACACAAGACCTTATATAAGGCGGATAACTGGTAATTCGGACTGGCAATACTCTGAACACGAGCCAAATAGCAGGGGAAAATTTTTAATTTGGTTCCCCGAGTAGAAATTAATATGCATTTTGTGTGATTTCAGGAAATGGATCTCCAGACTAGAAGTCACCATGCATTAAGCCTACACTAAATAAAATCTGGTCCTATTGCTAAATCACTAAAGTCAAGCTATTCTGCCAAGGTTTTTTGCGGTTTTCCAAGGCCTCGCAACGAATGTTGGAATAGTTCCCTTGCAAAAGACGGGCCGCAACCCGCACAATAACCCCCCCCCCCCCCAAACTTCAAAATTTTTAAATAAAAGGACCCTTTGACCGCGTAAGATAACATGTTAGAGTAAGAAATTGGATATACAAAATTACAATAGACTGTCTTTTCGGCAACAACAATAGAATGGAACATGCTAGCCACCCCTACTTTACTGCTATGACACCACCTCCAAATCATATTCAAATTATGGGGCAAATGGGCTTTGCCTAGGTACCCATTGCCTACTACATAGTAGTGGGCATAAAAGAGGAAGGAGCCACGTATCAAAAGTACGTTGCAGATATTCTCAATTCGATTCCGATTCCGATTTCACGCATTTAAGGGTCTAAATGTTCTCGCTGTTTTTAGTAAATTACTGATGACGTTAAAATGTTTTCCACCAATGAAATACAATACAGAACAAAAGACGTAGAATGCTTTCCCGTGGAATTCTTTTGGTTCATGGCATTGCCCGGCCACACACAGCCAAACAAGCTCAAAATCTGATCGCATCGTTTGGTTGGGAACGATTCGACCACCCTCCCTACAGTCCGGACTTAGCACCAAGCGATTTTTAACTGTTTCTTCGTCTGAAGAAATTCCTTGGTGGAAAACATTTCAACGACGATGATGATGTGATACAAGAAGGCGGCATCATTATTTGACGAAGGCATACAAAAACTGGTTCCCCGTTACTAGTGCCTGAATTACGGCGGTCACTGTGTGGAGGAATAGCGTAAGGTGTAAGCTAATGAATGATAATAAGGTATTTAGAAAATAATGTGCTATTATTAAGTGCCAGTAAGGTACTTTCTAAGATTGTGTGGGGAAGGAGGAAATGTCTGTCTGTCTGTCCGTCCGCGTGTCTGTACGCGCAATAGGCTAACTCAAATATGCTTTATCGGATTTTCATGAAACTTGGTATACGCATTTATATTGCACTTGGGAAGAAGCCTACTGATATTGGACCAAATCGGTTGACCGGTACCGGAGAAATGCCCAATTTAGTGCCTATTTGAATTGTAAAATGTCAGAAAGGCGCGATAACTCAAATGTGCTATATCGGATTTTCATGATACTTGGTATACGCATTTATAACGCCCATGGGAAGAAGCCTATTGAATTTTGACCAAATCGGTTGACCGGTACCGAAATAACGAGTAATTAACGATCACATCTATTATAATATAATATTCGTTCTCCGAAAATCCGAAGCATTTTGATTGGCTCCCGGACAGCCAATCAGCGGCCGAGCTCCCGTAAACTAATGTAAACAAGACACATTCAGATGTATCAGTTTCTGTAAGTAGAAAAAAAACATGCTTTCATTTCCAATTTAATGTAAAAATTAATTTTGTAATGGATATAAGATGCTACAATATTATACATATTATACATATTATACAATAGGCCTATACTAAACATAACGTAACAAATTGCCAATCGTTTATTGGTATTGTTAGCTCGCCTTGATTGATTCATTTCTTCATAACGATATCAGTGTATATAAATGTAAATAAAATATTTAAAACAGAACTAGCCGTTGAATATTGATTTATAATATTGTGCATTCTATCGATATTGTGACAAAGTCCAGGAAAGCCTAGAAGCTAATAGAAGGAGGAGTAAGCCGGAAAGAACGAGAAACGACGGAGCCTAGAAAGATCGCGCTCCCCCTAGGGGATGGGCGGCAGACGAGCGCCAGTGGGCGTGACAGCAGCACGACTATTGGAGCCGCGCGCCGACGGGTGCGGCCTACTCCCTGGCGCGGTGAGTGACGGTGCGCGCTCGTGGGAGGGGCCAGAGGTGGAGCCACGCGCCCCGCGCGGACATTCTAGACAATGCGCGGTCGGAGAACTTTCGAGAGACCGGGTCTGGAATATTCGTCGGCCCTATATATGGGGCCGCGAGCGAGCTGAGCAGTCAGTCAAGGAGAGAAAGTCAGAGACGGCAACGAGGAGTGATGAGTCAGTCAGTCAAGGAGAGTTCAGTACATCAGAGGAGAGGCAGTCCGTGAAGAGCCGGAGGGTCAACGAGGGAACAGTCAGAGAGGCAGTCCGTGAGTAGCGGCGAGCGTCAGCGTCAGAGGGTGAGCTGGACGGAAAGGACTGATCAGCGCGGCCTCAAGTGAGTGTGTCTTGGGAAGCTGAGGAGCCAGTGACCGGAGGGACCCGAGAGCGGAATAGCTAGTCAACGGGGAACTAGTGACCGGAGGGAAGGGTGAACGGAAGAGCTGGTGAGCTGATCTGGGCTGAGGCAGTGCCGTCCCGGGGGACTCTGCGCGACGGGTGGATCGCACAGCGGCAGCGAGGACTGTGGAGTTGACCGGCGCGACGTGGGATGATCTGGATTGGACTGGAACAGTGCTGTAATTAGGACTGAGCACAGTGAGAGTGAGCTCTGAACAGGACAGTGAACTGGCGAATAGTCTGGAGTTTTCTGGCTGTATTGTCAATTGTTGTAGGAAATAAAGAAACCTCCATCCTTCAATTATAAACTCGGTGTTCTCATTTTGAACCCCGACGAGCCCTTGTTACACTGGTGTCAGAAGTGGGATATAATTGAAGGAAGGCAAGATGGAGGACATGTTAAAATCATTACTCCACGCCGTGAACGACCTGAAAGAAAAAATGGACCAGCAGCACGACCGACTGATGGAGAAAATGGACCAGTGGAGCATCGAGTTAAGGCAGCGGCATCACACCAAAAGGATAGAGGCCATAAGAGAAATGAGAAGTGATCGGAAAAGTGAACCAGAAGGAGAGGCCAAGGTGGAAGATAAGGAAGAGCCGGAAGAGGACCTGGCCATCACCGTACCACCAGCTACCGAAGGGGAAGATCACGCCCTGAGTGAACAACAGCGGAACGACGTGGACGTGGCACAGACACCGCGGGACGACGTGGATGTAGGAGAGACACCGCGGGACGACGTGGACGTAGGACGGGCACCGCGGGACGACGTGGACGCCGGAGAGTCACCGCGTGACGACGTGGACGAGGGACAGACACCGCAGGACAACGTGGACGTAGGAGAGACACCACGGGACGACGTGGACGGAGGACAAACACCGAGGGACGTCGTGTCGGGTAGGGGACCGACGTGTGAAGAGGTAGCCAGTCGCAGCGCCATCTACGAGGGCTGTGGGGCCCGGCGGGACGCCCTTGTGGTCAGGGACGGGGTCCTGAAAGGAAGCTGGGAGTCTGCGGACGGGAAGGCGACTGCGGAGAACCTAGTCCTTCCGAAAGTCAGAATCCAGGAGGTCCTGGAGGAAGTCCACGCAGGAGCAACAGGTGACCACTCGGGAGCGAACCGGATCCTCGACAAACTGCAGAGAATGTTCTACTGGTTGCACCAATGGAGTGACGCCGAGAGGCGGCGTGAACAACGCGACACCTGTGCTGCCAGCAGAGGGCCTAGAACTTGCAGCCGTGGGGCCATGAGGCAATACAACGTGGCAGGCCCATGTTCCATTACTGATGACGGAAATCGGCACCTGTTGTTGGCCATGCATTAGTTCACCAAGTGGCCAGAAGTCTACCGCATCGAACGACAGCCAAGAGTGAAGATGCTGGTAGTACACCTGGACCGTCTGGCGGCATATCATGGGGCACTTCGGGACGAAGGCCCTTAAGGAGGGGGCAATGTGACAAAGCCCAGGAAAGCCTAGAAGCTAATAGAAGGAGGAGTAAGCCGGAAAGAACGAGAAACGACGGAGCCTAGAAAGATCGCGCTCCCCCTAGGGGATGGGCGGCAGACGAGCGCCAGTGGGCGTGACAGCAGCACGACTATTGGAGCCGCGCGCCGACGGGTGCGGCCTACTCCCTGGCGCGGTGAGTGACGGTGCGCGCTCGTGGGAGGGGCCAGAGGTGGAGCCACGCGCCCCGCGCGGACATTCTAGACAATGCGCGGTCGGAGAACTTTCGAGAGACCGGGTCTGGAATATTCGTCGGCCCTATATATGGGGCCGCGAGCGAGCTGAGCAGTCAGTCAAGGAGAGAAAGTCAGAGACGGCAACGAGGAGTGATGAGTCAGTCAGTCAAGGAGAGTTCAGTACATCAGAGGAGAGGCAGTCCGTGAAGAGCCGGAGGGTCAACGAGGGAACAGTCAGAGAGGCAGTCCGTGAGTAGCGGCGAGCGTCAGCGTCAGAGGGTGAGCTGGACGGAAAGGACTGATCAGCGCGGCCTCAAGTGAGTGTGTCTTGGGAAGCTGAGGAGCCAGTGACCGGAGGGACCCGAGAGCGGAATAGCTAGTCAACGGGGAACTAGTGACCGGAGGGAAGGGTGAACGGAAGAGCTGGTGAGCTGATCTGGGCTGAGGCAGTGCCGTCCCGGGGGACTCTGCGCGACGGGTGGATCGCACAGCGGCAGCGAGGACTGTGGAGTTGACCGGCGCGACGTGGGATGATCTAGATTGGACTGGAACAGTGCTGTAATTAGGACTGAGCACAGTGAGAGTGAGCTCTGAACAGGACAGTGAACTGGCGAATAGTCTGGAGTTTTCTGGCTGTATTGTCAATTGTTGTAGGAAATAAAGAAACCTCCATCCTTCAATTATAAACTCGGTGTTCTCATTTTGAACCCCGACGAGCCCTTGTTACAATATGTATGACTACCGATATCTAAGTTACATTATATTTTAATGTGAGTATTTTTCTTATTTGCTCTATTACAAAAATAACTTCTTTTCGGCATAGGCCTATTATAATTGCAATTATCACTGATTAAAAAAAGCATTCTGGCACTTTGTTGTATCAGTTTACCTGATTTTTTTAATATATCGATACTTACTTTAAAAACACGCCTTGTATTAATTTACGCAACCCATTAATTGAACTCTGTAAAAGCAAGATTACTACGATGAATCCAAAACACAACAACATTATGTCATTTATAGATTAACAGGAAAAGCCGTGATTTTCATTTATAGCAAATGCGAACGCTTTTGAAGATACAACTAATTGCAGCGTAAAGCTGTGATGATGTCAAGAGAAATATCAATATAACGGGATTAATTGAAATCCCAGCTTAGCCTATCACACGTTCAGATACATTTAAAACATCACTGCTGTGGTTCTGGCTCACTAAAATCCAATATCAGGTCCGCTCTGCTCTGATAATTAAAAAAAAAAAAGTGAATAACAAAATATAAAACCGAACCCCATAAAGTGGATATGGGTTATATAACTAGAAAAGCTGATTTGAGAATTAGCAACGTAGTAATGCTTTTCTGATTTAATAATTTACGTGATTATACGCCTGTGTCAAATGTCAATATAATCACATCTGGGAATGATGGAACTCGCTATTGAATTTTTATGGAGTTAAGTGAAAAATAATGTAGCTGTGGGATTATTTATGTTTGGCGTAGATTGCAACGATGATTAGAGCCCGGATTTCTAAGCAAAATCAAATACTATAGAGACAATACCGGACACTTACTGGTAGAGAAATGGGGGACAGATTTTGCAGCACTCCTGGTGGCACAACCTAGAAACTTGGGGCAAAATTAATATATTCAAAACATATATAAACTGTAATATGCTATTCTGAGCCATTAGGTAGATACCCCTTATACATAACATGCCGAGTCTGGCTATTTCGGCTCTTCTATTAAAACTGTTTAACATATATGTATCTATATACTGCAATTGTATTCAGTAGTAGCAGGTTGGGCCGCTAGATAGTGCTCAAAATATTGTCCCCCGATATATCGCAAAGTGTCCTGTATTGGTCTAGATTGTATTTGGCAAAATGCATATGTACGACTCCTAAACATCAGCGGAAGCGTTAAAGGCATATTTCGTATTAAAAAAAATTCGTATCATGTGACAAAACGTGATTGGTTAATGTCATTAGCAAGCGCCATTACCAGGGTGTGGCTAACGAGTGTTCGTAAGTTCATGCAACAATAATATCAACATTTTCACATGAAATAACACTCTCTCACTGGCATCGTCATCATTATTAGTATATCAATTAGCAAACAAAACGAAGGATTCATTGTTCACGACAACCCTGCGGGTGAGTTGTACTGAGAATAAACAAACTAACATTAAACACGGTGACACATGAGTTCTCACGTGCTGGCTATGACAGCCACGCCTCTTTGTTTTGAACAGGATCGTTCTTAAATGGGATAGAGAATAGAAATATTGTACGGAAAGGATAAATACGTAAATTCATCAATATGGAAAACACTTTTATTCTCCTCTCTCCACTGTGGGCTTGATTAACCTCGCATAACATTAATATTTTTCTGTCAAGTCAAACATTACCTATCCTATATGTGAACTGCATATGTAGATCGTGTCCGGTTACCTGATCCGCGCATTGAATCGCGATGGATTGGTTTCGTGTACACGTACTGATGCAGTAATCCCGATGCCTGTTTTGCATCACAATGATTGGACTTGCCCCTTAATCGTGCATAGTGGCGCACATGGCACGCCGCGTCCAAGACCACAGACCACTGCTCAATGTACCCTGCCATAACCTCAAAACGCAAATCCAAACTCCTCAAACCAGGTCCAATTATCGGTTTATTCATCCTCTGATTTAATCCAAACCACAATGATACGAAAAATAATACTTGGTATTATGAAAATTGTAATTCGTTAATGCAAATTAGACAAAATTTATACCTGTAGAGAGGTCTGCTAACTAAAATTAACGTTCGCTACCCAAAACGTTTTCTCTCTTGGTTCATTTGCTGCAAATTCAGTTAACCCAGATTAAAATAAACCATCCATGCCCAAGATAGATATACAAGCATTCATGAACCACAGATTATTGTCTCTGTTGGACATTACATGAGAATATTATAGGAGAAAAATTCCTCCGACACTGGGACTTGAACCCAGGACCTTTGGCTATTCGCGCCAATGCTCTACCAACTGAGTAATGTCCAACAGAGGCAATAATCTGTGGTTCATGAATGCTTGTATTGTTGGGAGCTGACGAGATGATCCGTGATTTGGTTGTTGGCATGCAGGGGGAAGACGGTGTTGTGCTATAACTGCACGTGTAGGGGAGCGCTGCTATTGGCTGCAGATAAGAGCTCCTCAGTCTGGCCAGGGATCATCTCGTCAGCTCCCAACAATATATCTATCTTGAATGTTAACTGTACAATAACACTGGGAGCCCGGTTACAAAAATCACTAAATAGTGTGCCTCACAGTACTGCATATCACATAACTTGTCTGCCTATGAGGTAGACCATTAGGGCAATTAGTTATAGGAGAGAGGTTCCATCTGGCGCTGTGAATTGAACTCCGGCTTAGCTCAGTTGGTAGAGCATTGGCGCGAATAGCCAAAGGTCCTGGGTTCAAGTCCCAGTGTCGGAGGAATTTTTCTCCTATAATATTCTCATCCGTGCCCAGTTTAAACTACATTTCCTTATTGCCGTTTTTATTTTGTTATTGCGGAGGAAATTGATCTTCAAACCTGGCTGTCAACCCGAGAAGCCTTCTATCTTTGCATTGACTCTTTGTATTTTGTTTATGGCTTTTATTCAAGCTGTTGTATGTTTATAAGCTTGATGGGCCCGTCACAGAATTCCGGGCTTTCTAGCTTAAAATAGCACACAGTTTATATAGCCTATGGAATTCTGGATGTATTAATGAAATAACCGGAAATAGGCCTATATTAGGTACTTTCCGTCGTAAAAAAATTAAATGTCTTACGAATTATTATATTTTACACTTTAGTGTAAACGGATTATTTCAGAAATAAACTTACAATAAGAAGAACATTTTTTTTTCGGTTTTTAAATAAATTCTTCAAGGCGAAAGCCTAAAAAATACATGACTGATCACTAGACCTGGGATTTTAGGCTCTAAAAAAATTAGTTTTAGGCACCTAAAATAGGCTTTTAAAGGAGAAAATAGGCACTTAAGATAAGCTTTAAAAATGTGTAAATAGTCTTTAAAATACTACAATATGCTCTTAAACTGTAACGTGATCTTTTTTTACTGTAAAAAACGTGGTATAGGCCTACCTAATCTCAAAAGAAATAATTGCAAAATTAAGACAGAATTAAATATACATTTATCAAAAACAGTTTTGGATTATATGAAAAATTGACACAGTATGTCCCTTCTTACTATATAACTTATTCCTGTTACTTGTTGTTTTGAGCGAATCCTCCCCCGTCAGTCAGCATACCTTTGGCGACATATGTTTTGGAAAATCAAGTAACTGTGAAAAACCCACCCTCTGTTGCTCTGCCCTTCATTCAGGGATGTCCATTAAATGATTGTAAAAGTTACAGAAGTTGGATTGTATTTTAAATGTACAAAATAGGCATTTTAGGCACTAAAATAGTAAAAATAGGCTCCAAAGGTCCAAATAGGCATTTTAGGGCACTATAAAACTCTATAATGATACGTGATACATCATGAAATATGAACATATTTAAACATTTTCATGTTATTTCATAAGGAACAAAATAGGCATTTGCCTCAAAATCCCAGGTCTACTGATTACCCTATTGTGTTATACCCTTGCCCACACGCTGAGGTTGAAATCGCGATTAAGATTCCGCCATGACAAGAAAATTCATAACTCAGCAAAAATTGTCACGTTTAACAAAGGGAAACAGAAAATTTGAATTATTTCTTCTTTAGTTAGGCCTATTTAGTTCTAATTTTTACGTTTATTTGTCACATCAACGTAAAAGTTAGTTCCCCCGGAAAATCCCGATTGATAGTAAACAATAATGTTGAAAAGTTCCAGTTATCATAGTTCAAATTAAACCCAGTTTAACAAATTATTGATGAGTGAAACTAAGTTTGAACCTTAAAGCTAGTTTACACGATGAAATTAGGTTTCGTAACTGAGTTTCGCAACTGATTTTTACTTGAATGCGCAAGCGCTAGATGCTTACTGGCGACAATGAGTTACGACACTACGCAGTTTCGACTGATTCCAACTTTTCACGAAACTATAATAGTAATTTTGAGGTTATACGCTTATTTAGCTTGTTCGCATTTCGTAAAATGAAATGGGGAAGTGAGGAAATTGTGAAATGCCTGTATTAATACGTGTTTCAAACGTTTATATGGGATTTTAACAACTTGAACTTCAGAAATAACATGAAATGTTCGGTTGCATTGGGAAGAAAATGTGTGTAATTAGTTTCACGAAATCACTTTCATGAAAGTGGTTACGAAACCTAGTGTCATCGTGTAAACTAGCCTTTAGAACAAAGATAAATTGAAACTGGATTAAGTTTAGGAGATTTGATTTATAATAGGCTAATGATAGATAACACATCTCTTGAATTTCAAATCAAACTTCTCTTCTCTTATTCTTATCTTCCATTACGAAGATATCTGTGTGTTGAGTACTTTATATTGATATATTATATTTCTGTTTGTTTCAGGTAAGAGCATAGACCTACTCAAAACAGCCAGGAATCATCACCCACCTTTATTTAAGTAAGTTATTTCTCTTAAAATTCAGCAATTAACATGAAAACTTATCGCATAATGCGTTTTCTAATATTTATATTATTGAGAAGTTTTTATCTTATCACTGTTTTCCCTACATGCATGTAATTAGGCATTTCAAAGCCGGAAAGATTCTGCGGTTTCTTTAACTTCTTAAAAGTTCATATTCATGAGAGGACAGCCTAACGTGAACTATAAAACTAAAATTGTACCATCATTTGTAAATCACTGTCATTAATATTGTTTAAATATTTCTGTATTCATAACTGATTATTTTATGTAAATGCACAGTCGCGATTAGACTCTCACGAGTCAAAGCGACTAAAAATAAGTCATATTAAAGAAACTCACGTAAAAAATTCAGGTTCCTATTTAAATACCTGTCGGAAAATTATTTCAATTATGATTTTAAAACATTAATTAAATAATTGATATCTCAAAACAAATTGAGATACTAAAATGAAATGTTAAACTTTTATTTCGGTTTAAATTTTAATTAATTGTGCAAAATGTTATAGTTCTAGCACATGTAGTTTAGAAAAAAAAACTCATCGCTTTGTTCATACCTTAATCCAAGTACAAAATGTTTTATTTCCTCCTATTTCGTTGAACGACACTTTCACAGATAAATCTTATGAATGAATTCTTACTCCTAGTTCGGTACATTTCGTTGTCGATGTAATTGATTACGTGAATATATTTCGTCCTTAAATGTAAACAAAATCGAAGGTCATGCTTTCACTATGAATGGGTGGAAATCACTATAGTTTAATAGCGGATGCACAGCTTGAATGGACGGACAGCTGTTGTATCCACAGCTACTTTCGTGAGAAACCTAGCTGCATGATAATATTAGGACAATGTGGTATAACATGAGAATATAACGGACTCTGTTTCACATGGATATTTCCGCGTGTTTCTATGTCAGGGCCATTTTATGGTGAACTTGAACTTTGTAAATTCCAGCACAAACTGTAAGCAACTTCGTAAATTCCAGCACAAACTGTAAGCAATGTTGATAACTAAAAATTATGATAATAATACTGTTATCTTTATCCTTTTGTCCAGAAAAATAAAAATTTAAAAGTCAATAATAATAATAATAATAATAATAATAATAATAATAATAATAATAATAATAATAATAATAATTAGGGCCCGGATTCTGATGACCTAAAATCGTTTGAAAAATGACCTATAAAATGACCCTAAATTTTTTAAAAATGACCTAAAAACTGACATTTTCTTAATACAAATATTATTATTCTACACACGAAGTTATAGACTAGTTTATACATATTTATATTGTTTTTTAATTGAGATTAAACAGTAGTTTGCACTCTCAAATCCAAGCAGGTGGCAGACTCTGGTGCCAAGTCAATCTAATAACAATAACAAATTTTTTGCGTTTCTTGGACTCTCATTTCCGAATGAGACATGACAACACTTAACGCCGAATTTTTCCTTCTTGCATTAAACAAACAACACTTCAAAGACAGCACTGCTAGCGACGAAAAAAAAGTTAATACACTCAATGTAAATACATGGAAATGACTAAATAAGGAAGCAAATGACACGAAAATGACAAAATAATGACCTAAAATTGAAATAAATGCCCTAAAATTATGAAATAGCATAAAATGACAAAAAATGACCTAATGAAAATGTATTTCTATAATCTAGAGGCCATGATTAGGATTTATCTACAAGTTGGCAATGTCTATGCAGCATCAATAAAAAGGTGACATGTCATTAGATTCCGGGCCCTGATAATAATAATAATAATAATAATAATAATAATAACAATAACAGATATCCTGCCGGTTGCATTGTATGGATGTGACACATGGTCGCTTCTCTTTAAAAAGAACATAATCTGAGAGTGTTCGAAAACAGGGTGCTTAGGAAAATATTCGGACCTAAGATAGATTAAAACGGGACTGGAGAAAACTGCACTCTTCACCGAATATAATAAGGGTAATTAAATCACATATGATGAAATGGGCTGGACATGTTGCGTTCATGGGAGAGGAAAAGCATATCCCAAAAATATTGACTAGGAGACCCGAAAGGAAAAGGCCACTTGGAAGACCTAATCGTAGGAGGGAGGACAATTTTAGAATAGAGTTAAAGGAAGTCGGATTTGCGAGGGAAATAGGATTTTTACTGTGACTATTTTTAAATCACGCTTTTACGAGAAGGTAATGAATCCCTGATTTTGAACCTCAAAAACTTGATAGGTTCCAATTTGAAAACTGTTTTGTGATGTTTTCAAAACTATACAGAAAACTGTTTAAATTCTAAGTTCCAAGAAAGTTAGTTCAAAAATACTTTGCATTTATTTGCCAAAAAAAGTTTTTATTTACTAGTATATTCGAGACCTAGGACCTGGATTCTCATGTTTTAAACTATGTTGTTCCTTGCTAGTTATCTGTGATATTTTAACATATTTATCCGTTTCATTGTCAAGGCAGTCACATAGTCCATTCTTACAAAACCTAATAATGGCTAAAGAAGACGTAGGAAACTAAAAATGGCTAAAACTGCTTTACTAGTAAAATACGATAAAATAACAATAATAATTATAATAATTAGGGATGGGTCCTCGATACTTTCGATACCTCGATACTCTCGATACTTGCATGGTATCGGCATCGAACGATACTTCAGAAAACTCGCTCGATACTTTTTCGATACTTTTGTAACTCTGCAATTCTGCAATTAAGTGAGAATGCTAGTATTTTTTAACAAAAACTTGTAAGTGGACTGTTTGAAAAACTTATTTTAGTTTTAATGTAGGCCTAAAGTTTAAAAATAATTATAGGCTACTGAGGATATTAAATTTTGTCTCATTAGTATGCAGACTTAATTAATTTAGTTGGTATTACACAGTTCTGTCAAATTTTAATTTTTAATGTACCTATTTATTGAAACTGGAAATGTTGAAGGTATCGAGTATCGAAGTATCGAGTATCGAGGAAAAAATCATGTATCGGTATCGAGTATCGAGTATCGAGGAAATCTGGTATCGACCCATCCCTAATAATAATTAATCAAAATATTATCGTTCTATTAAAATTACTTTTTAAATATCTGCCTACATTTTGCATTTTGCTCATTGTTGGCAGCATATTATTTTGTAAGAGAAAATATAGCGTTGCATTTTGCAATTTTGTCATTTTGTCACCTCATTGTCCCGGCAAAGGAAATCTAAAGTGAACCGAAATCCCCGGTTTCTATAGAAGCCAATTAAAGGCATTCTTAGGAAGCTTACTCTTGCAGTTTATTCACAGAGTTTTCTCCAGCAAGATGCCGAAAGTAAAATATTAGAAAAGTTGATTGATTAATTTAAAAACGTTCTTGTTCAGTTGAAAATGACAGGGTAGTTCTAAAACTAAGCAAAAAGTATTCCTAACATTTTGTGGCTCAGAGCCATGAAAATTTAAGTGAAAATAAAATGAATTAATTTATTTTTTTCAGTGTGTTTATAGTACGGTATTTATTAAACATATTAAATCGTCTGAAAATTTTAAAAATTAAAAGATTTTAATATGTTTACAAAACTAAAAAAATTGTTTTATCAAAACCCAAAAATCGGGGCCCTACTTATAACTCGCTATTCACTTTACGTGATGAATGCTTAGGATAAAAATATATCTTCAACTCGCAAAGGGTTATGACTTATGATGGTTAATTTTTAACAGTCTGTGGCATTTAAAAACCAAATAAACAATGTATTTTTATATTTTTGTCCCTTCGAAATACGAACTCGCTAACCACCAATATCTGAATTGAATCCGTACTATTTACTTTTATATCAAAGTGAAGAACTAGCATGTATGACTTGAAAACCGTTGATTCTTGCAGCTGTAGGTGCCAAACTGAATTTAATATTGTAGTTTCTACTTTCCATGAACTTAACTGTACTCTTATCTTGATCTCTCATTGCAGTTAGCTTTACATAATTTTAATTCCATATACTTTCTGCAGTACTGTTTAAAAAGTTGGACGCGGCACGCAAACTTGACTTCGTGCTTTTCCGTGCACCTTCGTATGACCGCTTTACGAGCCGACTCAAGTTTGTGACGAAAGCACGGCCTGGCAACGTAAGCAACAAGTTGTTGGCCATATTTAAAACAGTTGAAAGTGCTGTTGATGTAATATTGTGCGAGTGTTATAACCTGAAAATCGATGTTCTAAATAACTGTGATCTGTGCATTTCACATTGGTGGGAAGTGGTGAAGATTTTAAGTTATCAGTGTTTGAAACTATGTTGTGATCCGGTGGGAATTATTGTGACCTTGTAGGCGAGTCGCATGCCTAGCTCTTGTATGAGGAAAGGTGGGTTGAGCCTGAAATAGTATTGTTTGGTGTTTTCATAACGTTTATCTTAAGAATTTATCTCTCACAGTTTCGAAGTAGCTAGTAGCCGTATAACTAGAAAAAAATGCTAATTTGGTTGTGTCAATAACCTCTAAGAGGTTGACTTGACTTCATTTCTTACGGGAAATGAACTATCCATTCAATGGAATGTTACTATAATACCAATGTGTTTCTGAGACACATTAAATTATTTATATAAATTCCTTCACCATTCATAATTCTGTATGGTGGTATTGATGGGAATGAAGTACAATCCAAATAAAGCCACTAATTTTATGGTTAGCTGTCGGGAATTTCCCATAAACCAAAAGCAGAGGCCCCAAACCCTGTATTACACCTTTTTGTTTATCTTGAATTAAAGGCAAATGTCTTTATTTTGCATGTCCCTTAAGTAAAATAACAGGCCTACTTCTGAAGTGTATCATAACCTTGAAATCATTGTCAGACATAACCTTAAATATTGTTCCAAGTTATGTTTGATTATAGTTTACCCATTATCGGCATGCATTTATGGTTAGTTGTTATTTCAGAATATATTATGTAGGCTACAGATTTACTTTCTATAACCAACATTTTAGCTTAGGCCCTTTAGCTCTTTTCTACACAAATTCATTTGTCTGAGACTGATAGAGCTGAACCGCAAAATACAGGGAAAGAAGCATCATATTGATCCGAGTCAGACAAAACGTGTTCAACAGAGCAGAAAGAAATTAGTAGCCTAGATAGGCTATCATCTGTTTTTCATTTAACGCTAAGTTTATACAAAATTTATGGATTCTACTGGACAGACCACACCGTATGCTAGTAGGACTTCAGTAATTAATCCAACGCAGTGTTTAAATCCATACCACAATTAACTCAGCATAAAACAGAGGTCTCTGGAGTTGAATTTTCATATTTATCTGTTATGGTGATGGTCCACTTAAATTAGATGGATAGACTTTATATAGGCCTACTTTATATAGCCTACAATGTTTCCAATATCACAAACATGACTAAATTTCATGCCAACTGATCTCAGCAGATAATCGAATAACTTAGTCTATGGATTATAAAGACATATGTTCTTTAGTATGGGATAAGACAATTGTAAATTCAGGATCATGACTAAAATCTATACGGTAGGCCTAATTAGAAAAAGAAGACATTGGACTTTTTAGTGTACCGGTAACAGTTTTACGAAAGGTGTGGAAGGAGGACAAAGTTTTTGCTTTAAGGTTTTTTCCGGCTCTGAACTGCAAGGACGTTAATGGCAGAGCATACGGTACCTCGCTGTTGACTGGCTTTTTCATCATCGAGCTGTTCCAAACTTTCATTTCTGTAACTTACTTGAAATGTTTCTGTTGTTATTTTTGGGCTCGTGACACAACCGTTTACGAGACTGTAATTCAGTGTAGGCCTAAAATAACAAATGGAGAGGTCACAAAAGAGGAGAATAATGCACCGCATGTAAAAACATCATGAGGGAATTTAACAGCATAGAAGTTTTTTCCATTGTATATTCCAACCTCTCACAAATTTCATTCACATCTTTACTGTCTACTGTTTTTTATGAATCTATATCTATTCTGAAATAAAATATCAAAATTTTTCTGACCTGGCCTAAGCCTGTTTACATTACTTATTTGTCTATTTATAACAACACTACCAGCAGACTTCTAGATTTTAAAACCTGTCATTTGTAGTTGTCTTCTAAATGTTCCTGAGACTGATTGTAGCCCGCCTTGAAAGTTAATTGTTTTTCAGTTGTAGGCTAGCTCTTTTATTTTCCCTTCCTGTACCCAGGACCTATGTCTAAGGGTGCAAATATTTGACTCTGTTTTGTATGGTATGAATTATATTAAATTGTTATTCTCTCAGTCTATTCTAATTAAAAAGTAAAAGTTTGGTGAATAGAAGCAAGCTTACAGAATTCGTAGTCTCCTCAATGCTCATGCCATCTGGTACCAATATTAAATTTAATTACACTCAGATACCGGTATGGGCCTATTGAATCGCCAAACAAATACTGAGTGCCAGGTCACCATCTCGCCTAGAAAAATTGTGTTGGCTCCTAATAATTTCCCCTTTTCTCTCTTTCATGTCTTGTTAAATTCATTTACGGTACGGTATTCTACAACTAACACTTTATATTAAATTTACCTTGAATGCTTGAGGATTTGATCCACAAATATGTGGATTACCATTCCAATTCTGTACCCACTGAGCTAACAAATTGCAAATTGCTGAAAAGTGAATGGCAAAATGTAAGTTCATACAATGTGATAGTAGTTCGCAACTTGGTTCATAGATAGGGACCGGATTTTTAGGTTTTTACCTATTTTTTTCCTTGCTTCCAAAACAAAAAGCGCTCATACACTTTTTCGAATCATGTCCATAGGATTCACCCACATTAATTCTGTGGCACCTAAAAATACCTAAATGGGGTATAAAAACCTAAATATACCTAAACGGGATATAAACCCTAAAATATCTAATTTGGGCTGTTTTTTGTCTTTTTTTGTTTGTCAGTTGAGAAATCGATATTTGGCGGAGAGACAATAACTTGTCGGGTTGAAATTAATACCACCAGCGTTTCGTTCAACCCGTTGCCGTCTAGGATGGACAGTATCAAGAGACGAAGTGTAAGAGTACCGGCGTATTCCTTTTAAAATATTCGTATGAACAACCATTGTTGCCGTGTATGAACAAGAATATAGCTTTCTGTGTTTTAAAGCGCTTGTTTGCCTTTAGTACTTCCTGTCATTCATACTGGGTAGTCACACTGTGAGTTTTAAGAAGACGTGTTAACTATGCCGAAACAAATGAAATCGAGTTTATTACGGCAGTGGATTGGCGATTACCTGAATTTCATCTTTTCCCCCCTTCTTCTTCTTCTTCTTCTTCTTTTTCTTTTTCTTTTCTTCTTCGGAAGTTATTTTATGACGTTGCACCCTGCGGGTTTCTACGTCTGTTCTGTCCTATGTAGCACATTCAAATTCGTTAAACCAATTATTCTACCCAAAAATAATATTTTGAACAAAAACCTAAAAAAAACTATTTCACCTAATGGAAAACCTAAAACAGTGTTTTTAAAAACCTAAAAATCTGGTCCCTATTCATAGATGACACTGACTTGAATTAATACCAATTAGGCTATATAAAATACCGTAACTTTACATCTCTCGGACTGTTCTCACCTTAGTCCCCATACATAGTTATCTCCTTGAAAGTAGTAATTCTGATTTAATCATGAAGTTTTGGTATGATATTGTTCATTAGATTAAGTTATTAAAAATTAATCATCTGCCAAACAATGTTAGTTCATTTTAAAATTAATTATATAAATTATTTCTTCAAGAGTACCGGTAACGTTTTGTTTTAAAATACTATTTTAATATGAGTAGCCCAGCGTTTCATTATTGAAGCAAATGGGAAAACCACTTAGAGGTTACAAAAATAGCATTCTATGATGTCATCAAAATGTACGCATTCTTTGAATTTATTGTAAATTTCAATAGGCATAATAGGCTACCTACAATCTATGAAGGACTGATATCAGTGTATAAATCAACAGTTTTTTTTAGGGAGGAGAGTTATGGGTGTAGAGCTATGGAGAATATGATAAAGACAGCATTGCAACGTCCAAGGTATTGTGGAGCTTTGCCAGATTTTCAATGGGGGTTGGGATAGGGAGTTGTTAAGGCTCCTTTATATAGGCTTTACATCAAAGGGGTTGAATTTTCTTATTTTGTCACATCCAAGAGAAGGGTTAAAGCAGTATTTATTAGCAGGTTGTTTTGTTTAATTACTTATTTCTGCAAGAATTCATTAATTAAACTGGGTTGATGACTGGTAATGACTTAACTTGAACTGGGTGGTGCCATTTGGGCCTAATTGAAGAGAGAGAATAAATCTGATTTCTTACAGGCCAAGTCTGGTACTGGTACCATATGTAAGCGTGTCTTAACAGAAATAGGCATATCAGTTTTAATAGGTGTTGAGGTGTACATTTGTTGGGAATAGGTTCTCATCTTAATGTAAAAAGGATTTTCCTGGCCATGGAGCCAAAGGGTTTGAAAAACACTGGTTTAGGAGATGCTATCCAGAGTTGGTCACTCAGCAGGGGAGCCCCCCATTTTGCTATGTCTTAAATGTGTGTGATTCAGAACATGCATTGATGTACCGGTGGCCTACAGTTCTTCACAAGGGGAGATAAAACTGTGCTAGAAATAAATATTATATGTTATGATAAACGTTATGACAACACTATGTGGTTTACTTAGGTGTTAACGATGCGTGTGTTCTACATATTGGACCAGTGTATTGACATGCAGTGCTCCGGTTGTGATAGCTGACATCAGGATGGTTGTGACGCTAGTGTCCATTAGGGAGTAGTGACTGATACCTTCAGTAAATAACTAGTGAGGATATCCAAACAAGGTTTTTAGTGTGAAGTGTTGAAAATGACAAGTAGGCGGAAGAAGCGTCAGCAAGATGGATTTATCAAGAAAGTCTCCTCACTTTTTAACCTCGATACGGTGAGTGTTGAATTTATTGCATCTTTTATTGAAATAGCTTACCATGTGAAATTTATCGTTTGTAAATAACTTTCAGTTTAAATCTAACATTTTAAGTTACCATAGTATCGGTACTATTAAAAAAAGAATAAGTTTTTACTTTTGCTATCAATATCATAGCAATCAATCCAGTTGTAGATTTGGAAATAAAAGTTTAAACTTTTAAACTCATCTGAAGAATTTGGTTTTTATCACTGGAGGCAATTTGACAATTTGAAATGAGTCTAAGTTATATTCACGAAGAATTAGTCACTTTTTCATTGCAAAACTGATACATTTTAAAATGTCGCACTAAAGAACAGGAAAATTCTTTGTTTCCCATACCATTATTTCTAAACCAGCCTATCTGATTGTTATTGTCATAAAATGAATGTATGACTTAGGCTACTACAATATTGAACTAGACAAAGCTTCGATAGAGACGTTCATTAGATGAATACCTAAAAATTTAAACATTTTGAGTTGTCACACTTTTGAACTGTACGATTGATAGGGTTACAAGTATAGGAAGTGTTTCAGTATAAATAAGTTAGCCGAAGTTAGTTATTATGTTGAGGTCCCCATAGTTCTTGTGAACCTCATATTTTGGCAGAAAGACTCAACATAGGCCTAAATTTGTTAAACTAGAGTGAAAATTTGCTTTGAAAAGTGTAAAATGACAAAAGAAGTAATACATGTGATACATTTTATTATGATCCCATAAAGCGCTGTGTTGCCACTAATACAGTAAGTAGGCTTACTTGTAGAATTTGCTTCCCATAAAATATAATAATACTTCAGTCATTGAGTATTTGCACTAACTTCCATGATCTTTGATCAAACGAAAGCAGACATTTTTTCATGAGCCTTGAATGTTAGTTCATTAAAATATTCTTCACAATGTTGAGCATCAACGCAAATAAGTTAATTTATTTAAAAAAATAAACTCCAGAAATGTAATTGTCATCATTAGTCCTACAGCCCCAGAAAACAACTTGTATACGTAACAAGCACATTCGAGTCTCAAGAGAGAGCAATTTTTTTAGAAGTTATTGGGCTCTCCCTAGAATGCTTGAACTGGGAAATGTATGTGTTGTTAATAAGATTAAACCTTATATTTTGTTGATTTTTCCATAGGCCGGTATTTGAGCACATTAATATATGATAGCCATTTTTAGCAAAAACTCAGTTCCTTGATTCTGTATCTCATGGAAGGATCCACTCATTTAACTGCTGTCTCATCTACCTCACAATTCTCAGTCTGAATGAGTTTACCTCTTTCTTATAAGGGTAAGGACCAAAATATCTGTGTAATGGGGTGGAGAGTTTGAAAGAGCCCTAATGGTTGTTGATAGTTAACGAGGATTTAGACTCTACATAATACTTTGTATTAAATATATAAGTTTCCACCTTACACCGTCATTACCATGGCCCGGATTCTGATGACCTAAAATTGTTTGAAAAATGACCCTAAATTTTAAAGAAAATGACTTAATAAGTTAATTACAAAAAATGACC
Source organism: Ectobius pallidus (assembly GCA_964059195.1). NCBI lineage: Eukaryota > Metazoa > Arthropoda > Insecta > Blattodea > Ectobiidae > Ectobius > Ectobius pallidus. Next base: position 165,036,577 of record CAXKWD010000006.1, read on the forward strand.
TAAAAACTGATATTCTATTTATAAAAATTATTAGGCCTACTGTGCACACAAAGATGCAGCTTAATTTGTACATAATTTTAAAAACTGTACATGTAGGAAGAATGTTGTAGGTCTAAAAACTTTGTTCTTGATTGGAACATTTGAAAAGAAAAGTAAGATTTTTTTTTTAAGTAGATTCTACAAAAATGTTGCATCATAGTAACCTAGTCATTTATTTAAATTAAAGGCATGAAAATGACAAAATAAGGAAGCAAATGACACAAAAATGACAAAATAATGACGTAAAATTGTATAAATGCCCCAAAAATATGAAATTGTATAAAATGACAAAAAATGACCAAATAAAAATGCATTTCTATAATCTAGAGGCCATGATTAGGATTTATCTACATGTTGGCAATGTCTATGCAGCATCAATAAAAAGATGACATGTCATTAGAATCCAGGCCCTGGTCATTACTAATATAATATACTAAGCCTATACCAGTTAGATGTTTGCAAACTTCTGTTGCTGTATAATATTATTTTAGTAACGAAGGTATAAGGTGGAAATTATATATTTATTAATTCCCTCATTGAAAAAATTAAATTCATTATACTTGGGTATTCTCAACCTATTTGTCATTTAATATAGTAGTATTAAGTTTATATTCCCACTTCCCGTAGGAGCTCACTGACCCTCCATTATGCCCCTCGCGACCCCAAAGTTGTACACCTTAATACCAAAGAGTGTGCTTTCAGAACAGTACTTCACTGGTTTCTCACGGTCTGCAGTGAATTCCATGCTTTCACTCTTGTTTTTTCTTGTCAGAGGATACGAGAGTTGAATTCGCCAGTGTTGATGTGTTTCTTGTGATCCTAGCATTGCCACTTTTTCCCCGCAAGGGCACACGTGTCCACCTGCTGGCTTGATGGGAGAAGACGCAGGTGGACTGACCTGTTTCTTTATGCATTTGACCCCCCCCCCCTTTCCAGCCAGTCTCACGGGTCGTTACCCATCCGAACGGAGCTCCATGAAACATTTACCAGATACATGGCTTGTAATTTAACCGATCGGCAGTGCTGTAATTTTCTCATCACTAAATCGACTGCAGTTCAGTATTTGAGTACCCTTTATTTCGTTTTTAACTGTACCTATTGTAGAATGTAATGTACTGTATGTGGCTTTATATTAGGGATGGGTCCTCGTTACTTTCGATACCTCGATACTCTCGATACTTGCATGGTATCGGCATCGAACGATACTTCAGAAAACTCGCTCGATACTTTTTCGATACTTTTGTAATTCTGCAATTAAGTCAGAATGCTAGTATTTTTTAACAAAAACTTGTAAGTGGACTGTTTCAAAAACTAATTTTAGTTTTAATGTAGATTTTAAAAATAATTATAGGCTACTGTTGATATTAAATTTTGTCTAATTAAATATGCACACTTAATTTAGTTGGTATTGCACAGTTCTCTCAACTTTCAATTTTTAATGTAGCCTACCTATATTTTATTGAAACTGAAAATGTTGACGGTATCGAGTATCGAGGAAAAAATCATGTATCGGTATCGAGTATCGAGAAAATCTGGTATCGACCCATCCCTACTTTATATATCTCCTGTTAAAATTACCATGACTTAATTTATTTACCAGTGCAGGTAGAGGTGTTTGACCCTGGAATGTTCAACATTTATACAGTTTTTGAGGTCCATCGATCCCAATACATTTTCGAAACCGTGTTTGTCATAATTAGAAAACGTATAATCATATAAAACGACATTTTATTTTTGGTTTCAGCTAGGGTTGGGTCCTCGATACCTCGATACTCTCGATACTTGCATTGTATCGGCATCGAACGATACTTCAGAAAACTCGTTCGATTCTTTTTCGATACTTTTATAATTCTGCAATTAAGTGAGAATTTTAACAAACACTTGTAAGTGGACTGTTTAAAAAACTAATTTTAGTTTTAATGTAGAGTTTAAAAATAATTATAGGCTGCTGATGATATTAAATTTTGTCTCATTAAATATGCAGACTTAATTAATTTAGTTGGTATTACACAGTTCTCTCATATTTTAATTTTTAGTGTACCTATTTATTGAAACTGGAAATGTTGACGGTATCGAGTATCGAGGAAAAAATCATCGGTATCGAGTATCGAGAAAATCGGGTATCGACCCAACCCTACTTTATATTCCTCCTGTTAAAATTATCATGACTTAATTTATTTACCAGTGTAGGAATGTTCAGCATTTATACAGATTTTGAGGTCCATCGATCCCAATACATTATCGAAATCATGTGTCTGTCATAATTAGAAATCTTAAAATCAAATAAAACGACATTTTATATTTGATTTCAGCATCTTTAGAGGATGTGGCATGAATCACGTGGACGAATTCTATTGTCTTGCTGGCATTTTGCATGAAGAAAATCTTGTTTTTCGCGAAAATGCGTTAGCGATTTTGTTTAAATGTTGTATGATAATTTCTTACAAAAAAACTCAAAACTTTTTTGAAGGGTAATAATAAGCTATATAATCACCTCAAACTGAGACTTTCTAGTCCTGCCTCGCGAACAACACAACTTCTGTGCTGTCTTAACGTATGTCTATTTTCGGGTACAATAGCGGAAGTAGTGTGAACATAATCACGTAAGTTACACTACTTGTGGAATCCTCATGTCTTCTAACATTTACTACATTCCCTCCACTAGTTGTCTAGGTGGCTCCCTTTCGTGTGGGATGATTTGTTTTAATACTCTTACACAGAGCTTTAGTTGGAAAAATATATTTGGGGGACTCTCCTTTACTATGGTACCGGTAGCTTTTATAAAGAATATGAAAATTTAGGGGGTATTTTTATATAAATATGAAGTGTATAAGACTATTGTGGCAGATATTTTTTTTGTAAATTATACGGAAATGTAATTTTTAAAACTTTCAACTTCATTTATTTCGGAGGACGCCGTGTTCCGCGTCCCCACAACAAAAGCTTACATTTGTAATTTTCTTAGGAACGATTTGATCTAACCCCATGCAGTTTAATCCATAAATTGTTATAATAGATTGTAATAATAATTAGGTCTAGGCATATTATATTAAGTTATTGTAAGAATTCTCGAATTAAGTACTATTTATGGCTATAGCATTGAATTTTTCAGTCTGACTCTGTCTTTCCATCTTAGCCTACACACTGCCAGTGTGAAAGAATTATCATTCCAACCAGGCCCGACGAGAGGGAGGGGCAGCCGGGGCTGTAGCCCCGGGGACCGGGCTCTAGGTCAGGTTTAATTTTTTTACTTTCTAAATTTACTCTAAAATAAAATTTGTTATAAGTCAATAAACAGTTTAACTTATGTCTTTTGTGTTTATTTTATCTGCATTGTCCTGTCGTATAACGGTGACACGGAATTAATCAGTTAATCTGAAACGCATTATTCTTCAAGAAAAATTGCTATTTTTTAAAAGTAGAAGCAGAAATCCTTTTGGATTCAAAAAGTAGGCCTCACTAACGTTCGTCATTTAAAATCATAATTTTCAAAAGATTAATTGGTAGGCCTACATACAGATAAAATTGTTCCTAATTAAAACATTTTAATGTATTTTTCAGTTTCGTGCCCGGCATCAGCTAACAGATTTGGTCCAAAATCAATAGGCTTCGTCCCATGGGCGTTATAAATGGAATACCAAGTTTTGTGAAAATCCGATAAAGCTTATTTGAGTTATCGTGCTTACAGACACATAGACAGACAGACAGTATCATAAAGTACCGGTACCATTCTGGCACTTAATAATTATGTAATATCATTACATAATATTTTTGTTGCGTAGGCCTACATTATAAAGGGCGAGTTGGGTAGAGAATTTAATATTTGACGAGGCCCCAGGAAAATTTGTCCCTGGGGTCCTTGCTTTCTTTCCACGGCCCTGATTCCAACTTACTACTTTACTTACATTTTTGTGTAATCGATTGGTTTGATGGATTAACGATACTTCTCAAATACCTAACGACGTCACACATGTAAGGAATGTAGAGGATTAGTAATTAACTTCATAACAGACAGGAATGCATTGCATCCTAAGAATCTCGATAAACATTTCCTGTTCCAATCTTGCGGTTCGTTGAGTTCCCTTAATTAAAATTACATCGGATTTTTAAGTGATAGATTTATTGGTATGAACTTAGTGTGGAGGAGAAAGTAAGTTACGGTACTGGATAACTAAAAAATGTAAATTAAGCTTTGGCAGGCCTACCAAACTATGAAAAATGGCTACAGCATGTTCCTGAATTACATTTTCACTATATCACAGTCATTTTAAAGAGGATTTTTTTATTATTTTTATTATTAAGTGCCAGTATGGTACTTTATGAGATTGTGTGGGGGACGAAAAATGTCTGTCCGTCTGTCCGTCCGTCCGTGTCTGTACGCGCGATAACTCAAATAAGCTATGTCGAATTTTAATGAAACTTGGTATACACGTTTATAATGTCCATGGGAAGAACCCTATTGATATTGGACCAAATCGGTTCACCGGTACCGGAGTAAAACCCAATTTAGTGTATATTTTAATGGCACGATAACTCAAATACGCTTTATCGGATTTTCATGAAACTTGGTATACGAATTTATAATGTCCCTGAGAAGAAGTCTATTGATATTGGACCAGATCGGTTGGGCGGTACCGGAATAATGCCCAATTTAGTGCCTTTTTATGGTAATATATCACAAAGACATGGATAACTCAAATACGCTTTATCGGATTTTCTTGAAACTTGGTATACGAATTTATGACGTTCTTGGGTACAAGCCTATTGAATTAGGGCCAAATCGGTTGACCGGTACCGAAGTAACGAGTATATCAATATTAATTTTGTAATCAATATTCTTTCAAGGCCCACAATGTATTAAAAAACTTAACAAATTGCCAATCGTTTATTCATATTGTTAGCAACCTTGATTGATTTGTTTCTTCATAACGATGTCAGTGTGGCTAAATAATAATTTAAATAAACGATTTATAACAACTAGCCGTTGAATATTGATATTATATTGTGTATATTATGGTTATGTAGACTACCTATATTTACATTAGACTATATTTTACTGTGAGTATTTTTCTTATTCGTTCCTGTGCAGCAATATACCTAATGTAATTCCTGACAGATAGATTTCATATGCTTTTTATTCATTCATAACCTTTAAGGCTGCTATAAATTGAAACAGAGATATCAGCGAATCGTAGGTCTATTGCATCATTATTATTATTGCCGGCACATTTTGTTTTTGGAGTTAACTCGGACATCTATTACAAAAATAACTTTTATGCATGGGCCTATCATAATTGCGTGTATCACTGATTAAAAAAAAAACATACTGGCACTTTGTTATATCAGTTTACCTGATTTTATTATTATTATTCCAGCTGTATAGCACGAGACGCAAATTAATTATGCCCATTTCCTCCAATCCGTGACGGACTGCAAAGAAAACAGTTAACACATTTTCTGACCAAAATTCAAGATAGGTTCTTACAAGATGATACAAAAACGCTGTAAACAGAAATTTCCGACGAATTATTGGACAATTAGGCTTATGCACCATTTTAATGTAGATAATATAGTCATTAAAGTCTCCTTATCCTGAATTCTGTCTCGCTGAATCAACGTAAGAGCAGGTCAGTCCTGGCATGCATTTTTAAAGCCACATTGTCTCTACAGTGAGCAGAACTTCTAGGTCACAGTCACCGATCCATCCCCTCGGTTTTACTGAACCATTAACCCGGAGTGGCCATATGTGGCCTTAGCATTTCTTTTACTAGCGGACACTTGATTTATAGAGCTTAATAATACCTTCCGTTCTAATTAAATTACGGTCCAGATGGTACTTCGACTCTGTAGTAAAGAGTAACAACATACAGTACTGTGGGAGTTCTGTAAAGAACCACTGTCTTTCTTTGTCGTAGTTTTACCTCTCCCTTTTAGGATTTAAACGACCCAAGCCGCCCGGGCCTTACAGGGCCGCGACCTGTCGGCAAAGCGATCACATACATAAGTTACCTTTTTGACCAGACAAGGACATGGAGGTCCTCCCCGGATGAGTGATCAGCCCAATGCCGGGGCCACCTCCGAGATAACACGAACACATAGGACGAGACACACCATTCACACACAAAATCACTCAGAACAAGGCGAGGATGGGGATGAAGATGACACTGACGGCCAGATGATATCTGGGGACCACAAAAGAACCACTGTCAAAAATAAAAATCTTTTGTTTCTGAATCATGAACTCATTTTACTGACCGTCATAACTCGGCATAATAATATAGGCTATAAAAGTTAACTAACTTAAAAGACACGACGTTGCCTGGATTTTGTTAATTGCTTCTATTTTTAAGTAAACTTTAGAAAGATTTTCGGTTTTCGAATTCTAAGTCCTCAAGGGTTGTGATTATCCATTTTTATGGAGCCCGAAGGTTCATTGCCGCGCTTATCTGAGCCCGCCATTCAACCTTATTCCGTTCTAAATCCATCAAACCATCCCACGCAAATCCTACTTCTCTTAAATCTATTCCTAATATTGCCCTCCCACCTACGTCTATGTCTTCCAAGTGGTCTCTTCCCTTCGGGTCTCCCAGTCAATACTTTTGAGATGTCGTTCTTCCCCCATGCGGGCAACGTGTCCAGCCCATTTCATCCTCCGAGATTTAATTACCCTTTCTATATCCGGTGACGAGTACAGGTTATGAAGCTAGTCGTTATGCAGTTTTCTCCAGTCCCCATTTTCATCTCTCTTGGGCCCAAATATTTTCCTAAGCCCCCTGATTCCTAACACACTCAGATTATGTTCTTCCCGAAGAGTAAGCGACCATGTCTCACATCCATATAATGCAACCGGCAGGATAATTCTCTTATACATTTTTATTTTTAGATTTCTGGACAGAAGACGAGAAGATAAGAGTTTCTGAATTGCACACTATTCCTTAAATTTCTCACAAAGATTTTCTTCAAAATAAATAAAACCCGTGCCGGACTGCAAAGAAAACAGTCAGTGATTAGTCCCGTGGTTTATTTAGGCAAGGACTGAATTTTGAAGTATACATTATGCATTTAAGGCTAACTGAATTTGAAGTAACGTGTTTACATAATTTGTATGTTTTTTAGTTTGGTAATTACATAAAATTGATTCTCCATATGTAAAAAAACATTCCTATGAAAGACCAGTTTACTTTGGATCCGTGCGTTGATGGTTTCTAAATAGAGGTTTTACTGTAGGCCTATTTCACATTATAGAAACCTCAGTTGGGTAGTCAACATCTTTCAAAGAGTGATTCAAGAGTCGTGTAAGCGTCATGTAAGGGTGTGGCGACTTTATTCGAAGGTTGGCCAACAACTTCTGACCCTTCTTGTATTTGTAGGTCTGTGTCACACCCTTTGTGGCAGGAAGGTAATAAGGGGAAGCACTGACTACATTTCATTCGTATAAAGAATCGATTTAAACCTGTTCTTTTATATAAGCAACAGACTTACGATAAGTGTGAGTCTGAACTGCATTGACTCGTCTTGGACTCGCATTCGGGAGGTCCCAGGTTCAAATCCCGTGGCCGGCCAATTTGACATGGATTTTTCATGGTTTCATCAGTCATAAAGGCAAATGCCGAATTAGATAATTACTTACCATGACTCATACTAACTCGTGCCATATTCATTTAAATTTATATCAGCTAAGGCTAGTTTACACGATGACACTAGGTTTCGTAACCACTTTCCAATGCAACCGCACATTTCATGTTATTTCTGAAGTTCAGGTTGTTAAAATCCCATATAAACGTTTGAAACACGTATGAATACAGGCATTTCACAATTTCCTCACTTCCCCATTTAATTTCACGAAATGCGAACAAGCTAAATAAGCGTATAATCTCAAAATTTCGTGAAAAGTTGGAATCAGCCGAAACTGCGTAGTGTCGTAACTCATTGTCGCCAGTACATCTAGCGCTTGCGGATTCAAGTAAAAAACAGTTGCGAAACTCAGTTACGAAACCTAATTTCGTCGTGTAAACTAGCCTTTAAAATTTGCTCCATACAATACACCAATAATGGAAAATAGTTGACAATCAATTGTTGCGTGGCCCTCTCCTGAACTCCTTTTGTGGCCTCGCTCAAAGGAGTATAAAAGCTGATTTTTTTTAAAAAATGGGTTGTCCGGTAATAATATCCTGCAATGTTCAAATATCAGTTCAGTTTCAGTTTTGTGGCTTTGAAGGAAAATATTTAATGAGTTCAGGACTTAACTTTTTACGCAAGAAAATGTTATTAATAGGTCGCTATGAAGTATGACATGAAGGCAACTTAGCCTGTGTAAATGAAAATACGATTTGTCCATACGAAGACTGCTAGAAAATCCCAACTTGAACCTTTTCAAGTATAAATTCGTCATCTTAAGATTGTATTTAAACAGATATATAAGATCAATGGGGTATTGCTTTTTACAAAATATGAGGATTTTTCACTCACAAGTTATGATTGTAATTTATGGAAACCAGTTATTCTTGAGAAAAAGTAATAATTATTGAGCATTAATTGAGTAATGTGTAGCCTATTTAGTACCTAATAGCTAAATACAGTAAGTAAAATTTGCACAGCGAAACTAAGTAAATCTGGGATTTCTGCCAAACGAGCAAACGATCAAACTGACTGTGTGCATTCCTAAAAATCGAATTTAAATATTTAAGATATTAAATTTAAATTACGAAACACACAATGCGAATTTACGATTACAAATAAAAATCATCCAAACTAACTAATTAAAGAAGTCTAAAAAGATGAAAGATTAAAAAAATTCCGCGAGTGATTCTTGAAAATTGTTTTTAGAAATTGTATTTCGATCGAGTGGAAGTTTGTATGCTCCCGCCCCCCCCCCCAAAAAAATCCTGTAACTTAGCGTATTCGTATTTCCAGGTCTCTTAATTAAGGAGTCCGCTGGTTGCACGGCATAATGGCAGTGCCAATGGATTGAGAAAATATGCACTAAGCGAAAGAGTATTGTTTTATGAATATGTTGTTTATAAACTTTAAAAGTGCAAAAAAGTACTGCCATCTTTTTGCCGCAAACGCTTCGGTTGCTATGCCTCCATTAACCTCCTTGCTAAATGACTCTCACTTGATATGACCTAGCTGTGCTGAGATTGAGAGGCCTCTAGGTATGAGGAAAGTAAATAAATAGCTAGGGGCCGTATTTGTTGGTAACAACGATAAGCGCGAAATTTTATAAAACTACCTCCCTTAGCTATATTTAGCTTTTATATGCTTAAAATACCAATATGAACGAAATTGAATCCACGAAATATCGCGAAATTTACTCGATTCCGCGAAATGTGTCTATAAGCGCGAAATATGCTCCTTCTGTCCGTAAAGTGAGAAATGAGCACGAAAATGTGCCTTAAAATCACAATATTGTGTTTTGGTGTACTGTATTTTTTATTTCTTAGCAGCATGCTTTTTTTCTTCTGTTCCTGTGGCTGTCGAAGATTTACCGAACTATCGATATTTGTGATCGATTACAAAGATTGCAGAATTTACGCAAAGATTGTCTGTGACCTGGTTTGTACTGTTGAGTACACTCCTTTCGTGCTATGTCTTTGCCAAGTTAGCGATGCCTATGATCGATTACAGCAGAAGAGTGTAGAATGTTTGTTACTTGTATTCAACAGATTTCGTCTTTTATCCACAGTGGTATAGTTGGCACTTCTGTTTGCAAATGGCTATCTGATGGTGTTTAGTAGAAATTACGATAATATTTCTCGTCATTATATTTGAATAATAACTCTAATCATGCCTAAATCGAAAGTTACTTCAGTTCATACAAGGGCAGAAGAATATAGAAATGGGAGGGGGGTGTTAGTTCATGTAAATAAAGAAGTAAAGTTTATCATTGCTCAATGTTCCCAATGTATTAGCCTATAAGTAATTTATTTCACGAAATACCCACCGAAATAGAAGGAAGTTAACACCGAAATCAGCCATTTTATTTCACCAATAAATCAGGGCCCTATAAATAGCCTAATTATCAAAATGGTTCTGAAATGTAGTAGAAAAAATTGTGATTTCAGGCTATTTATGTAGGGTTTTATTAACGGGCCTTTTCATCCCAAGCAACAGAAATATGCTTTCCTGGTAATCTAATTATTCATTTACAGTATATTTCCAAATAAAATCAGGGAGAACATCTCTGAACCAAGAGTACAGTGTAAATATAGGCGGATTAAGTTTGAAAACGATCTACAAATGCTCCTAATTCAGTTAACATTTGAAAATGAGAAGGCACATTACGTGAAGCATGAGATTATAGCGTAGCAGTTGCTAAAAATAACCTTAGTTTCGTCTCCTTAAGGTGTACAGCTCAACTTTCACTTCCTGCCAAACAAAGCTGCCGAAAATTAGGTTAGCTTTTCATTAAAACTGTTGAAGAGGAACCTGCAGACGTCTGTACGTTGCTTGCTTCATTCACAAGTTATTAAACTAGCAAATTAAGGAAGCTGCGTTGTCACTGCCAAAACAAATACAGAGAAAACGTCTCTAGAAATGCGTTGCTTATGTTCTCATAGGCCTACGGGGGCTCTGAATAACTGAAACGAAAGACGTAACTTCATGTTCAAGAGTATTTGTATTGCAGCTTGCAGCATAAGTTAAGTAAACGAATGTGAAAGAGCTTTATTAATAGCATCTAGGAATTGTTACGAAATCATTTGTCAACAGTGGTGTAGTCAGCAGCCATTTCATAATTTCGGGTGGGACATTCTAACAAATTATAACAACTATTTTTGTTTTTTACATGTCATAAATAATGAATTAGAACTTGTCCTGCACATTCTGTAAAATCTACTATGGCTGCTCATTCGTTCTACATGCAAAGCATTATTAAAAATTTCTTTTACATTTTTAAATTTTTTTTTTCAAAATCTGTTACGTGTGGGACATAATTTGGACACTGATTTTAATGCTGCAAAACAAAAGCTCATTTTCTGTTCTGCTATTACTGTTAGGGTCTTAATGTTGTTATTAATGAAGGTATGAGGGATTCAATACAAATTATAAACTGTTTCCAGGTTGTCAGAACATTTATTTAACTCATCAATAATAATTTAACAAAACTATCACTGTTATGGGTGGGACGTTACGGGTGGGACAAAAATTCCCTTGTTTGTTATTTTACATAGTAATTAACCACACGTATTTTTTAAAGTTAATCTTATACCAAATTGTACCTTAAGATTTATATTTTCTCAAATGAAAATGGACATGGCTGATTACTCTTGACTACTTGGTATTAAAGAGTGTTAAAATCATGCTAAAAATGGCTTTAAAAAAGTAACTCTACGCTATAAATAAGTAAATCGACAGATTCTACACATGAAACCACTTCAAATACACCCAAGTCCTTAAAATTCAGATAATTTGAGGTTTTAAACTTATTTTTGACCACCCAATTACAATAATTTTATAACTTCTCTCTTTGAGGGAAAAATTCCCATATTTTATGAAATGGCTGCGAGGGTATATGCAGGTATATTCTCAGCTTAACCTTTTTTTTTAAACAGAATTTATCTCCTTATACCCTCTGATATTATAATAAACATACAACACACTATGACTATGATATTTATGTACAGAAGCATTAAAAAACAAAAATAAATCTACAGATTAAAATTAGTCACACATTACACAGGTCTATGTTGTAAAAATACTAAAATGTGTATTTAAAATGAAATTTTCCTATTGTCGGGAGTCTTTACACCATATATGACGGCTATGTCCAAATCTTCAGGCTTGTGGAGTGTTCCTTTCTTGATTATAGTGTGAATTTTTCTTGTAGAATTGGATGTCCAGTGTGTTGTATTGTTAAATACTGAATATGCATTTCGGCGTAATAGTTACGCCATCTCAGTTCCGACTCTACAACACTCCACAAGCCTGAAGATTTGGACATTGCCGTCGTATATGGTGTAAAGACTCCCGATAATAGGGAAATTTAATTTTATATACACACTAGCATCTGCCCGCGGCTTCGCCCGCGATAATTATTTCAAGAATTAAAAATTAAGAGCATAATAGTTAAATCATTATATTTATTAACACCTAAATCGCATGGACTACATACCACGATCAGATAGCATCGACTGGTAAAAGCGACCTCAGATTCGAGTTTCTTGGCCAAGAAAACCTCTGTATAGTGAGATTCGTCCAAATAAAACAACGTTTGACCATATTTAGGGCTTACAACATTCAAGCGATCGCGAAAGTTTTGTTTTCAAGGTTTGACAAAAATAGCCAAAGCCAACTGTAATTGATTTGACATTGAAATGTATAACTGAAAACTTATGTTTTGAAAACGCAAAAAATGCACGTTTTTTGCCAGTTTTTCACTCATAACTCACGAACGAAAACTAAAATTAAAATTCCGGCTTCGAGGTGCATTTTCCGACCCTTCAGCACACCTATGTTTAAAATTTCAGATCTCTGCGTTCAGTAGATTTCGCTGGACATCGAGGAGAATTCCTTTTATTAATATAGATAATATGAATTATAATGATACCTTCTCTAATTTGTCAAACTTCCATTTAATTTAATCCAAGCCCACCTGATACCATTGGCAACAATATGTTCTGTGAATTTGTTTCGATAATTCTATGGAAAAAGGGATTAAGTATTTTCAAAAACATTTAATTTTTGGCATTTAGAATCAGAATTTTTCAAAATCCTTTCTTAGTGAGCACCTACATTATGAAACGAAGGTACTGTCAAAATTCCAAGTCTCTACCTGTTATAGTTTAGGCTGTACGTTGATTCCTGTCATTCAGTCAGTCATTCATTCAGTCAGTCAGTCAGGACAAAGCCTTTTATATGTATAGAGATTTTAGTATTTTTACAACATAAACCTGTGTAATGTGTGACTAATTTTAATCTGTACATATTTTTAATGGTTTTTGAATGCTTCTATAAATAAATATCATTGTCACAGTGTGTTGTATGTTTATTATAATATCAGAGGGTAAATTCTGTTCAAAATAATCCTCCCTCTGCAGCAAACATGAAATTTATCAATTAACCTTACTTGTTAACGTGTATGTTCTGTTTTATTGCGTACATCTTCTGCTATGGTTATGTTTTATTTACTTATTTACTGTTTGCATATTTGATACTTCTGCCATTGATTGGAGAGGCCAATGTGAGAGTAGTCTGTACAAACAAGTTTTAAGTAATTTAAAAGGCAATATCGAAAAGAAGTTTGATGGTGTTTTCTTAACATTTTTTCTTATCAAGATTCTGCTTTAACTTTCCTTCTTGCTTATCAAGTTCTTTCCTTAAATATTCTATCAAATGCGGTTCCGTGGAGTGTTTTTTATTACCGGTACGTAGCCGGAACCGATTCTTATAGATTTCGTCTTCGAATCAAATAGTATGCGTTTCAAACTAATTTTGTTACAGCCTTTCTGTAGAAATTTTATGGAGGAACTGTATTTCATCTTTTGAAAACTCCATATCTGAACTTGTATGCTGTTTTATATCTCATTTTCTTTGAAATCAGTGAAATATTTAGCAATTTTTATGTTGATTAGTTTTTTTTTAATGTCTCTTATTAACTGCTTGTATGCAGTCCAGAAATCCAGATAAAATGCATGACTTCCATTAAAACTTCCCCGAGTATATCCTGTGTAAATTTTGGGACTACAATGGATTTTAATGGATTGACTGAATACAACATTCATCCTTCGGCATAACACACATATTTCCATAAAAAATTTTCAAAGACATTGGCTTATTCTGAACTCATCAGAATCTCATTAAATGAGAAAAATGCTAACGATCTGAAAATATCTGTACATTAATGGAAACTACAGACCATTAATGAAGACCTCGTAAATGGGTCTAGATAACAGTGAAAGAAAGAACATATCAGTGTACAGTGTAAGATGTTGCAGTATAAATAAGCTTGCTCTTGTTGTTTTTTTTTTTTGGCTCACATATGTGTAAGAGCAGCATTTTTCATTGAATATACAAGTACTGTTATTCATTGGAGCACATCTTCTATTGCAAATTTTCTCCGTAAAAATAATATTAAAAAATGAAAGTTTTCCGAAAACTTGTTAAAAATGTTGTTAAAATGGTTGAAGTACCAAGTTTTCAAAAGCCTCTACCATGCATTCTCCTGATGTCACTATTTCTTAATCCCTTTAAATAAAAAGTCCAAGACTAAAATTAATTTAATACTAGCAAAGTGCATGAAGATCCAATTTTTTTAGGACAAAACTTTTTTGTTTTTCTTGTAAAATGCACATCTTTTAACACGGCCTTTTAACATTAGAAATTATAATGGAAACTGAAGTTCATCTTGAGTGGCAAAGTCCAAGGTAAAAGAGCAGGGAAATACTCTTTATGATTCATATCCTCAAGAGGCGAGTTGGTTGTGTCATCGCACTTTTCTCTCTACGTTGGGATTTCTCCCGTCCTTCCCGGAGGCTATTCTACTTTGCAGGGAGCGGAGAAAACAGACAGGTCTGGTAAACTAGGACAGGTGAATCTGCGTAATGCAGTGTTGTCGATTTCAAAAGCTTCTCAAGCATTAAAATACAAACACCGCAAATAAAAGCTTCTTGAAAAGCTTTTAACAATCTGAATCCATGTAATACCGTGCAAGGAAAGACAATGTTCTTGAATTCATTCCCAGCTGGTGTTTTAAATTATGTAAACAGTGAAAAAGTGAGGTAGAAGTATTGTCTAGATATTTTATGGCATTCCGATAATTACTTAGAGGAGCGTACAACTTAGCCTTTTCCCGCAGCCTCTGATGTGACCTTATTAACTAGATTATTTTATTTCCAGTCTTTTAAAGGGAAGAAGTTGTTCAGATTTCTAATGTTCACATTTTTGCATTTATAACATTGTGAAATTTCACGGCATATGATTATTGTTCATTCAATACCCACAATTTAGGTTCCAATGTTTTAACCAATATTAACGTACCGTAAATAATAAAATTTAAATTAAAAACTAGCAGGTGCCCGAGGCTTTGCCCACGATAATTAATTCGAAGATTAAAAGTTAAAAGAAAAACAATTAAAATATTAGCCTATATTTGTAATACACGCGATTCATTCATAAACTAAACGATTAATAATTATAATGAAACAGCTCAAAATCCGGCTTTGGAGTGCGTTCCACAATTAGAAAGCGCCTCTATTGTATTTGACAAAATAAACAAACGAACCGATCAATAGAAGTTGGATAAATTGGATATTCATGGCTTTATATGAAGCTAGGATCTTTTATCCTTAGGTCATGAGCTGTCAAATCACATACTGGGAAGCCCATTTCTTTATATCTAAGTAATGAAGCTTAAAATTTTGAGTTTTTAAATATTCTTGACTTATTATAGAACAAATTCTTTGCATAGTCATAGGTGGTGTAGATTTTTCATACTCCAAATTGAGTATTGTTTACCTGACATACTGTGGACACGGTACTTTACCATTTATGCCTTAAATTCTTTATTTCCTGATAATACGAGTTACTTACTTTTACAGGCTTTCCACTTTTCAGTGGTTGCCTTTTATTCCTATTGCATTTCTTCAAAAAGTTCTTCCAATGTCCTTCCTCCCCCCATCTATCCAGGCAAGACGTGCCCTTCCCCTCTTTCTTCTTCCAGGAGTTGTCCATTAATAACATTATTTGGCCATCTTTCCTCCATTCTCTTTACGTGCCCATACCATTTTAGAGTTCTTGCTTCAAGTCGATCAATGACAGTCTCTTCCGCATTTATTTCCATTCTTATATAATCATTCCTAATATGTTGCATTCTTGATATTCTCATACTCCTTCTTAAACCATCAATACGGACTAACTTTGATAAATAGTAAAGAGGCAGTAGCCTATCTTTGTAAACTGCATTTTTTGTTAAAAATCAGACATATGAGTCTTCAGATGAACCAAATAAAAATTAAGATGTGGTCAAACGCCTTGAATCTCCTCATTTCAATGTAATACACTCTCATAGTTGGTGGAATGGATCGGTACATGCCCTATAGGCCTGTATTGAAAGCAAATGAAAGTTCAGTTAAATGATGGATTAAGATAACTAACCGCCATTGTAGAAATCAATATGAAAAGCAGCTACTCGGGTAGCGCATGTGAAACCACATTCCTGCAATCGAGGAATTTTCTGTCCCCTCTAATCATGACACGCAGTTATTATCCACAAGCACGCAACATTTAGAGGTTAACGCACGGATAATCGCTTTAGTCTGACAACAGAGTACAGCCACACAAAGTCTGATGTGAAATGGTCCTTATAGGCCTATAGACAGTGAAGTTGCTATGTATCGTAAATTGTAAATATTGCAAACTAGCAGGTGCCCGAAGCTTTGCCCACGATAATTAATTCGAAGATTAAAAATTAAGAGCAAAATAATTAAAGCATTGTATTTATTTTCACTTACACGCAAATCATTCTTAAACGAAATGATCAATAATTATAATGAAACCGCTAAATTTCCGACTTTGGATTGCATTCCACGTTAGAAAGCGCCTCTATTGTATTTTACATTATAAATAAACGGGTCAACCAGGGTGGGTGGGCTCACAAAATCGAAACGATTGATAATTTCATGTGATATTTTGAAAAAATCGCGATGTTTTTATATCCAAGTTATGACAAAAAGGCAAAGCCACCTGCAATTGATTTGACAATATAAAATGTAATACCGAAAACCGATACTTCGATAGCGCAAAAAGATCACGTTTTATGCCAGTTTTTCACTCATAACTCGCGAACGAAAACGAAAATTAAAAATCGGGCTTCGAGGTGCACTCAGTCGCCCTTCAGTTCATCTACGAGGGCCATTCAATAATTTAAGAGACAAACTGACCTGGAGAAAACCCTGTTTATTTTTACAAAACAAGAATTTTCCTACTTTTCAACATGATCCCCATCAACATTTATGCACTTATCCCAACGGGTTACTAGCTTTTTTTATACCGGCTGCAAAGAACTCTTTGTCTTGTTGTCGGAGCCAATTTCCCACAAAATTCTTGACATCCTCGTTATCCTGGAACTTCTTCCCACGTAATTCCTCCTTCAGTGGACCAAACAAATGGAAATCAGAGGGTGCTAAATCGCAACTTCAACAGGCCGGCCAGAACATTGTTTGTCAATCACTGATTCTCGACCACTTTTGAACTGTTCTACCCACTTGTAAAAATTTCCACGATTCATACAACTTGCACCATACACTTTAGTCATTCTAGAGTATAATATTAGCTGGGTTTTCACCTTCAGCAATCAAAAAACGAATCACAGAACGTTGTTCAACCTATGTGAATTTTCAAGAAGACCCGACATATTTAAACTTAATTTTGAGGTTATAAACAGAGCAATGTTGATCCATCAGCTGATTAGAACTCATCCTAATGATGCCAACTTAAAATCCTAAATGTATCAAACTTGTACTACCAACCGTCTTTTCCCCAGACCAATTTTTCTCTTTAATTATTGAATGACCCTCGTATGTTTAAAATTTCAGATCTCTGCGTGCAGCAGATTTCCCTGGGCATCGCACACAAGCAAGACAAACCCTTTCTCTTATTATTATAGATACCAGTTTGACGTGTAAGTCTGTTCTTATGTACAACTTAACGGCGATCTGACAAATAAATCTGAATCTGAAAAAAATAATAATAATTTTTGAGAATTTAAATGATCTGTAGGCCTGCTGTACTTCTTGAAACGAGTAACCTCACAAAATCAAGGGCTTCTTTTCGGACTGGACCTTCTTCGTATAATTTCGCAAATTGGCGTAATATGGCAACACTATTTATGGCGTATGAATCGTTGCACCCATAGGCGTAACCAGGCCGACCATATGGGGGGGGGTTATAACATCCAAGGGGTATGGAATACCCCCCAGGGAGAGGGCGGTCCGGGGGTCCTCCCCCGGAAAATTTTAAAAATTAAGATGCAAAATAACGAGTTTTAAGCTTCCGGGGGTCTCCCCCGAAAAATTTTAAAAATTAAGATGCAAAATAACGAATTTTAAGCTTCCGAGGGTCCTCCCCTGGAAAATTTTAAAAATTAAGACGCAAAATAACGAGTTTTAAGCTTCCCACGCTTTATATTTGTATTAAGTAATTTATGGGCAGACTTAAAAAAATTATATAATTTTCCTTTTTTTAATGAATGGGGGGGGGTTCAAACCCCCCAAACCCCCCCCCCTCGGTACGCCTATGGTTGCACCTGTGTTCTCTTCAAGTGATTGAGCAAAGCGCTGCCGTGAGCCTTCATGCTGTTTGCAAATGAGGCCTGTTTAACCAGAGTGACCGTAAATTTAAATGGCAGAACCGTGACATGCTGTCTGCCAAACCAATGGCTATGGTGTCCTGTTACTGCGAAATGAAGATTGTAACACAATACTGTTGTCACATACAGCTGTGTGGGTAATGGATATAACGCCATTGGATGTGGACGAACAGAGCTATATAGGCCTACTGGTAGTGTGCGTAAGGGAACACTCGTTAAAGCCGCTTAAAAAAATCACGAACAGAAACCGTAACTAGGGCTAGGATTTTTGTATATAAATTTCCAAAGGAAAGTCCTGTAAATTAGGCGTGCTTGACTTAAAACTAGGGATGGGTCCTCGATACTGTCGATACCTCGATACTCTCGATACTTGCATGGTATCGGCATCGAGCGATACTTCAGAAAACTCGCTCGATACTTTTTCGATACTTTGGTAATTTTGCAATTAAGTGAGAATGCTAGTATTTTTTAACAAAAACTTGTAAGTGGACTGTTTAATAAACTAATTTTAAAATAATTATATTCTACTGATGATATTAAATTTTGTTTCATTAAATATGTACACTTAATTTAGTTGGTATTACACAGTTCTCTCAGCTTTTAATTTTTAATGTGCCTATTTATTGAAACTAGAAATGTTGACGGTATCGAGTATCGAATATCGAGGGAAAATTATATATCGGTATCGAGTATCGAGAAAATCTAGTATCGACCCATCCCTACTTAAAACCCTTCAAAAATATCATAAGTATTGAATTTAATATTGTAAATTTATCGTACTTATGCCCGGTTTCTATAAACTCGTGAAATACCTATGGGTAAATTATCCATGGGCAAATTAGTTCCATTTCACCCACAATGATATATGAGGAAGGCTTTGGAGTTGTAGACTTAATTTAATTCAGAAGGCTTTGATTCTCATTTTTTTTATCCTACAAGAGGTTAAATTTTATCCAGTCATCCATGAACGGATAAATTAACCCGACGATTTAGCCTACCCTTGGAAAGATCTAGCCCGAGTTTGTAGGAACATTTTTTCTGTCATTTTCATATTTACCCACAGGACATTTATCTAGAAACTCGCCACAAGTGTATGTGATTGCTATCTTTAAATTATTTGTGTTTGTATGGTGTTATTCTTGTGTAAATTCTGTCCATTGGATAATTTAGCCATAGGTATTTCGCGAGTTTATAGAAACCGGGCATTAGTGAAGTAAGGCAGTTTGAACTTTTTGTTACTATTTAGAGTGGTAACTTTAATGAATAATTTATCGAATTATTGAATTCAAGCAGAAGACTGAATATTACATTATTTTTTTTTTTAGTTTTGTATAATTTACACTGTAACATGACTCTACATTACCACTCTCACATTATGCAAAGGACGAATGTCAGTAACTTCCCATGTACAACCCTTTGTACACATTGTGTTTAGTTCCATTTAATAATAATATGTGGGTGGAAGTTGAAATCAAAATTTTGAAGTATTGAATAAATATTATTATAATGTATGTAAAATATGGGTTTTAATTTAAAAATGAATAGAGGAAATATCATAGAAAGGACAAAACTTATATTAGGTTTATTGTTGGGAGTTTCTGCACAGAATTGGACTAAAATGCACTAAAATGCCATTAATAAACTTGCTCTTAAGAGACAAAAGTGCACGAAATGCTCTAATAAATGTCCTAAAACGCTGCATTTAATATAAAACATGCAAACATGAAAGCACGTAGGCCTATATTTATGTAAAACTAAAAACATTTATGCAGTTTCGTCAAATTCCAGCTCTAGCCATAACTAGACCTGAAATTATTACTTTTAGGCACCTATAACAGGCTTTTGAAATAAGTAAATAGGCTTTTAAAAGAGAAAATAGGCACTTGAAATAAGCTTTAAAAATGTGTAGACAGACAGAAAATAGACTTTAAAATACTACAATATGCACTTCAACTGTAACGTGATCTTTTTTTTTACTGTATTTTACCTATTCTTAACAGAAATAATTGCAAAATTATGATAGAATTAAAAATACATTTATCAAAAACAGGTTTGGATTATATGAAAAATTGACACAGTAGCCTATGTCCCTTCTTACTATATACAGGGCGAGTAAAGCATTAAGTGTTGGAACTTCCATAACAACGTATAGTTCAGATGAAGTAGTTCCAAACTCCCACACCAGGCGTCGTAGCGATCGTCATCCCTTAAGAAAATCGCGGGTATTTAAAGCTGTGTATTGTGCAGTTCTTAAACCATGCCGTGTTATGTAGTGTATTTGTATAAATTCATTTTGTGATGGTCGATTTTAGAAGTGTTATTTGTGTCATAATCATTATATGCGATTGTTCACAAGAGTATTTTATTTCCTTTAGCGAATAGAATCAGCTAAAAAGTGAAGGCTCTAACAAAGTAACTTTCACAATGCCAGGATGTTTTGTGCCTGGTTGTAAATCGGGCTATGTAAAAGGAAATGGGAGACACTTATTCAGACCCCCTAAAAGTTGTTTGGATGAATGGAACAAAGCAATTGCAAGAAGTGACCGTGCTAAGGGAAAATGACTGCGTGTGCGACATTCATTTTAGCAATGTTAAGGTGGATTCCTTTGTAATAGAAGGAAAAACAGTAGAATTGAAACGTAACAGATGGAAATTAACAGAAAATGCCCTACCACATTACTTTCCTGGGATTCCGAGTTATTTGAGTTTCGAACCCCGTAAAAGAAAAGCCCCTAAACCACGAAATCCTCATTGTGCTCCACAAAAGCAGAAGAAAAAAGGAAAAATCGAGATCCTATCACAGGAAAGCAAAGCCAGTGAATTAGCATGCAGCCAGATTCTACTGCAGGAAGCAATGACACCGAAACTGAATGCAACCAGAAACAATGTGCATCTATCAACAATGACCACACGGGAGAAGTTATACTTCTGCGGAAAAAAGTAAAACTTTGACACACCTTCTTGCCGTAAGTAGAAAAAAGAAACTTAATTATCTCAAAGAAATAACAAAATTAAGAAACATTGTAGAAAGTTATGATGTTAAAAGTTTAAAACAAAAACAAAAACTTGTGGTTCGCACCATGACAAAAAAGAATGCAACAAATCCACAAGGAATGCATTATGAACCAGAATTTATTTTAGAAAGTTTGCTGTTTTTAATAAAATCTAGGAAAGGTTATGAACATTGTTCGAATCACCAGCTGCTACCTCTCCCTTCAATTTCATTGTTGCGCAAGCTTTCACGTGGCTTGAAATGCAATTATGGTATAAATCCTAATGCCTTATCTGCCATCTGACGACATGGAAGGAAGTGACGTCAATCATCGTAACTGTGTTTTGATATTTGATGAAGTAAAATTGAGAGAAGAGGTACAATATAATTCTAGCACTTGCGCTTTCGATGGATTTGTAAATCTAGATCAGTTTACAAAGGAAGAACAGAACAATGTTCTAGTATTTTTCCTTGTCCCTCTTATGAAAAACTGGGTGCAACCTATTGCTGTTTATTTAAGCAAAAATGCAACTGATGGTTCTACATTGGCAAAGATAATTTGCAGGTTATTATTGAATTAGAGAAAAGTAATGTGAGAGTGGTGGCTTTTACTTGTGACGGCAGTCAACCCAATAAGAAGGCTTGGAAAGAACTTGGTATTTCAGGTAAAGTGAACGAAATTAATAATTTCATTTCAAATCCAAGTGATTCAAGCAGAAAGATTTTTGCTTTAGGTGATAATTGCCATGAAGTTAAATGTGTGCGAAACAATTTCCTTAAGCAGGGTACAGCAATATACAACGGTCGTACCATAGAGTATGATTATTACAGGAAACTGTATGATTTTGACACAATGTCAGGTGATGGAAAGAGAGTTGTCGCACAGCTAACACTGTCCCATCTAGAACCCAAAGTATTTCAGAGAATGAGTGTAAAATTAGCAACCCAGCTTTTTAGCGGGTCAGTTTCCTTGGGTTTGAAATTCTGCAGGGAACTTGGTATACAGGGCTTCGAAAACAGTGAAAATACTGAAATGTTCACGAGTGATATGAACAATCTATTCGATGGCATGAATTCTAAATTACCAGTCGAAGGTCTTCAAAGAGATAATAGGCAACACAAAACCTTGAAATTGTTCAATGAAGTTCTTCAGCTAAATGATAAAACATTATTTGCATCTTCCCAGACCCTAGAATCTTTGGGCATCAGGCTACAAGTATGTTTTAACAGCAAAATTAAACCAAGATCCGGCTGAAAGGCATTTTGGTCTTATCCGAGGTTTAAGTAGTGAAGATCATCCAACCTCAATAGATTTTTTAAATTTACATTTGCTCCAGTCTATTTATGTCCCTGTAAAAGGAATCCTCTCTTCTCAAGCAAACTGTGAAGATGCAATTGATAGTAAGCTGACTTCCTTCACTCAACAAATGAGATCAATGGCAAGAAGAGAAGTAGTAAAAGCAGGGAGGTAAAGGAAAATATACAGAAAGAAATAAGAGAGAAAATTTCTATAATGGACATTGAACCGGACCTAATTTCTTTAGATAGTGACTCAACAATGGCAGGTAATAATATTACTTATTACCTTTGTGGCTACTTGCTTCATACGGCAGAAAAAAAATACATTAATTGCAAGAAGTGCATGGCATCATTAGAACATGCACCCACCTCATATTTGAAGGATATTCAAACTCTTTGTAACACAAGGGACTTTGGAGACAGGTGTAAATTCCTGAAATATCCTTCTGTGCCATTTTACAATGTAATAAAAAAAGTAGACAGTGCCATTGAAGGAAGCTGACTAAAGAAGATGCACTTTAGGGCGATATATTTTCAGAATGCATAGAGCTTATGTATGATCTGCCAGTTTTTCGATCGTTATGTTGTTCAGAGGAACATTTACTTCTATATCTGCCTCAACTAGTATTTCATTATATTAAATGTCGCTTCATTTTCCGCGCGAAAGAAATTTCAAGAGAGAAGAGATGTAGAGCGACTGCAAAATCCTCAAGGAAACTGTCAAAACTTTCTTGTAACTAGAGGTAAGATTTTAAAAATAACAAATATATTTAATTTAGTTATTTCGGAGTGTAACTGTAACTTACGTGTGTAAAGAAATTCCACTATTGTATAGTCTCATCATACTAAATGTCGCAAAACATGTAGCTAAAACTGATTACTCCAATACCTATGCATCCAGCGAGCCAGTGATGACGGAGCTAGCACCATCACGCGGCGGGAACGGTGAACTACGCAAGTTCCACCACTTAATGCTTTACTCGCCCTGCTATATACCTGCTACTTGTTGTTTTGAGCGAATCCTCCCCCGTCAGCCAGCATTCCTTTGGCGACAATTGTTTGGAAAAATCAAGTTTCTGTGAAGAACCCACCCTCTGCTGTTCTGCTCTTCATTCAAGGATGTCCTTTAAATGATTGTAAAAGTTATAGAAGTTAAATTTTATTTTAAATGTGCAAAATAGGCATTTTAGGCACTAAAATAGTAAAAATAGGCTCCAAATGTCCAAATAGGCATTTTAGTGCACTGAAAAACTCTAGGAATATAAGTTATTTATCATGAAATGTATATTTAAAAATGTTCATGTTATTTCATAAGGAACAAAATAGGCATTTGTCTTAAAATCCCAGGTCTAGCCATAAAGCACCAGCAAAAGAAAACAAAACGCAGTTATAAAGCGTACTGGTAGGCTATGCCCGCCGCAAAAGCAAGGTGTATGGCGATGCTGAACCGTGTATAAATAAAATAAAGTAAAATCTTGAATGAAACAGGCATCGCTTTAATATTGTACAAAAAATATTTCTATAAGCCTACTTGCGGAGTTTTCCCCCGCAACCTCCTTTTTGTAAGTTTTTTTAATTAATGGATTCAGATGGCGGGCGAATTATGTAAAGAGCTTTCTTACTGAATAGATCTCAAAAGTGTTATGTTATATTACTGTATATTGTATTAGTTCAACCTCTTCTCACTACTAAAGTTGGAGGGTTTGCTCGCCCTCTTCAAAATTACACTGGAGTTTAATGTGCATATCAAAAGAGCGGGAAAGCTGGCTTGGGGAATTTTTATGGAACATTAACTTGGAAATTGCAGTCTTGTTTGAGTTCAGATTAAGAACCGGCGAGTGAAGCAAATCTGGAAAAACGACCGGCTTAAAGTAGATGGACGAATATTTGTGAACGAAACAAAAAAGCTAGTATCAAAACAAGTAATTACAATACGTAAATATTGCTTATCGTAATTTAAGCACATGCGTTTATTAGACTGTAAATTGCTATTTCATCTTTTATAAATCCCAAATAATTGCTGATCATTATAGGTTACAGACACAGAATGTAAATCAGTGATCAATCCGATGTACGAATATGTAAAATTGAACTAATCACCATCACGGATCACTTTATTTTATTGTTTACTAGCAGGTGCCCTCGGCTTCGCCCACAGTAATTAATTCAAAGATTAAAAATTAAGAGCAAAATAATTAAAACATTATATTTATTAAAACTTACACGCGAATCATTCATAAACTAAATGATTAATAATTATAATGAAACAAAAAATATGGTTTTTGAGTGCTTTTCACGATTAGAAAGCGCTTCTATTGTATTGGCATTATAAACAAAAAATCGATCATTGCTTTTAAAGCTGTAATATGTCAATTATCTCGCCGTTGGCTAATCTCTCTATATATAAAAGGCTTTGTCCTGACTGACTGAATAAATGACTGACTGATTGACTGAATGACAGGAATCAACGTACAGCCTAAACTATAACAGGTAGAGACTTAGAATTTTGACAGTACCTTCGTTTCATAATGTAGGTGCTCACTAAGAAAGGATTTTGAAAAATTCTGATTCTAAATGCCAAAAATTAAATGTTTTTGAAAATACTTAATCCCTTTTTACATTTTTGAAAATACTTAATCCCTTTTTACATATAATTATCAATTCCAAATCACAGAATATATTGTTGCCAAATGGTATCAGGTGGGCTTGGAAAAAACAAATGAAATGCACTTTTGACAAACAAGAGAAGTTATCAAAATAATTCATGTTATAAATAAATATTACAGAATGAAATCCACTAAAATAATGGAATCACATAACTTTCTCTACCCTGGACATAGAGAAAACAAAACGAGGTATGGTAATGTGTATATTATTATATTATATCGCAGGTTTTTGGAGAGAAAAGTATGAAAGTGATAATGCTTCCTGTTTAATTTCATCTCCAAAACGGTTTTATGGGAAATTTCCCGCCTCGATATTACAATTTTATGTTACTGGAATTTCTGTTTCTTCTTATTTAAACCTCTACCAGGCTTGCTGTGCACTGTACAAGCGATGGGATGCAAAATTCTAGATCCTCTATGAGCCATAAAAAACTATATCAAGCGTTTTCTGAGGAAATAGTTTGAGTGTAATAAGTCGTTCATCCTATTTCAAATTATAAATGCCTATATAAGGACCTAGAATTTAAAATTGAAAATCCTTCATAAGTTAATTTCCAATTACAAAATACAAAACCCGGGCGACGCCGGGTCTTTTAAGCTAGTGGTAATATATTAGAAAAAATTATCAAATGCAAATCAGTTCTCATGACAACATATTGTTTTACAGTGTTCATATACGGCCTTGGAAGTTGCAATACAGGTAGCTTTGACAAATAACACTATCCACATATTCCTTCACCTATGCTTACCAAACTAGACGTTTGTTCTTTCGTAAGCCCTGCTTAATGAATCAAACTGAAATTTAACTCGAAAATCGATTAAAAAAATCTGATGTGAAAGTCACATAACTTCCTCTGCCCAAATAAAAGTTAGCAGTATTCACATATCCTTGTACAGAATCGCAAGACACACTTTTACGCTAATTATCCTATAAATACCTCTTCATTCAATGATGCGACTAAAAGCGCAGGCTATATAACAAACTTAAAAAAAAAGTGACTGCAGACGTTTATTGAACTTTCCACCGTAAAGAATAATTTCCGAAATCTATCGAATATTTCCCTCAGATACTTCTTTACTCTATGCATGGCCAACAATACATCTTTCTCACTTCACATTGTTATATAGAATAAGAGGCCGTGAAAGAGCGCCTATTCAGTTGTTCATCACGCAAGACAAACTTTCTACAAACAATGGGTGTCTTGTAACTACCCTCAGAGAATTTTTTCGAAAAAAAGTTTCAAATAAAAATTTTAGCTCTCAGTTAAAGGAACACATGTGCAAATTTTAAAGAAAATCGTTAGAGCAGTTTTCGAGAAAATCGCGAAAAATGAAAATTTCTTCATGTAAAGTCCCCTTAAAAATAAGAGAAAATAGTCGCCAATCTTATCCTCACATCTTCAGAAGGTACCTGACCCAAATACGAAATTTCGTTTTCATACGATTTTCCGTTTTGGAGCTAGAGTGTTCACAGACAGACACACAGACATGTTTCCAAAAAAAAAAAACTCAACTTCTAATTTTGGGGTCGAAAACAATACTTCCTCTACCTATAGTACCTATGGTACGGGCAGAGGAAGTAATAACTTATTTTCTGCATATCATAATTGTAATTCTCACTGATTAAACAAAAGCATTTGGGCAGTGTGTTACATCAGTTTACTTGACTTTATTATAACTGATCCCATAAATTCATAAAATCAACTACAATGCAAAGTGGATGATCGGAATATGTTCAGTTTCCTTTAACAAGAGTCATGTATGACTGTGCAATGAAGGGTCCAAAGTACTTGAAAGCACTAGTGTTGCGGTGGAAGCCGTTAAATAGAAACAGCGGTATAAAGTCCGGGATGTTAATGAGACGAATGATGCAAATCTGCGCGCGCTTCCTAATTATGTGAGAGCAAGGCCGTCTGGTCTGTATTTTAATTACGTTGACATTGTGTGATAAGTGGTGGACTGAGGTTAAGCAAGCTTAATGCATATTTCAGCTCCGACTGTGTTCATTCTTCGAGATTTGTCTAAGAGGGCATAATTAACATTGTATGGATTCATATTCCTGATTCCCCTTTTAAAAGCTGTAAAACAATTGAAGAGCTCTTAGCAAAAACTACCATAGTCCAAAAACCAATTTTTTCAGTAGAAGCAAAAAACTTTCTCCCTTTGGCAGTTATTACTTCATGGATTTAAAATGTATTGTATATTTACGTAAACATATATAGAAATATTTTGATATAATTTTCCTTTATATGTAACTTCAGTGCCCTGCATAGGCGTAACCAGGCCGACCATATGGGGGGTTATAACATCCGCGGGGTCTGGGGGGTATGGAATACCCCCCAGGGAGAGGGGGGTCCTCCCCCGGAAAATTTTAAAAATCAAGACGCAAAATGAGTTTTAAGCTTCCGGGGTTCCCCCCACGGAAAATTTTAAAAATTAAGACGCAAAATAACGAGTTTTAAGCAATTTTAAAAATTAAGACGCAAAATAACGAGTTTAAGCTTCCCACGCTTTATACTTGTATTAAGTAATTTATGGGCAGACTTAAAAATTATACAATTTTCATTTTTTTAATCAATGGGGGGGGGGGTTTCAAACCCCCCAAAAAAAACCCTCGGTACGCCTATGGTGCCCTGACACCAGACCTGAAAGCTGAAGAGACATGGACTATGGCTGTTTTTGCCAACAAATTTTAATCCACTATCTAAAAAATTATTAAGAATGCAAAGAAAAAATATAAAATCAAATAATAAACAAGAAAATTGTTATTAAAATTCTTCATTACTCGTCACACTATTAATGTTATTGAAAAATATCAATATTAACTATTGTATGAGCTAGGATGTTTATGGATCCTCGATTCCACTGCTGTTATCATCAGAGGAGACAATGCTTTACACAACAATGAAACAGCTGATTCTAAGAAACAGCTTTCTGCATGATAGCCAACTTCTATCAGCAAATTCACTAGGTATTAGCAAAAAAACTGAATGGACAATTGTGGTATTTGCAAAAAACTGAATGGACTATGGTTGTTTTTGCTAAACTTGGTAAACTTTGTAATTCCATATTTGAGGGACTATGGCAGATTTTGCCATATGTAGTTTAAACAATGACCAGTAGGTCGTAGCAGCCAATGACACAGAAAACTCAACTTTCAAATTTTTGGACTAAGGTTGTTTTTGCTAAAAGCTCTTCAATTATTATCCATTTTATAGAGCATGAACACATTTTCTAGGCTTTTCAACCTACACCAAGCATTTAGAGATTGCACTAATAGTCAGCCACTCCATCCTCTTGCGTTATAAATGCGTACACCAAGTTTCATG
This sequence comes from Ectobius pallidus, assembly GCA_964059195.1. Lineage (NCBI taxonomy): Eukaryota > Metazoa > Arthropoda > Insecta > Blattodea > Ectobiidae > Ectobius > Ectobius pallidus. Next base: position 165,065,206 of record CAXKWD010000006.1, read on the forward strand.
AAAATCCGATAAAGCGTATTTGAGTTGTACGTACACATACACACGGTCAGACAGACAGACGGACGGATAGACATTTTTCCGTCCACCACACAATCTCAGAGAGTAGGCCTACCATTCTGTTACTTAATTACATGGGAATTTCTTTTAAATATTAATGAAACAGCTCCTCCACTAATAAAAATTGCAAAAACCGACTAATTGAATTTCACCTGAAAATTTGGATCCATATTCACAGAAGAATATGCAGCCATTTCATAAAATATGGGAATTTTCCCCTCAAAGAGAGAAGTTGTAAAATTATTGTAATTGGGTGGTCAAAAATAAGTTTAAAACCTCAAATTCAGTGGATTTTAAGGACTTAGGTGTATTTGAAGTGGTTTCATGTGTAAAATCTGTCGATTTACTTATTTATTGCGTTGAGTTACTTTTTTTCCCCATTTTTTGCACGATTTTAACACTCTTTAAAACCAAGTAGTCAAGAGTCATCAGCTATGTCCATTTTCATTTGAGAAAATATACATCTTAAGGTACAATTTGGTATAAGATTAGCTTAAAATATATATATAGTTCATTACTATGTAAAATAACAAACAAGGGAATTTTTGTCCCACCCGTAACAGTGATAGTTTTGTTAAATTATTATTGATGAGTTAAGTAAATGTTCTGACAACCTGGAAACAGTTTATAATTTGTATTAAATCCCCCATACCTTCATTAATAACAACATTAAGACCCTAACAGTAATAGCAGAACAGAAAAAGAGGTTTCGTTTTGCATCATTAAAAATCAGTGTCCAAATTATGTCCCACCCGTAACAGAGTTTGAAAAACAAATTTAAAATATTTAAAATAAATTTTAAATAATGCTTTGCATGTAGTGTGGAGGAGAAGGCATTGTAAATTTTACAGAATGTGAAGAACCAATTCTAGTTTATTATTTATGATATGTAATAAACAAAAATAGTTTTTATAATTTGCTAGATTGTCCCACCCGTAATTATGAAATGGCTTTTTTGAAACGTTAAAAAAATGTGAATTTTCTAATGTACGAGCCCCTTACGTGACACAGTCCCTTCTTCCACTAAAAACCACAGTCCGCGGGCGCATGTACTTGTGATTACATTGTTATCTCCACGTACCTGGGCTTACATTAATACTACATCGATTATGAGGCTCATCCCTGGAGACTGGAAGCAAATGCAGATGTTACAAATTCAGGTCTCCTGAGTATACCTTGCTGTTCTGCTGTTAGTGGTTTCAGCATTTGTTGCTGTGGTGGCGATACTACTACTAACCAACTTCATCAGCATACTGCTAAAGGCATCAGCCCCTCTGGGGATGGCAGGAGCATTATTCAATCAGCCAGTACCGTACCAACGTCAAAATATAGCAGAAAAGCTAGTTCTCCAAGGATCAGCGTGCTATTTACATAGGCCTAAATTGAGATATTGGCTAACCTCTGCAATGAGGTGTCAACATCTACAACTTGGCTAAACGAATATATTTTCAAAAAACGCTAATATTTTTAGGTATAAAACATTTGTTTTTTTATTGTTTCTTGTGTGTTGTAGGCCTAAGTTAAGTTACTTCTTTTCCTAGTGTATCACATTTTGCTAAAATAGTTCAATTCTATGTAACATAGACTCAATTAACTACTGTATGTGTAACTAGTGTATTCTTACTATTTATAGAACTATGTTAGTGTAGGGTGACCAGACGTCCCGTTTTTAACGGGACTGTCTTTTTTTTTTTTTTTCATTAACTGTCCCGGTATCCCGACAAATTTTTAACTGGACGCCAAATGTCTGTTTTTTCCAAAACTTGCAACAAATGTCTGTTCAGTGTATCTGATTTAATTTCTTCAAATATCCTACTTCTATAATATGACAGATTATTATTTTTGACAATTTTAATTGTTGGCGGTTGTAAATCTAATTTCAGTCGTAAAAAGATTGACAAAGCTTGAATTTATAAGACTGCTTTTAATTCAGAATGGCGATATTTGATGCCAACGAAGTCTCATTTGTAGCAAATTGTAACTGCAAGACTTAGAAGGAACGCTTGCACTCTTTGTTATCCAAGTGTCCATACTATTGTCCTCGATATCGAGAAGCTCGACTACTCTTCCACGAAGCCGCCAGGGCAGAGGAGGAAGCCTGGGCACCGGACCTCACGTTCTGGACGCGTAAAAACACCTTCCCAGCACTTAAAACCTTTGCAAAAACAGCACTTCTTGAAAAGTTTATAGCAAATTAACACATCAAAGTAGACGGTCATTTGGCCACTACTCCAGTCCGAACGAGGTTTTTGAGGGGTTTCCCTCGTTCTTAGGCGAATGCCGGACTGCTCAATAATCCCCTCAAACAGATACACGCACTACAAATCTCTAGAATACATAACTACAAGTCACTAAAAAAAACACACTCGGGAAATATTGCACATAAGACCTATTCGCACGTAGGTCTATCCTACGCCAAAATACAAAGACACAAGTACACAGCCCAAACACGTCACACCATCAACATCCCCTACGGATGTACATAAGGGCACAATAGGTAGCCTATACACACATCACATATGGTTACCAAAATTTGGTTTGACCGGAGGTTTAGGCTTAATTGCTTGGCACTCCGGGGGCAAGGGTGGGCACAAAAAAAAATGTCCTGTTTTGTCCTTTTTTTTTTTTTTTTTTTTTTTTTTTTTTTTTTTTTTTTTTTAAGGCAAATTTTGTCAAATGTCCTGGACACCCTATGTTAGTGTATTTGTTTGTTCCTTTTTTTCTATCTCTGCTTGAGTGTAAGAGAAGCCCTTATACTCTGGGATGGTAAAGAATCACATTTTTGTTGTTAGTGGGGCAAAAACTACCTTGTTCGCTTAATATAAAGCCATGTTATTATTGTGCAAAATTTTTAATGAGTACAAAGTGTAAATAATTTGACTATTTGGGTCTACAGTATTTCACATAGAGTTTACCAAGTATACCGAGGATAGGACATTCAGTACACAAGAACCATTCATATTAAGTAACAGTATTTACTATGTTGAGACGTTTACACAGGATTTGTGAATTATGTATCACCGGATCTTGTTGGAATACCGAGACGCTTCTGCAATCACGAAGTGGAAGCGATTTAATTGGCTTAGAGATGGAGCCACCTGGTATTAGATAAGCACACAACAGCATGAAGTCTGCTCGGAACAGAATGCTATAAATTTACCTCCTTGCTGGGTAATAATGTATAGGCAGGACTGCTTGAATATCTACTACAGTGATGAACATTACGGGCAGCTCCAATTATGTCTTCCGAGAAACCCTGAAATTGCATGAAATCTATGTTTTTATTATATTAATAAAACACAAATTAAAATCCCATGGTCCCTTACTCTTCCGGAAGAACATAATCTCAGAGTGTTAGAAAAAGAAATTGAAAGAAAAAGACAGGAAAAAGTGGGTGCTTATAAAATATATTCGGACCTAGAGAGATGAAAATGGGTACTGGAGAAAACTGCATGTAGAGCTTCATAACCTGTAGTCTTCACAAAATATCATATGGGTGATTAAATCATGCTCGGGTTAAATTTGAAATTTATTTCATTAATTTAATGTTTATCCCAATTTAATAGTTAACTTAAATTTTAAAATTAATGCAGTTATTCATATCTTATACCGACACGCAAGGTCTACAAAATATTTGGAGTATTTGGAGCTGATGAAGCGAGGAAACAGAGCAAATTCTTTAAAAATATAAGTGCATTACAAGTAAAACTGTAAAACCGAAATTGTTAAAAAGTGATTGTAAGGTTGAATTCATGTGATGTCTTTACACGCTTTAAATTGGATCATTTATTTTTTGAAAATACTTTATTTTATTAGGTCATATTTAGGGTTTTTGGGTCGTATTAATGAATCTCCCTTTATTTTAACCCTATTTTGCTACATAGCATGTTAGGGCTATAGTTAATACATAATGAAATATAGGCTAACATACAAAACAAATCTTACTTTCTAGCAATAAAAGGTACAATGAGTGTAAACTTGAAATTAACTACTAGGCCTATCTGTCAACCAGCTAATATAAAACTATAAAACTTAAGGGCTATAGTACGTAGTATACAGAGCATATACAGAACAATATCATTTCTAACAGAAGGGCTTACGTTGAGTGCAAGCTGACAAACTACTAATATTACTACCCTAATATAAACTATTAAATTGATACTAAGATTAGAAACTGTTTTAAACTATACACTTTAATTGATTTATGAATATATTGAACGTACTTTTTAAATTCATAAGAACAGCACTTCTTGTTAAATATGAAGTATAGCGGGTTTTCATGGCATTTACTGCAAGAATCTAAATGAAGTATTAACGTCAATCGTGCTCTTTCAAATATACTACACTCGAATAGCAGATGGTCATTTTTAAGGTCATATTTCCAGTCATATTTTCCACCTTTTTAGGTCATAAACATCCGAACCCTAATTATAAATCTCAATGAACCCTTCTCTCATATAGCCGTATGAGGAATTGACGGCTTTTGCTGATGCATCGCTGTACTCATATGCAGAGGAGATAATGTCGCAGCAGCCAAACAATTAAGCCTCCATTTGCTTTGCATATAGGTGTTGCATCATAATAGCTGTCATCGCTCCCTCGCATGATTGTAACCTTGCATAACATGTGCACCTCCATGCATGTAGATAATACGTCATATGAATAGCTGGGATGTTTCATTTATGGCGAGACCTTGTAAAAGTTTTCTCGAAACACACACACACTCCCCTCTGTCTCTGACTCTATTTCACTGGTTTTGTAAAGTTTGAAATATATTTTAAATAAATTCAATTGGACGATTAATTTTATGTTGAACATCGTTTTTAATATTACAATCTTAATGTTTTCTGAAATGAAACGTACTACATAGGCATAACTAACAGACCAAAAGTACAAGTATTACATTATTTCAGTTCAAATTTAACCTTTTTAAGTGCTGGGGCCATGTCCGCGAGAAAAATCTTCTTAAATATGAACGCAATATCTTCCTCTAAAACTACTATATTATTTATGTCCCTTCATTGTGTAATTTTCATTTTGTATATGTTTCTTGTTTCTTTTTCTTTTTTTATTCTTTTTTTAAGTATTAGTTTTAATATTTGTAGTAGACTATTAGCTTAATTATATATAGAGTGTCCCGGAAAAAAGGTTCCAATATTGAGAGAGGTTGTAGTATGGAACAAAGCAAGACAAAAAGTTCCCATAAACATTGGTCATAAACTTCATACCTTCAACGTTATGGACTTTGTACGATTCGCTTACTTAACTAGTTTGTCGTTTGTTGGTGTTCCGAAGGATGCATGATTCCATGAGACGTAGGGTGGAAGGCTGCATTGCAATGTATGGTGGTCACATCGAGCACATGTTGTGAAGAGTAGATCAGAGACATGGTGATCATTGACAGTAGTGGTAGTAAATCATAACTCCAAAGATATGAAGTTTATGACCAATGTTTATGGGAACTTTTTGTCTTGCTTTGTTCCATACTACAACCTCTCTCCATTTTGGGACCTTTTTTCGGGCACCCTGTATAATATTAGTGTTGTAAAACTGTTGTAATTAGTATAAGAGAATATTTTAATTGGGCATTCTCAACATAATGAACAAATAAAAAATAAAATCAGGTAAACTGATGTAACAAAGTGCCAGTATGTTTTTGTTTAATCAGTTATGACTGCAATTATGATATGCAGAATATATATTTTTTAAAATTGATTTCCAAGTTAAGCTCCAGATTTATTCATTAAGCAGGGCTTACGGAAGAAGAAAGGTCTACCATCTCGGCCACCTGGGTCATTTTAACGGTCTAGTTGGATAAGCGCATGTAAATCAATATGTTTTTTGTCATAGCTACCTGTATTTTAATTTCCAAGGCCTTATAAGATCACAGTAAAACAATAGGCTATGTTGTCAAGATAACTGATTTTCATTTTTTAAATAAATTCTTTCGAATACGTATATCCCTTTAAGACCTTACCTACACAATTGTGTAGGTGAATGGTAGAATTAAATAAATTGTTTTCCCGCGGTCGTGAGCGTTAATACCGAACGACTTCTTCTGTGTAGGTTCCAGCACTACTTCTAGTTCCGGTATATTACCGCTAGATGTCTTCAGCTGCAACTCTCACACTGTAGTTTCGTTTGTATTATGTGAAGCACGTGGTTGCATGGGAACAGATAAAAGTAAGTACTGTCGTATTTTTTATATTAGCAATTTATTTGTGTTTGCTTAGATCTTGTTTTGACTATTATATGTTTAACTAATAAATTATATTAGTTTTGGCATTGATAAAGTTGATTAAACAAGATTTATATCCAAAAAAACACAGACCTACACAATTGTGTAGGTCAGGCATTTACAAAGTCAAACAAATATGCATTTCATCATTTGACTTTTCAATGTGTGATATTTATGTCTTTTTTTCTTTGCATTCTAGATGAGTAGAAGACGTTCTTTGTCTGAAAAGGAAATTATGGAGTTACTAGAGAAAGATTTGTCAGATCTGAGTGACCTTTCTGATGAAGGTGACTTGAACACAACTGAATCGTTTGATATTGAAGACATTGGTGATGGTGACAGAGCAGCAGACGATGAGGAACTGGATGAAGAAAGTGTTGAAGATGAAGAAGAAAAAGGGGATCAACAGATGGCTGACAAAGAAGAAATGATGGAAGAAGGACAAGAGTCGACTGAGAAAAAGGAAAGGGGAAAGAGTACGTGGACGAAAAAAAGATTCCAGGGCAAGCCGTGTCCAAGCCCACTAAAGCCAGCTGATGTTCGGAATCCTCCAACAGTCAGAACACCTATTGAGTATTTTCAGGACTACTTTAACACTGAGTTCTATGAAAAAGCAGCCATGTTCACAAACATGTACTCAGTATTATCATCTGGTAAATCTCTCAATACCAATAGTGCAGAACTACAAAGATTTTTTGGTATCAACCTCGTAATGGGCTGCATACGCTATCCTAGACTCAGAATGTATTGGCAACGTGAATACAGTTTTCCAGCTATTGTCAGATGCATGTCAAGAGACCGGTTTCTACAGTTAAGAAACGTTTTTCATCTTGTCGATGTAGCACATCCTCCAGATGCGCCAGAGAAAAACAGATTGTGGAAGGTGCAGCCGATCATTGACAGAGTACGCACAGTTTGCAATAATCTGCCACGGGATCATAAGACATACTCCATCGACGAGCAGATGATACCATTCCTTGGACGTGCTCCAGTGAAACAATATGTAAAAAACAAACCACGTCCTGTAGGGCTCAAAAACTTTGTAATGACTACTTCATCTGGCATGGTCTTAGATTTTGTTGTCTACCAGGGTGATAGCACTCCTTTGATCCGCAAGGAGCTGGGCTTAGGACCAGCGGTAGTGCTGACTTTGGTACAGACCCTACCAAGTCAGAGTTTTGTGTTCTTCGATCGATATTTCACGACAATACCTCTCTTGGAAGAATTGAAAACGCTGCAGATAGAAGGGACAGGTACCATCCAGACAAACAGGGTGAAAGGCATCCCATTCGTCAAGCCTACTGCTCTTCAAAGGGGAGAGAGTATTGAGCACGTTTCAGACAAGGGGATCGCTGTGGTTGAATGGAAGGATACAGGAAAAGTTGTGATGGCATCTACATGCGCCGGACGGCATCCAATGGATACTGTTCAGAGATGGTCAAAACAAGAAAAGAAGAAAATAGATGTTCCTTGTCCAGCCGTTGTCAAGAATTATAATAGATGCATGGGAGGAGTAGACCTGTGCGACCAACAAATGGAGGCATACCGCACATGGTTCAAGACTCGCAAGTGGACTTGGAAAGTCGCTCTCCATTTTGTCGACCTCGCCGCAGTCAATTCTTGGTTTCTCTATGTACGAGAAGCCAAGGCTAACAAAATAGAAGAGAAACGTCAAAAAGATCTCCTTTCTTTTCGGTTAGATGCAGCAGAGAACCTTATGGAGGTTCAACTGCCAAGTCAAAAGAGATCATCTGCAGTGCTCAGTGACAGTGATGAAGAAGAACCTGGAGAAGCGACTGATGCTGCTGTTACTGGTCAAGGCACAGTATCAAAATTCTACAATCCACCAGCCAAACTGCCGCCACAAACAAAAAGGTCAGACGCGGTAGGACACTGGCCAGTGGTGGATGACATAAAAACAGCCAGAAAGTGTCGTCTTGAGAAATGTGTGAGCCGTACAAGAGTGCGTTGTGAAAAGTGTAACGTGTATTTATGTTTGATAAAAAGCAAGAATTGCTTTAAAGTTTTCCACTGTTAGCAAGAAAACTTGTTCCACTGTTAGCAATAAAACTGTGTAAGCCAAATTTAAATTCTTTTCCTTGATCAAACCATTTTTCCTGGAATTTGCAATCAAAATCCTTGGTCCAAAAATGACTGCATAAATACCGGACCTACACAATTGTGTAGGTGGCACCTGGACTTTACCTGATGTCTGAAATTTTTTTAATAATTTTTTTACAATTCATTTACAGTCTAAGAATGAGCTAAAACCATTAAAACTATTAATTTAAAAAAATATATGTGCAGGTCTTAAAGGGTACCATAAAATAGGCACTAAATTGAGCATTACTCCAAAACAGGTCAACGGATTTTATCCATTATGAATAGACGTCTTCCCACGGACATTATAAATGTGTATACCAAGTTTCATAAAAATCCGGTAAAGCGTATTTGAGTTACCGCGTCTTTAAAATATACACTAAATTGGGTTTTACTCCGGTACCGGTCTACCGATTTGGTCCAATATCAGTAGACGTCTTTCCACGTACATTATAAATGGGTATACAAAATTTCAGGAAAATCCAATAAAGCATATTTGAGTTATCGCGACTTCTTATATATTAACATAAAAACACTAAATTGGGCATTATTCCGGTACTGGCCAACCGATTTGGTCCAATATCAATAAACGTCTTCCCATGGACATTATAAATGCGTATACGAAGTTTCATAAATATCCGATAAAGCGTATTTGAGTTATTGCGCCTTTAAAGTAGACACTAAATTGGGTTTTACTCCGGTACCGGTCAACAGATTAGGTTCAAATTCAATAGGGCACTTCTCATGGACGTCATAAATGGGTATACCAAGTTTCATGGAAATCCGATACAGCGTATTTGAGTTATGGTGCGTACAGACACACGGACAGACAGACGGACAGACATTTTTTCGTCCACCACACAATCTCATAAAGTAACATACTGGCACTTAATAAATGACGGACTTTCGGACAAACCCTTGCATCTTCTAGCACGAGTTATCGAGCATTGGCTTGTACGAAGTCGAGGATTTACTCAATGCGAACTGGGTACTGTTCCTGTTATGACGTCACATCAGGCTCCCATTCCGCTCTTAGCGGTCGTAAATCGCATGCGCTTCATTACCAAACTTTCCCTGCTATGTTGTGGAATTAAAGTTTTTACAAAGCACCGGCCGGACGGTAATCCAAGTTCTAGAAGACAATCTAATTAGTAACTTGCGTTATTATACTGCATGACCCTTGGGTGCTCACTTGTGCGTGCGTGTTTGTAATGAGCTCTAACAAGTTGTGGAATGCATAATAATGCATAAGTACATACATTCTACATTACTGGGATTAAGATAGGTCTGTTCAGTAGGATCATTCCTATAATAATGTCATCCGGTGTATTAACGGCTAATTGAATAAATGTTTCATTTCTATTATTTTCATACAACACAATGGCAGTAACATAATATTAAGGCATTGTATTTTACTAGCAGGGGCCCGCGGCTTCGCCCACGATAATTAATTTAAAAATTAAAAATTAAGAGTATAATAACTATTAGAGCATTAGATTTATTAACACTTGCACGCGAATCATTCATAAACTAAACCATTGAAACAGCTAAAATTCCGGCTTCAGAGTACATTCCACGCCGCCTGGTAAAACGATCTCAGATTCGATTATGCAGTTCCAAAGCTAACTGTGAACTACGTATTGTTTCTCAACTGTTTGTTGACAAATGAATGTGATATGAATTTTATTTGATCAATTCAGTGTAATTTTCAGAAATCATATAATTTTTCAAGGTGCGAGCGCCTCGTTTTTTCAAACTTTTTCCTCGATCCGTATGCATCGCTTACGGCACTTGTATCGCAATATACTATATCATGAAACGTCTACATATTTAAAAATCTTCATGTTATTTCATAAGGAACAAAATAGGCATTTGCCTTAAAATCCCAGGTCTACTTATAAGACATTGCTTTGAAGTTACCCGAGAGTATTGTTTCCTCCCACTTCAGCTTAGCTGCATACCTTAAGAGCATCAATGGACGTGATGTCAGCCATCCGGTTCTCACTGGTTGAGGCCTACCTCGAACCGGTCGTAGTTAACTTTATTAATGTTAAGATATATATTCGTACCTTTTACCTCCAAGCAAACTGGTTATTGCTATTCCAGTCATGGTGGTTAAATTGATTTTACTTTCATCGTTATTCTATATAAGGTAGAGCTATTGTTTTAACTATCGAACACTGATTGCAAGTACACATCTGTGACCAAATTTTCTGCCAGTTAAATGCTGCCTGGCAATTGATGTTTCAGTTTATGTTATTCAGTTTATTCGACTCCGTTTGTACAACGCATAAATATGACCACTTCACTCCTCTGGATATATTAAACTGGACTCGATTCCATATACCCCGTGATTTTCACTCTCTTCTGTTTCTCTTTCAAATCCTGCCATCCTCGACACCATTCTACTTATCATCATGCTTTAATACGCTTGCCTGTCATCATTTCCGCACCCGATCACGACATGATTTAAGGGAACACCGAAGTGTTGAGAGTCATTTTCTAAACTATTTGGATTAGAAACTTGAAATTTTGTACACTTAATTTAAACATAAACAGATGTTGAAGTTTCAAATTTCATTTTGATCTCCATTTGTTTTTGAGATATAATTAGGCTAAATTAATTGATTTTTTTTAAATTAAAATTGAAATCTATCTCCTCCGACAGATATTAAAATATGGATCTGAATTTTTTATGTGAGATTCTATGATGCTTGTTTAACAGATTCAATGATTTAGATTTTTGATATTATTTATACTTTTTGTTAAAAAAAATATTTTACCCAGAGAAATAAAAAGATTAAAAATTGACATATTTTTTATGTAAAATATTAATTTAAAAAAAAAACTAAGACCCATACCAAAAATCTGATTAGATAGTTTATTACGCACATCACAAAGTACACTGTGAAAAAATTTCAGAGCTGTATCTGTATTTTTATGGGAGAAGATAGATTTTGAATGTGGCAAATTAACATGAAAATTGAGACTGAGAAAACAACCGTTTAAAGTCTACATGCACTCAGAGTAAAACATATGCATCTTATGTACCTATAAATAAACCTTTATAGTTACAAACTTTATAATTACACTGAACTATCACTAAATCTGAATGGAGCCCTACACAACCCTTAAATTATATATTTTACACCTAAATGCACTATAATAATTATGATTAGGTAATAAAGGATAGCACGAGGATTACGAGCAGTACTTTAAAAATGGCGTCAGAAACACCTGTTCCATGCGCCCAAATGGCGTAACATTTTGCACAGATATACTTTAGAGTATGCTTGATTTTTTTACACTAAAATCCAAAAATAGCATTTTTTGACCAAAATAGCAAAATCAACACTTCTGTCTTACCTTAACACCATCAATACCATCCCATCGCACAGTTCTTGACTCTTCCTTCACCGTTTTCACAATTTGATTGGAGCCCTCTTTTGCCTGTTCAAGAAATAACACTTTATGTAAGTACAGTACTATACTGTTTAGATTTTTTAGAAGAAATAACCTTTTTCGTGATTTATCCAATTATCCGAATATTTGATTTTCCGGATCGTGTCCGGTCCCAATTCCGTGGATTGGTTCTAAAAGGGCCAATGTCAATTTCTTGCAAAAATGAGATCTATGCATTATTGAGCTCGGCTAGTCTTTATCTTTCCTATAATACAAGTGCCAATGCATGTTGCTATTAATGTCTACCTTAGAGGTCAAAGTCGGAAGTTCTCAGCAAAAAATGTTACTTCTATAAAAGCTTCAAAGTCAGTTATCTCAAAAGCAAGTTTTATGACAATGGCCCTTTTAGAACCAAGACCACAGAATTAATCCCGATAATTGGAGTTCTACTGTAGTGTTTTTATTATAATTATTAAACTATTATAATTGTAACTTAATTATTGTTATAATTTAAATTATTATTGTAATTTCATATTTTGACGTTAGTGCCAGTGCTATTGTATAATTTCTAATGATTTTTGTAAGGTAATTGTACTTTTTAGAATCCTGGTAGAGGGGGAAAAAAGTCTTACGGTCTTATCTCTATCAATCTAATTGAATTATGTAATGTGGTGTTAGCAGTGTTAGTTTGTAAAAAATAAAGATTTTGTGCACGAGGTTAGCTATCAATATAGTCTATAAAAAGTAAGGATTTGACAATGGAGACCAAAACTGAAATCCACAGGATGCTCCTATTTAACGTTTATAATGCTAAATTTATACAATAATATAAATAACAATCAAGTGAAATCATCTGTGGGATCTAAGTGTGAAATCAATGGAGAGAATTGCAAGAGAATAACTAGTTTCTATAGATTACATTCGTAACACAGGATAAAAATTATCACAATTTTACATAGGCCTACATCTTTACTATTTGCATACCTTTTTAAGACGATAAACAAGTTCAAACTATAAAATAAACTTGCTAACATAGATCTTGCATAATGCCTACTTTGGCAGTAAAGGTCACGACGTATTCAGATACTCAACGTAAGCATACAGGTTCACGATATCACGATAAAGAAAATGCTTACCGACGGAAGAGCAAATCGTACATCGCAGTATTCTGTCAATAACATTCCATTCCTCTACTGCGAACATCTAAAGATCTGGTTGGAATCGATAAGGAAGCAATTCGGGTATTTCGGAAGGACGCTGTAAAATATATTCCTGGATTTCCTAGGAAATATTCTCTGTGTTTTCCTTCTGGACCTTTCAAAATGATGCTTAAGGAATTCAGCCTTATTTATTTATTTATTTATTTATTTATGCTGTTCTGCGGTAGGCAGCAAACCCTGTGGTAATGTTGAAAACAATACCCAAACCTTTTCATTGTATAATAGCAGTAATGGATAATAATACTCAGTAGAATTAAAACCCATGCACTAGCCTAATTTTTAAAAATTCCATAGGCCTATAACACATTTTAGCATATATTACAGTCAGAACTGTTCCGACTATTTATAACCTCCGAAGTTGTACTTACTGGCTATAGCCAAGATTTTTATTAATGATTTCCTAAATTTCCGTTCTCGTTAAATTATAAATGGACGGAATTCTGACACCAGTTATTATAATTACCTTCGAGTCTTTTTTTTAAATCTATAAATAGCAATTGAAATTTTATTCTAGTCGGTTTTTAACTATTTTGTCGGTTATAATTCTACCCTAGTGTAACATATTTTCATCACCATGGCTCCATTTTACTAATATAGGCTCCTATTCAATTATCTCCTATGCTTAAGTTTGCATTCATTTTCTGTTCTTGCGAGTTTAAGGGACATCAGTGTTGAGTTGATGCATAAAATGGTAAGCTGTAGTAAAAGACGTGCATACTGGAATACAGAAGTTGGTTACGACTTGCACGAGCCGTCTCATGTGAAATAAAAATCCTTATCTGCAACATTTAGTGCTCATTCAGGTGAAGATGGCCTGTAAACACAGCAGTAAACAGTTCTACCAACCTAGGATGTAGCGTTACTTTTTCCAGCTTTAAAGTTACTGTTGCTGCCGCAGAAATTCCCAAATTAAATAATTGACCGCCCGAAATGAGGCTCTGTTTTAACTCGACGGTTTGGCATTTCCATCTGATTGTGTTTGAATTTGTTTGTTACGAAATCAGTATCTTCGATTCCTGGTCGGGACAAGTTACCTAGGTGAGGTTTTTCTGAGGTTTTTCCACACCTTTGAGACAAATGTCGGGTAACTTTAGGCCCTTGTGGTCCCCAGATATCATCTGGCCGTCATTATCATCTTCATCCCATCCTCGCCTTGTTCGGAGTGAGTGAGTGCGTGTGTGAATGGTGTGTCTCGTCCTGTATTCGTGTTGTCTCGGAGGTGGCCCCGGCATTGGGCTGATCACTCATCCGGGGACGCCCTCCATGTCCTTGTCTGGTCAAAAAAGTATGTATGTGATCCAAAGAAAATCCCTGTCACGACAGGTCGCGACCGTGTAAGGCCCGGGCGGCTTGGGTCGCTTAAATCCTAAAAGGGAGAGGTAAAACTAAGATAAAAGAAAGGAAAAAATTCATTATCAAACGCGTTGTTAGATTTTCTTCCAATTTGGCACTGATGTTCCTTGAAGTCAATAAAAACTATGTGTTTGTAAGGATTTTTTTTCTTTGATTTCGTTTCAACGTGGTCTTTTAAAGGTTCTGTTTCATTTAGTGATCAACTTCTTTCAACGGTTTTGGCTAAACGGTTCCTCTGGAATCAATGTTATCTTCACAATAATAATTAGTGACGACATTGGCTAAACCTTTAAAGGCTGCGATTAACAACGGATTTTATATTTTTTGGACGCCAGATCTACGATTAACATAACTGTTAGCATAATCTGGTTTTTGACAAACACACACTTAAGCTAATACAGCTCCCCGTTGTCCAAATTTTGATCTTCTATATTACACAGGGACCCTACCTAGTAATAAGTACCTTATTCTGCCTTCTGCAGGTTAATATCTTACCTAAATTAGTCTTCGGTAATGAAACTTCCACCGAGAAGCCCAATGATCCGGACTAAAGTAAGGCCTGTGGGTTGACTGACTGATATTAAAGCAAAGCTCCAAAACCTCCTAAAATATTGCCTGCTGCAGTTTTTCGTCATTATCAATTACTACTTCCACATATCTGCGATATGTTGTGCTCTCTGTGCCCAAAACGATTACCACTTCGATTTATCTGATTTCTTATAACTGTGCCATCTGAAAATCCACCACTGGCGCTTTCATCGTGAAGAAATAAATAAAAGAATTAATGTGTTTGGAGATGCGTTTCTTTTTACGCATATCGTTGCAAGTTTTGTGGGACGGGCCCTCAACACGATCAACATTTAATGGCCTATCTCACAGTTTATGAGCCAGGGCCGGTGAAACACATGGGCTAGCGAATTCTCTCGTAAATCTTAGCTTTAAGTACCACTAAACCTAACATCGCCCTGTGCGGAATTATATTTTGCGAAGGATTGGCAGTTTTGTTCCCATTCCCGTATGTTTACGTTCGCTTTTATTATAAACAGAATATAGCAATCTTTGAGCTTCTGGTAGGCTACTGCAGTGTTTCTATTTTGCCCGTTATTATGCTGAAGGATTTTAAAACAATGTTTAGGTGAAAATATGAGAAATAATCGTATACATCTTATAGTTCAGGGCAGTGATGGGCAGACTTCTATGGGAGTGGGCCATATTACATAAAAATCTCACAAGGCAGGCCGAAATAGTTTATTGAAGTGCTGGAATGTTGCAGTTCTTAGAATTTTGTCTGAAGAATTATAAGATTAGTGGGACTGCGACTGTACTTTAAAAAAATAACCTAAATATTTTATCGTATTACAATTTGAAATTGTTTAGCCTTTTTTAGTTTTAACGTCTTACTTAGCCGTTTTCAGGTTTGGATTATGCGAGTGTCACGACAAAGAAACGGATAATTATGTTAAAATATCACAAATAGCTAGCAAGGAACGAAATAGTTTAAAACTTAAGAATCCGGCCCCAATTCATAAATATATATTAACCCTTAAGTTGCTATTTTCTATAGTTTGTCTTCATTTGTAGTAAAATGATGCAAAATAAATTGAAAGAAATCTTCCTTTCTATTCATTTAAACTTTCAGAATGCGAATGGTTATGAACAATGTATAGAGAGTTCTGAAGAATAAGAACGAGGCACCGGGCCTAATCATTGTGTTAACAGTTTTCTGTGCAGTCCGGAACGGGTTTATAATTTATATGAGAAATTTAGTCTCGCGCATTTAGGGTTTTATTATTGGTTTATTATTTCTGTGAGAAATTTAGTCTCGCGCATTTAGGGTTAAAACACAGTATAGTATAACAGTAGCGAAGCTCTAATGAAAGGAAAATGCATCCTTTTGACAGATCGGTGCGACACTAGCACCCCAAGCGGCCGGCAAGATTGAACTAGGAAACAGCCATTTTTAGCATTGGAAAGATACGAATATATGGCTGTATTTCTTCTTATTTTTAAAATTACTAGAACGAGATTATTACCGGAAAGGCATACTGGTGAACTCACCAAATCATAGACTTTATGGTAATATAAAGAAGTTGTAGTTTCAAGATCGATGACATTGTATATCTTATAAAGTATCAGACCGGTTTCCCGATGTGGTCTAGTATGGATGCAAGCGTGATAATCACAAATTGGCAATTTAATTTAACAAATAACTGTTTTTGCTTACCTCTCAGGATCTTTAGGGAACCTGAAGAAAGATAAATCGAGAGATTCCTTTGGTTCCTTTGGCTGTTGGTGCAGTTTATAGCACTACAAGCATTTCCATAAAATATTGTTGACATTTTTCCACTGCCTTCTAGATTGTGCATTTTTCATAAGAAACAATGTAACAGATTGTGTTATCTCTCGCTCACCGCTACGAGAGCTGCAGTCGCGCCGGTTGAAAAAAACTGTATGGAGCTTCGCTACTGTTATACTATACTGTGGTTAAAATCAAAAGGTTTTGTAATGAATTGATCGTTGTGTGATTCATGCATACCATCTAGTCTAGACTAAACTAGAATATGGTACAGTACTTATTTTTGGTAAACGCCGTATGTTATGTACAACTACAAGAGCCTCAGAAGTTTTAATGTTAGAAGGAAATCTAAGTTTAGCTCGTGTGTTTGGGACATATTTTCTCAAGACCTACATTAGGATATTGAAATAACAAGGAAATACTGCGCTTGATTCGAGTTTAACATTTGCCTCAGCTGCTGCAGGGGAAGTTCTGGAGTTGTATAATTTGGCCTAGGGGGGTCGGCAGAATCGTATGTCTTGGATTGGATGTTGATCGGAAATTCAGGGCACAGGAGCTGCTGCGAGGAACTGAATAAAAAGAGTTTTCCCATTCCCAGCACGTGTTTTGCATGCATTCATACTGAGGAAAAATCCCCAACTTCGCTCCATTTACTTTCCCCTTGTAGTAATTGTTCACTAAGCTGGAATTTATTGTACACACCTTCCCGGTTTTACTGTTAAAAGTGCTCTAATAAATAACTTTCTTTATAGTGAAAAGCCAAGTACTGGAACTGCACACCATAATTTATTTTATCGCCTTATCCCCTTATTTATTAGCTTCACTACCTAAGTTAAAACATATCAGTAAATTATATTGCGTGAAAAAGCATAAAATTATCGAATGTAATGTAGCGAGCGCTTTTTGGAATGCGGATAGATGTCCCGGAACATTTAATCCTAATAAGTAGAGGAAGCATTGTTTTCGACCCCCATTTCGAAGTTGAGATTTTAACATAAATACACGTTTTCAGGTCCTTTAATCCGAAAATAATACTAAATTGGGAGCATTGTGAAATGTTTACTATAAATACATAGGCATTGTCTAAAACCGTTGTTTTTCTTTTGTTACAGGTGAGTGCAGGCATCTTCAAGTCAGAGTACGTTAGTAAGTAGAATGATTTATTATGAGTAGGGGGCGGATTTCTATGACATGTCATATTTTCCCCTTTGCATTATTTCAGGTTTCCGACTAATTTAAACCCGATTCCAAGAATCCTGGTGAAAATGAAACTGGTTTTATTGTGCACTGCATATTTAGGAAATTTTCAACTATTGTAGCATATTTAGTATGAATTTGCATAATTAGGTCACATTTTGGGCATATTAAAGAAATTTTGAAGTTTCAAATATTTTGTAAATGTTGCATTATACAGATACTTTTTGAGAATTTACAGATATTTTAAATAATTAACATTATATTTTAATAAAATGAATTGTAATGAAACTTAAAAAAAATATATACATAATGTGTAGGTGGTGAAGTCATATTTTAAATTTTATTGGTCATATTTTAATGTTTTTAGGTTATAAATGCATGCATATATCCTATTTTTTAGGTCATAGAAATCCGCCCCCTAATTATGAGAGTTGGTTGTTCCCCGTTGCCTATACATAAAACCGTTGCAATTTTCGATTTGTCCCAGGCCTACATGACCTCGTCGCAAGGCCTGCCTCGTTTAGTAGCTCCCAAAATTAGATCATTTACAAAGTAGGGGGACATATCTGCGAAGAAATATAAAACTTATTTTGCATTTTGTGATTACTTTTATGGTTTTTGAGATCAGGTTTCAAGGTTCCGGAGAATTTCAACAGTGCACTGCATAATGTTTGTCCAAATGTTTATATGTACCTAGGCCTACTGTAGTAGTCTACCTGACTTAACGATTTCAAGATCATATAAATTACTTTAACTTTTTTAATACAGTCAAATAAGAAAAAAATCCGCATCTTTTTTCAGAATATAGGTTATCAGTTTTTCGCTTCTTCTAATGAAAAATTTATTGTTGAGTAATTTGAAAAATAGCTCTTCATAGGCCTATAGACTTCTATCGCATGACTCCGTGGTGAATTTTAGCAGAACTTCAAGACTTTTAGCATTGAACAAGCCTTGGATGTAAAACCAGGCGTTCGGCACAAATTAATTGAGTTGCAAAGTAACTCTCAATTATTATTGTTTTTTTTTTAATGTCTCAAAACTTGAATTCTACAAGCCCTTGCCGAAATCGAATTTCCAGATTTTGATTTCTCGTTTTGAAGGTTTTCACCATGTTTGTTTCTTCATAATGTGCGTGAGCAAGTGTTTAATTCTTTAGAGCTTGGAAAAAGTTGTGTCGGAAACAGACCGACAAACTTGTGACTTCACTCCTGGGGCTCATCTCCTTCCAGTTGCGACCGGACTATGAAAACCTATCGGAAGTACAATCGCAGTTCCATTCATATATAAATAACAGGCAGAATAGTTCTGAAAATTTTAGCATTTCATTCAACTATTTCGGTTCGCCTGGTGATTTTTTTAGAATTGGGCCGGTCCCATTACAGGTTTGCCCATCACTGCCATATAAGCAATCCTCGATTACTCAACAACTAATGTAGGTTTTTTGAAGCGAAACTTCTTTAGGTGCGCTAGGAGTAAATCGAGAGCTGACCCAAAGTTACGTTACGCTCTGGCATTACGAAAAAAATCGTCACGATAGTAGTGGGGGTAAGTAGCAAGCATAGAGTTGTTATTGAAAGAGTGGGGCCACGGGAGCGCGTGGGGGAAAGGTATCAGGCATTGAGTGGGGGCTATTACTGCTTCGAGCTAGTGGCGTGGTGAGCCCTTCACCATTATAGGTGGATCTACTCGTTGCGTGAGCATCGTTTACACGTCACTAACGTTCTCGGAAACTTAACCAAAGCGTCCCTTTCATGTGAACAAACACAGTGGCTACGATCAGTGACAGTTTGGGCATTAGTTCATCACAACTGTGTTATTGTTTTATACGTATTCGATTTAAAATGCCGAAAAAATGAATTTCTTATTTTATTCAGATTTCCTTCTTCCGTTGGATATAATTATATCATTAGGAAAACAGTGTCCTAGGAAAGTGTTGTTAATATATAGGTCTTAACCCACCAGGAGGCAAAAACCCAACTCTCCAAGGAAATAGCTCACCTTGGGAGAGTAAAACAGAGCCAGCCCTACCATGGTAGAGGAGGCCCTTGCCCTATAAGGGATTGTGACGGGCTTATTTATTTATTTATTTATTTTGTTTTGTTTTGTTTTTTGCATTTTTCCATCATTTTCATTAGCCTAACTAAGATGACATCTTATACACGGTTTTACGCCATGATACTTCCAGCCTGAAGTCATTTTCCGTCCTTGTGTTAAGTCTATTTCGCGCCAAAAATATTTTCTCAGTGGAATATGTAGGGTTTACCCAATTTTATATGTTTTATTCGGTATTCCCTGGAGTTATATGTAGTAAGTGCAAGTAAAATTCTATTATAAGTTGCCATACCTCCATTACATGTTTATACTGAATAAATTTCCTCTAGTTACACGAGTGGGTAGTTACGAAGCCGGTAGTTTGGATGTAAATTACAGTGATTACCGCGATCTATCTGTAAGCAGCATCCATGATGAGAAAATCGTTACACATGAACACGATATACAATAGAGGTTTCCAACTGGTGGCCCGCGTGATCAGTTTGAAAATATATAAATTTAATTGCTTATACTATTTGTTAAAATATAGGCCTATTTCATCAGTAAAAATTCAGTTTTACTGAAATTAACTTTAAGCAATTTTAATTTGTAATTCTATTGTTTTTAAATGCCTAATTTTACAAATTCAGGTCTAGTTAAAGTACGCAACTCAGAAATGTTGTGTGAGATATTGGTAGGCTTAACCTTAAAGCTCTTAGGAAAGTAAGATTGCTTCAAGATTTCTTTGGAGGAGTCTTAGGGGATGACCGAAGTGTTTAAAGAATGGTTTTCTAAACTACTTTTCCTAGAAATTTAAAATATTGCACATTTAATTAAAATGTAAGCCGAAATTAAAATTTAAAATGTTAATATGTCAATTTGTTGGGCTAGTTGATTTTTGACTGATGGATTTACTTATGTTGTTTATGTTTTATATTTTACCCAGAAAAATCAAAACTAAAAAAAAAATGCTCTATGATTGGTTATACTAAACGTCTTTTTAAAAATAACTAACATCTTAATACGCACACACACACACACACACACACACACATATATATATATATATTTTTTTTTTTTTTTGTGGGAGAAAATATATTTAGAAAATGGCAAAATGAATACAATTCGAAACTGAGGAAACAGATTATTAAAGTTGCCATTCAGTTCAAATGACATAAAATTTTAGGGTATGCTTAGTTTTTTTACTAAAATTTAAAAAAATATCATGTTTTTTACCAAAATACTTCCTTAAATAGAATTAAAGTCTGCCTTTCAGCTCGTTATTTACTTTTTGAATAATTTTATTCCCCAAAATCTGTGCCAGTCAACGACCCCCTCCCATTGGCCCACAGAGTTGGCTCTCGGAGTTTGAATTCCTGACAAACAGTGTACAGCCTCTTTGTAGAGAAAGCTGCCAAGGTGAATGATAATTCTCATGTTCCTTGTTGTAATAGTTGATCCTGTTCTTTAGTTGGTGCCTCTTGCGGAAGTTACAAACAGTTACGTAACTGAGACATGCCCAACATACACGCATGTTGTAAACAAACATCATCTTCCTTGTCTGTTGCGTGCAGGAAGTTGTATGGTCTTAATACAGCTTTTTTCTCAAGCAAAGATACACTGCTATGAACATAACGTTTTCGCCTCTGCTTTCACGTCATTTACGTTGCTTCCAAGTTCTTGATTATACGTAGGGATGGTAGATATTCGCAATCGCGATAAATGCTAAGTCTCCCGAAATGCTGTCAAAATAAGTAATATTTTGGTTTTGAAGCATGTGAAGTCTACTATTGTGTTTTTTTTTTTTAAATCGGCGATAAAATGCGAAATGTACGTATTTCTGCAAAATAAGTGCGAAATTACATTGTAATGGTCATTTATGTAAATAATATGACAGGAAATTAAATCAATTTTGGTCATTTATGTAAATAATATATGACAGGAAATTAAACAAATAAATTTTATGAAGCTATTAATGAGCTCTTTAATCCATCGGTGGCTGGTCAGATGAGTACCATAATTCCTAAGACAGTGTTCGATATGAAGAGAATTCCATATTCCATATTAATTTAATAGCATTTTAAAACTGATTGCTTTTAAAGTCTTAATAGATGTGTGTGTATATATATATATATATATAGACTAAGGCGACAATTAGTTGCTAGTTTTAAATATTGTCAGTTTGACTTGTATGTTTCTAAGTGTACATAAAAAAAATATAGCTAATAATATAATAGAATCCGTGTATCCAGATTAATCTACTGCAACTTAAATGATTTGTGGTTAAGGTGGAACATTTGAGACACGTACATTATGTGGTTATGATTAATTTTACAAACATTTGATAACCAGTACTGTATAAGAGACATGAGTATCAGGAGCAATCTTGGGGTAAAGGCGGCCGGTGCGCAAGGCTGACAACCTTACCACCTTCACGTGCCGGATGTCTAAAAATCTGTAACCCTCTGGGCATGGGCGTCGGCATGGGGGGGGCGAGGGGGGGCAACTGCCCCCCCTTGGATTGCCTTATGGATATATTTATTTGTGGTACTCTTTGTCAACCTACAGTTGTAGCATGGAGAATAAAAAAATAGAATTACTTTATAATGAGTTTAGCAAGTATTAGCTAATTATAACTATAATACGTATTTATAATAATATCTCACCAAGGCCATTGCTCAAAAGAGCGTATTCTGTTAACTTAAAAAACTTTGTAGCCTCGTCGAATTCAGCTTGGGTTCAAAATAACGATCCGGTTAACTAAGTGAATATTAATGTGTTTAGCCTAATCATTTGAAATTGAGGTCCGAAATTGATTTTGCCCCCCCTTAACAAAATTCCTGGCGACGCTGCTGCCTCTGGGCCTCCGTGGCCTGTAATAGGGAACACTTTACTTTATAAGAGACAAGACTGCAAATTTTGTTAGCAATGCAAATAAAATTTCCACTCTTTGCCAATGCAGCTATTTAAATAATCTGGTCATCTACCAATAGCGTAAACGTAGAACACTTTTTCATAAAATACAATTTAATTGTCACAAATAGCCGAAATAGGTGTATTATTGAAGTTTCTTCAATGTTAAATTTTTAATGTGTGTCCTGAATGCTGATTTTAAATGCATGTAGGCAAATACAAGTTAGCAGTGCATATGTTTTGACTGTGTTTAAATGTTCACAATTTCACTACAAGTTTATGTTCATTTATGCCTACTTATACGCTTGAAATTGTTGTAGCTGGAAAATCAATAAAATGAACTTTATAATTCACTAATTTGTAAAACCTTTTTTTCTAATAATAATAAAATTGTTTCATCCCAGATTGCTACAAATTGCTAAATTTTAACGTTAAATTTGCTAAAAGATGCTAAATCTTTATTTTTTAGTTGCTAAAACCTACCGTCCTTAATTATACGTTATCTTGTTACTATTTCTTCTTAGAGTAAATTTTATTGACATTATTGTGTCAGTGACCTTTAAGTATATGTAGTTGAAGTTGATAGAAAAACAAAATTTCCGTACAACATTCGAGAAAATTAAGTAAAAGGTGGTGAAAACTAAATAACTTATATCGCCATTATACAGGGTGTTAATGAATCACACCGAAATATTTTACTTGTATATAGAGGGGACATAGACAAGCAACTTTTATTACGAGATTTTTTCTCTGTGGCGTAAAATGCGTGTGCTACATGGATTAAACTCATAATTTGGTGCCCATAAGTCTAATATTACGCGAAATAGGGTTACAATTTTCATTAAATTGACTTCATGCCGTCCTAATGATCGATAAAAACCTCATTCTTAAACATTCATCCACAGGTATATCATAATTTAGAGTTTTCATAATCTAAAAAAATTACAGACTAATCACATGACTGTTCGCCACTGCATTAGTCTCTATTTTATTCTTAACTACTGACTACAGTGTCAACAACGAAGTTCCTTTGTTTTGCATTTTTTTTTGTAATGTTAGAAGTCAGTGGCGGCCATGCCCTTGGAGATTTTATGCTGTAACAGGAAAATTTGAACCCATAGAGCAAAAATCTCCTAATAAAAGTAGCTTGTCTATGTCCCCTCTATACACAGGTAAAATATTTCGGTGTTATTCATTAACACCCTGTATAAGCTGCAGGACCTATCCCTGAATTCAGGCCTACATGAAGTCTATGTGCAGTGTAAAGGCCTTGGGAAGGTGTGAAAACGAATACTTGGAATGTGTTGGTTTAGCACGCTGGGTTTCGTCTCGCGGTTGTAAATCTGAACTAGTGTGTGTTTTATTTTATTTTCCTGATGGCACCTGTCCTTGCTGCAACCGGTTCCCCAGGCGTGTAAGCGTTATATGGATTCCATCAGTGCACTGCAAGAATCGCATGCTTTTTATAGAGACCACACTGGAACTGTATCATAAGGTCTATAAACTGTATACGAGCTTTCGTTTATGCGTTTTGCAGCTTGCGATGACTTTACCCAGCCAATATTTCAGTTCTTGAACTTCATGATATAGCCCGCAATCTTATATGGGACAATAATTTTGCTTTCAGTACCTGTATTTCGTTATTTCCTCTAGGCTCTAATTGTGTGCTTATTCTGTATAGTGTTTTCCAGAATTTGGGATCTAACAAAAATATTATTTATGTAGGGATAGGCTACGTACGTATTTTAGATTAACATCCTTATCTACTCGTATACAATTCAATGGCCCTAAATAGCGTGCTCACTCGCTCGCCCGCTTCGTGAAAAATCTGGTATACTCGGCGATGTTCGTCTCTGGCAGTGTAAACTTTCACGAAGAGTACAAAATTAGGAAAACCGTTTCTTTATTATATAAAGCCTAAGTGAAATGAACACAATGAACAAATATTGTAATTTTATTTTTACTTACAATTTCCATAGCTCTGAACCACAAACATTTTTAATAAACTACCAGTGTAAATTTCTTAAAAATCCTGGAGTCAATTAATAATGGCGGGCGAATCCGGGGGCACCAGCTGTAAAATACTGTTGGTTTAACTCTTGAAATATCGCTGATAATAAAAATCCAAACAAACCATCCCTTCCCTTGAAACATTATATAATTTCTGAAAATTATACTGAATTGATCAAATAAAATTCACATCATATTCATCTGTCAACAAACAGTTGAGAAACGATACGTATTATGTGTTCACAGTTAGCTTTGGAACTGCATGATCGAATCTGAGATCGTTTTTTCAGACGGCGCTTTCTAATCGTGGAATGTACTCTGAAGCCGGAATGTTAGCTGTTTCATTAGGCTTAGTTTATGAATGATTCGCATGCAAGTGTTAATAAATATAATGCTTTAATAGTTATTATACTCTTAATTTTTAAATTAATTATTGTGGGCGAAGCCACGGGCACCTGCTAGTAGTGAATAAGTCAGTTTATGGTTTTACCTTTAGTTGGTCGTGAATTTATCTTGAGAGAATCCTGACCTCGAGTTTATTGTGACTACTTTCTTGAAAGAAAAGGTAGGCATACTTTGCATTTATATTTACGTTGTATGTCTCTTTATAAATTTGTTTCCTATTTATCTCGTATTTATCTAAAAATCATTCTCTCATACAAAACATAATTATAACGGAGTATCCCCGGCGAATAGAATAATTATTGATTATATTTAATGCTCGGCTTGCATCTGGATAATTAATGATAATAACTTTCAGCTACAAAATCAGTTTTCATCTGGGGATTTCCTGACTGAATGATAGGGTTATTTTACATTATGTATATTTATCAATTTGTTTGTAAGTTACGTTGACTTACTGTTCAATTAGACTAAACAAAATGGAAATTATAGACTACATACAAACATAAAGTTCACTACTTTTTTGATTCGCTATACAGCAGATTTCCGCTAATCCTGACCCGGCTCGTCCGGACATCCGATTAATCCGGGCGGGATTTTTAATCTGTTTATTTTAAATATTGAATTTTAATCACAAAGATGTTTTGTTTTGTTAATTCTACATCAGTTCGTAGGTTGAAAACTTAGGTATTCAGTTATATTAAGGCTTAAATTAAGCTGTAGGAAAAGTTATATTTATGAAAAATCATCGATTTTTATTGTTTTATCTTAGGTAATCCCACGAGAGTTTGAGTCTATCGTTAGATATTTAGATATTTACCTGATAAAATTCGTAAACTCGAGTTAGATTTATTAAGACTATTCCATGAATAAAAATTTAACGGATTACACAAATAATTTTTACTTTCTTCCTTTGTTATAAATAAAAAAAACTAATAGCTTGCTATATCACCATATATGAATCAACCATCCACGAATAGATTCTCGTTACCATGTTGTAACGATTGTTACCGATGGTGCATATATCCTAATTCAGGAAAACTAACAGCAGAACAGAATAAAAGCACACGAACTGGCTTCCACTGAATCGAAATTGTGTTTTTAACTAATGTGTGCATTTATATTTCAATTTTCAAAGAAGTTATGTTATATAAAATAATGTGTTTTCATTGTGTTCTCTGGCAGCATGTGACGTATTAGTCACGGCCTGTTGACACCTACATTTCCAGTAACGTGCTGACGTTTTGTCATGATAAAATCATACCCTCGTATTAATAGCTAGCGTTTTATAAGATAATCGATCGTGATTGGTCTATATCCGAGGAATTTTTAAACTTATTGGCTAATATCAATCACGCTGCGTATGAACGTAAAGGTCCATTTAAAACTTTCATTGCTGTACAGTACAGTACGTGCATTTTAAGGCAAATTCCGTTTAATCCGGCTGTCAGTGCCCTCTTGTATTGCCATTTCCAAAGTTCTCGTAGCAGTTTATTAAAATCAACAGACATTTTAGAGAATTTGAATTTATCATTTCTGAAATTGAATTTCCTTATAAAAAATCTGATGTGAAAGTCACATAACTTCCTCTGCCCAAATAAAATTTAGCAGTATTTGAATATCTTTGTACAGGATCGCTAATTATGCTATAAATACCTTATAGCCCCTCCTTTGAATGTTGCGACTAATAACGCAGGCTATGGACAAACTAAAGAAAAGAAGAAAAAACAAGTGACTGCACACGTTTATTGAACTTTCCGCCGTTCGAAATAATTTCCAAATTTATCGAATATTCCCCTCAGATATTTCTTTACTGTAAGCGTGGCCAACAATACATCTTTCTCACTTCACGTACTTATATAGAATAAGAGGCCGTGAATGTCCGCGTATTGAGTTGTTCACCAGACAAGACAACAAACAGTGGTTACCTTACAACAACCCTTCAGAGAAAAAATTGAGATTAAGAATGTGTGGTTGTATTCATTTCAATTTAAATACATTTTATAGGTGTATCATTTTATGTATTATGTTACGATACACACTACAAGAGAGCTTTATAGTTACTATCTTTTAATAGTTAGGAACAAGTGGCTTAGGGACACACGTGAAAGTGTTTGCACATAATGAGAGGGGCTGCTCTTGACACAATCACTCCCTGGGCGGGGTGACGTTGTAAGCTAATCTAACCTGAAATGACCACCACATTGTTAAGAGCTTCATTAGACTTGCCTCGTAAAGTAGGAGTACATTACACACGGAGTTTGATCAGTTCGGTACACTCGCTTACCAAACAAAGTCCCCCATCTATGAATAGGATGATGTCTCCCATATTTCTGAGCCATATACCTACATCTTTCGCTTTTTTATTGAAAAATCCAACGTTATAATTAAAAACTGTTTTTCACGTGAACTAATTGTGTTTAGCCGATGTCGCATTATTTTTTTAAATTTGTATCAAGTAGTATTTCTAGTATTCTGGCTATGCACACGAGAGTGCGTTTTGGTCCAATTTACTGGCAGTTGTTACTCGAAAAGGAAACCGATCGGTACAACAGACAGTGGAGGGTCGAAAGTGCGGGGGGAGGGGAATTGGGGGCTCACACCTGGAAAATTTGTAAATATTGAACTAATGAAAATTACGTTTTACGCTATTTAGCACTGAAAAACTAGTTACGAAATTTGTTTACCATACTGTAAGACATGTCAACTTAAAGAAGAAATCGTTACCCAAGTTATAATTAGCGTTGCCACCTGTCCCGAATTTGGCGGGACATCCCGCATTTTAAGAACATTTTCAGCGTCCCGAATTATGCCTAAGAGGGACGCATTATAAGTTATATATTGTTATTATTATTATTTTGCTGGCCTTTTCTTTTATAATGTTAGTGTTACTGTTACATTGCCTATTCAGTTTTGGCTTTGTAATGAATATATAGCATCTTTCTCTTATTAATAAATTGTTCCATGTACAAATTTAGGTATGAAGATCGGCGATATGCATATATTCGATAAATGTCCCCCCTTAGCCTTACCAAAAGGTGGCAACACATATTACTATTTATATGTTAAATAACACATGGAACAGTGGATATAGGCTAATAGGCCTACATTTACAAGTTCATTATTTTTTTATTGAATAAAATAATTAAATAGTTGACTAAATAGGGCTTAAATAACTTGAACAGAATTTCAGTTTCTTTTTAAATTTAATTTCGGGGGAGGTCCGGACCCCCTGGACCCCCCTTCCATAAGCCACTGAAATAGACATGACGGTCTACGGAATCTTTTTTTCATACTTTCTAGAACCCTTCAGTGGTATGCCGGTTGTAATAATTGTTACAGATTAGTATTATTGTAAATTAAAAAGTGTAAGATACGCCTATGGTATTGCACGCTTTTTCAACTCGGTAGGCCTACTCTAATATTTGTTTAGTTTTCTTCTTTTTTGTCCCGCGGGCCACAATTACAACCCGCAAGGCCGCCAGTTGGACAGGCCTGCTATAGGTACACAAATATAAATCTTCCCAATTGAATTGTGACAAACTGAATGCAGAATACCTCTATGCTATTAGACTATGCAACATTATTACAGCCTTAAGGACGCATTGCTTTAGTTAACTGTTTTTCTGTAACCATTAAAATATTATGGTAATTATAAAATAGGCGTGAGCACGATTATAACGAGGAAGGTCTCGGAGGTAAACAAGAACTCGTTCTGTCCACGCGACCATCACCATGAAGTGGAACCTGCCTTCGCGCTTCTGCCTGTCTTTTTCATCCCAACAACACTTTGCTCAGAGGGGTAAAATCTCGTTGAATGCATAGCAGTTACAAAATCAAGTAGGGAATTAAGTTATTGAAAAATCACTAATAATAGGGAAAATAACTAAAGAAAGATGGTGATAATCAGGGCCCGGATTCTAATGACATGTCATCTTTTTATTGATGCTGCATAGACATTGCCAACTTGTGGATAAATCCAAATCATGGCCTCTAGATTACAGAAATGCATTTTTATCAGGTCATTTTTTGTCATTTTATGCAATTTTATATTTTTAGGGCATTTATTTCATTTTTAGGTCATTATTTTGTCATTTTCATGTCATTTGCTTCCTTATTTAGTCATTTTCATGTATTTACATTGAGTGTATTAACTTTTTTTCGTCGCTAGCGCTGCTGTCTTTGAGGTGTTGTTTCTTTAATGCAAGAAGGAAAAAATCGGCGTTAAAGTGTTGACATGTCTCAGTCGGAAGTGAGAATCAAAGAAACGCCAAAATTTTGTATTATATTACTATTGTTATTAGATTGACTTGGCACCAGAGTCTGCCACCTGCTTGGATTTGAGAGTGTAAACTACTGTTTACCCTCAATAAACAACAATATAATCAGGCAGACCACAAAAGGATGTGCCGAATTTTGACTCACCAGTGCCTCAGTGCCAGTGTAAATTTCTGTGATAAAAGAACATTCACAACATTACAGTTATTTACAGTTTTTACAATTATGTAAAAACTAGTCTATAACTTTGTATGTAGAATAATAATTTTTTATAAATAAAATATCAGTTTTTAGGTCATTTTTTCTAATTATTAAGTCATTTTCTTAAAATTTAGGGTCATTTTATAGGTCATTTTTCAAACAATTTTAGGTCATCAGAATCCGGGCCCTGGTGATAATACATAAGAGGATTTTCATCCCCGCTCTATCCCTGTTGCATTGTATTTTTTTTTTTTTTTTTTTTTTAATTTAATTGTAATTTATTCTTGTATCAACCTATTTACCTCCTTGGCATTCATTACACTAGGTTTATTGCCAAGTGAGGTATTCTATACAGACAATTTTTCCTTTACTACATTGCAAGCTGGTGGTTGAAGTAATATGCTTATGTTTCTCAAGTTCTATAACATGACACTCCTCCATCCACTCATGCTGACTTTGCTATTCTCCTCTACTAATCAGCTGTCTGATCTCTCTTAATTGCATATGAGATTGAAGTTTATACTGTGGTAACATTTACCCTTACATGCGCTACATATTAATGCACTCAAAACAAGACTGGTCATAAAATCTAGAAATAAAATATACATTATCGATGTTCAATTAATTTTAAGTTTTTATTTATTTTTTATTTATTTATTTTTTTTTATATTTTTTTTTTATATTTATACAAAATATTTATACAAAACAAAACAAGACCACCCGAATGAGCAAGCGCTCGTGCTCGGGCACAGTTCAGCCATTTACATTACAAAATACATAAAGAAAATGTAATTAAATCAAAACCTAAAAAATAATAATAATAAAGAAAGAACAGAAAAGTAAAAAGAAAAAAGGAAAAGTACTAAGAACAAAAATTGAAACCCTGAGTTATTACAAATAAAATCGTTCCTTAATTGTCTACTAAGTACAGAGTGAAGTAACTTTTCAACTATGAAATAAGATTTTTGATAAACTTATTGAATTTTTTGTTGTTCATATGTACTATTTCTGGATGTGACCTAATTATAGAGTTATAGAGTCTTGGACCATAAATGCTATGTTTAGAGCCAGAAGAGGTGAAGTATTTTGGTTCTATTAAAGGTAATGTTTTATTTCTTCTAGTATTGTAGTTATGAGGATCCGATACATGTACGTTGCGGTATTTTTGAAAGTATTTTAAAAGTGTGAGCTTATAAATTTGTTCTACAGTCATCACATTAAATTCAGGAAATATCAATTCTGTTGGATATTCTATAGGCTTTTTTAAAAAAAAATTTATAATTCTCTTCTGTATTAGAATCAAAGGAGTCAATACAGATGTGCCACTTCCCCCCCAGCCAATGATACCATATTGGAGGACAGATTGTATTAGAGCTAAGTAGACTGTTCTTAAGACTTCAGTCGGTAAATATTGTTTTAGACAGACAAATTTGAATTGTTACAATGCAAGTGAAACTGCACAATTTGAGTCTTAACTTTTTCACTGCTATTGACGTATAAATGCGTCAAACAAAATTTGTTACAAGAGAGATATAAGATTAATAGAGCAATGCTTTATATTATAAAGTGAACCATTTATATTCATGTTAGACTTGTCATTCATGGAAATCAGCTATTCGATTGTAATTGTGTTCATTGATTTCAAAATTAGAAACCCACTGATGACTTTATTTGACGATTGTTTATGTAACTATTTGTAAATTCGGCTCTGATATGGTTGAGTTCATTCTTTACAGCATTTTTAAGACGTTCAAGAGAAAACTAATATTCCTTACGAGAGAACGAATTTCCTTTACTTGTGATAAATGCATTCGAAGATATAAATTTATACAGAAGCATAGACTGTATGCTATGCATCCCCAATAAAGAATTTAAAATATGAAGTTCTTCGTACGAGAAAAGGTAGTTTGGACACTAAAAGAAATAGCAGCTATTTAAAAATAGCGAGAGAGAAAAAGCTCCCCGTTTAGACTAGAGCTCTTGTTGTATCATACACTCAAAGAGAAGAGAAAGAAAGATATGCATGTTGGATGTACTGCGATCCATCAAAGTCTTGTAAAGAGCCCTGAGGGGCCCCCAAGACGATGCAAATTACAAACGCAGCGGTAGCGGTGGCGGCAATACTCTACAATACGTCTTCAGCCCACGACAAAGTTGCCTCTTTCAACTAGCAGTCTTTCTTTTGTGTGCCGTATCCTTTATACAAAATGATGGAACAAAGTAATACAGTGATCAACATATAGTCTCTTTGCCTTATCCGTAATATTCCTCCAAAGGTCTTAGCTGACTCAGTTTAAGTTTACGAGCGGTGCAATATACGATGTAAGACTAAGTTTAGTCTACAGATAATGATGGTGATACGTTATTACAGAGCGAGTCGATGTCGTTATTGACTAGCTGGAACAGGGGTTTCCAACTTTAGGAGGTCGGAGGGGTAATAATGTCCAGAAGTTAAGGGAGGGTTAACATGTCTAAGACCTAAAAATTTGGGGTTGCTGTATGGGACATGGAGACCCATAGGTTAAGGCTCCAAGATTATGACAAATGGCACATGAAAGTAGTAAGGTTGTGAGCTCTACGCACCGGCCGTTATTTTACCCCCAGGAATACTCCTGGTACTCATTTCTGTTAGAGGCTGAGTCGACCCCAGGGCTATAGTGCCACCAGACTGATTAGGCCAATTGAAAAATCTCAGCGACCTCATCGGGAGTCGAACCCGCGACCTTCCTGTTTGTAGCGCATTGCCTTAACCACTACAAAGTTTGGGGTTGTAGGCTACTTAAATATTAATATCGCCTAAGAAATTTGATAAATTCCAATGAAATTTTAACTAGTTTTTAACAAGTAATAACTACAATTATGTGGTAATGGAATTGATAATATTTTTTTTAATGGCAGTCATTTTGATTGAAAATCATGCATGTCAATAAGGGAAGTTTTATTTTTCTCAGAACATACGAGAGTGATTGGTATGAAATTTGGACAGTTTGAAGTGAAGGCTAAAGCAAATGAATTAAACTGAACAGATTTGGAACATGGCCTAGTATTTATTTGAATCTTTCGAAATTCGAAATATTTTTATGCATTTTATTTATCTATGAAAAAACCAGTGACGATCGAGCCAGAATTTTAAGTTCGGATGTTAGCTAGCTTCAACAGTAATCCACAAAAATTAATGTAAATCCATTGAATAGTCTTTTTAAAGGAATATTTTTACGCGAAAATGTAATTTAAAAACAAAAGTTATTTACCTGCAACATGCACTTTTTTTCTGTTGAAGGGCTTTTAAATGCCACCCCACTTCATAACCAATTACTTTAAATGTCTGTAACTCCGGTAATAATCGACATATTCACATGAAACCACTTTTTAAAGAGATCTCGAAGTAATTTTATTTTGTTTTTAATATGTGCCACTATTTCACATACATAATTCTGATCTCACTTTCTAAAATTAGGCAACAAAAGCAGTGGAATTACAAGTTCAAATTACATACCAGTACATAAAATGCATTTAATCAAAAGTGAAAACTTACTGATTTTTCATTTTAATTAAAAATATATAGGCTCTTAAGTTTCTAGGTCTGTTATCTTGTACCAGAAATTGTAAGTTTTTGTTATTGTGTTTTTGTTTTTAATTGGAAATTTTGTAATAATAATAAATAATAGGTCTACATCCTGGGCGTAGGGAAAGAGTTCGCTCACCTCACGCAGCGGGCCCGGATTCGATTTCTAGTCGGGACAAGTTTCTTAGGTGGGTTTTTTCAGGGGTTTACTCACCTGTGAGACGAATGTCGGGAGGTTTAGGCCCTCGTGGTCCCGGATATTATCTGACCGTCATTATCACCTTCATCCCATGTGGGCCTTGTTTGGTATGAGGTTGTGTGTTTGTATGTGTGCTGTGTGTTGTAAGAGTAATTTGCATAGCCTATGGGCTAGATTTCTGAGTCTTTTGTGCAGTTTTCTACTCTGTATAATGTAATAAGTATTTTATGCCAACGAAGTTAAATAGACGGTTGAAAGTTAAAAACTTGTTACGTTCTTATACATTCCAAGTTCCATATATTTTTTTGGGTATAAAACGCTGAAAGGAAATAACGTCCATAAGATAATGAAGGAATATTCGGAAGACAAGAAAAGAACTTTGTTTACGGATCGAAGGTGAACGAAGGATTATAAAAACTATCACGGAGAGATCTCCACCCTCCTAATTCTCTTCAGGAGAATCCGCCCTTCTCATGTAGGAAGAAATTAAGTAGGAAATTGGACCGAAACCACCTTCCCTAAATAAAGGTAAAGAAAAGGTTATTTACTTTCACTTAAAAAAAAGAATCCATCACAGCAAACACTGAGATTTAAAGACACTTTCACAAAAAAGTAATGTTCAAAAGACGCAGCCCATTTTCTAGATTACAGACTCATGTAGGACTTCCCAATATACCTCCAATATACGAGGGCGAATCAAAAAGTAAGTTACACTTCCAAGTTACGGCTATTTATGAAACCACCTACACATAGGCAACACGGCTATAACAACATACAATGTACGTCCTTAAAAATATGGATAGCAAATCTGTTTTCATTCCTGTGTACGTTATTTACTTGTAAAATATTTAAATTTATTTTATTTATTTTCTTACACAACAACTCGGTGAGAGTGTTCCTAATAAATACCAGCTATACATATACACACAATCACACTAGGGCCTATACATACAATTACACACATTAAATAACATAAACTATTTATACAGCAATAGGCCTACCGTATAAATATATGAGTGATGTGTATATATATTCGTAGGTGGGAGGACTATATTAGGAGAGATTATTATAATGCATCTAAAAAACCTTCTGATTCTCTACATCGCTTTGGCTTTAACCCCCTCATATGTAATAATAATAATAATTTTTTTTAAAGTCTCGTCCATTCAAAACTTACTTATGACACGTAAAAATTATAATATATAAAAATATAAAATAATAGACATTAAAAACAGAAATAGTAATAAAAATTCAAAATATAACATGTAACATTAAAGACTTTTAAAAAGATACCGAAAATTACCTAAAAATTCCAAAAAAATGAAAATGACGAAAAATGCAAAATAATGCCAGAACAAATGCCCTCGTTTCGTCAATTAATTCATTATACACTTTCAACTTTCGTACATGTAACATGAAAGACTTTTAAAAAGATACCGAAAATTACCTAAAAATTCCAAAAAAATGAAAATTGCGAAAAATGCAAAATAATGCCAAAACAAATGCCCTCGTTTCGTCAATTAATTCATGATACACTTTCAACTTTCGTGTGCAAAATCATCATGAATGCCTTTTTGTAGTAATTACCCTACACTATTACCGTTTTTTAAGCACTTTTTTCTTCTTCTTCCGGGAAAGATACTTTTCAACATAGCATCAATGGGTATACAACCCCGTGTGTAGGCCATGTGTTTATGCACCTAGGCAAGCCTGTGTATGCACAGCTTTACATTTAATCTGGTCCCTAACCCAATAGGGTACTGTACCGTACAAAATGTACTGTACGTTTGTTGGCTGCTTATTCTTTTGGCAGTAATTTTAAAACCCCGTTACAGTAACACTTTCCATGCTTCGCACGCCAACCATTGTACGCGGTGAATATTGAATTTAGCCGAGATTTCGTTTCGCATCCTAATGATTCAGCACCTTGCTCTGTTTTTAAAAAGCCTCCTGGCACGACCTGGGGACACAGTTCCATTCTTTTTATCAACAGATTCTTTCTCTTCTGGTGGCGACCCTCAATCTCCCCCCCCCCCTTACGCCTTTCTATGGCTCACTCTTTACATTCTTTCTCTTTCTATCGGCCTTTTTCTTTTGTCTTCTTTCTCTTCCTGTCTGTAAAAGACTAACTATGTTTCATCGCACCTGTATCTGGGCTAATGCTCGCCAAAATTACCTTTGTTTTCTTTATTATTACTAGGGCCCGGATTTTGATGACATGTCATCTTTGAACTGGAACATCATAAATGTTGCCAACTAGTGCTGATATTCTGATCATGACTCCTAGATTATAAAAATGGTAATTTTAGGGACTTTTATGATCATTTTTAGAATTCAGTCTCATTATTTGGTAATTTTTTTATTATAATTTTACGCTTTCTTTTTCCACGTTTCGTGTTTCTAGATAATTTTTTTTAATGTAAAGTCATTATTTTCTTATTTTATGTTGTTTCTCATATTCTATAGAGTTTTTATGCATTTACTTCACATTGAGTACTATCGGAACTCTAAATAAATAATCTTGTTATAATTTTAATTTGGGTACAGAAAAAGGTGTTTGCTGTTTGCATTTAACCGTATCTATACGTAGCCTATAGGCCTAATTGAGCGAACAACGTAAATGTAGAATACACACAAATCTAATGAATAAACTAGTATTTAAGACATTTTTTTGTTTTTGTTTTTTTTAATTTTTATTTTTGCAGTCATTTTATAGCTATTTTTTTTTTTATTTTTAGGTAATCAAAATCCTGGCCCTGTTTATTATTACCATTAGTTTATTGGTGTAATTATTAAATTTATTAGGCCTATTGTTATACTTTATTTTAGAGGTTTCTGGAGCCCTATAGGCCCTATATATAAGAATAGTGGCTTGGTTCTAAAAGGGCCAATGTCAATTTCGTGCAAAAATGAGATGTATGCATTACTGAGCTCACCTAGTCTCTATGTTTCGTATACTACAAGTGCCATTGTCTGTTGCTATTAGTAGACAATAGAGGTCAATGTCGGAAGTTCTCGGCAAAAAATGTTACTTTCATAAAGGCTTCAAAGTCAGTTATCTCAAAAGCAAGCTTTATGACATTGGCCCTTTTAGAACCAAGCCACAGATTATAAAAGAGCAGTTAGATCAATTTTTAATGTGCAGCAGAAACCAGAGCTGATACAGCAAAAACTAAACAAATGTAAGCACGTGTGAAATGAAATTTTAAGGTTTATTCAAGAGAAGACACTAATTGACAGGACACGCAATTATAAATTAGGGGGAATAGCAAATTCGATATATAAAATTTATTTAAGATAGTAGAAAATACTGGAAACAACATATAAGTACGAGCATAGGCGTAACCAGGCCGACAATATGGGGGGGTTATAACATCCGCGGGGTCTGGGGTGTATGAAATACCCCCCAGGGAGAGGGGGGTCCGGGGATCCTCCCCCGGAAAATTTTAAAAATTAAGATGCAAAATAAAGAGTTTTAAGCTTCCGGGGGTGTTCCCCCGGACAATTTTAAAAATTAAGACGCAAAATAACGAGTTTTAAGCTTCCCACGCTTTATACTTGTATTAAGTAATTTATGGGCAGACTTAAAAAAATTATACAATTTTCATTTTTTTAATCAATGGGGGGGGGGGGTTCAAACCCCCAAACCCCCCCCCCCTCGTTACGCCTATGAGTACGAGGGATGTTCTGAAAGTAAGTTTCGTCATTTTTTTTTCACATGGAAACTTTATTACCAAAACAAATACACCATGCAATCATGAAATATACCCCTTGCACTATTTTTCAACATAGTCTCCACCGACATTGAGACATTTGTCATAGCTTGCAATCAGTTTGAAGAAACCACTCTGGTAAAACTCGGTGCCCTGCTATGCAAGGAATTATCGCACAGCCTTCTCCACCTCAGCATTGTTTTGGAAGTGACGTCCCGAGAGTGCGGCTTTCATTGCATGGAGCAGGTGCCTTCCTTCACTGAACATGCAACACCAGCGACCAACAATTTGATGAGACATGACCTCTTCACCATACACAGTCTGTAGGCGTCCATGGATGATGGACACACTAGTCCTACATGCCCATTCATACCGGATAACAGCATGTACTTCCATTGTCGACCACGTTTTCAGTACACGTCCATCTGCCATCGTGATTTGTACTCAAATAACCTCGGGCACGCCAGTCTACTGCTACTCTCTCTTCTTCGGGACTCTACTCATGCATCGTTTCTCCTCTGCTGACGCTCTTTCCGTCGTTGAACCAGCAATAGGTGTCGATTCTTATGGCAGTTGTTTGCTTCATCTGCTTTACCATCTTCACTTTTAAAAAAAACGACGAAACTTACTTTTGGAACATCCCTCGTAGAATGGTGGAAAATTGGCTGGTAGAGGAACTAAATAAGATAGACCCTTAGATGGGAAGAGAGAAAGAGGAAGACCTCCAAGGAGATGGGTAGAGAATGTATAGGCATCTTCAGAGGAAGACGCTTGAACGGGTAAACCAACAGGATACATATCCTAGTAATGAAAGAAGAAGAATAGTCATTTGAATATTTCACACTAGGTTTTATTTCATCTGATTATTTTTTCTTCATCCTTGTCCAGCTCTCTTCCATCTGTCTATCTGTCTGTCTATCCTTCTCTCTCGTTCTCTCACTATAAAAGACATCGAAACTCGATCTGCGCGCAGTATCTGGTTTCAAAACCTCGCCAACTTTACTTTTTTTTAAGTGGCTTCTTTTAGAGATCCATCTTGTTCTGTTCCCTTGGAGATATCACGTCAGTGCCAGCAGCTGGATCGCTTCTGAGCTAACTTCCTGGAAAGAGGACGAGAGAAATAAATGGATTGAGAGAAATACAAGGGTAGCAAACTGTATTAACTCAAAACCCCTCCTAACCTCTCTTTCTTTCTATCTCTCTCTTGTAAAATAAAATAAAAAATCCTTCTGCTCAGAAGGAGGTCTGCCTATGTAATCATAACAGGGAAAAATGAATATCTCATTAGGTTTTTTTTTTTTTTTTTTTTTTTTTTAAATGGAGAGAAACATTTGAATGCTGTCGAATGGAGATATTCAGAAATCTGATCTGCTTGTTTACATCGTGCTCTTTTAAAATTGATTTAGTTTTCTTTACATACGATGAAGTCCGAACTTTGAAGCTTTTTATGCTGTTGTTAGGCAGAAGTAACGAAAATATATTTGTGAAAGTAATAGCCTTGTTAAAAAAGATTAAAAAATAAATAAATAAATAAATAAATACTTGTAAAATTATCCACCATTTCGAATGTACAAACTCAAAATTATTATATTTCTTTTTAGAATTGTAACGTAACCCATTAATGATATAGTTTTTTTTCACTGAATAAAATTCATATGATAGTGAGGCAACCCGATATTAATTTTAGGCCAAATTATATTATGCTGCGTTTCCTTAAAGAGTAACTAAATTTGTTTCTTTTCTCAGAGAAATATAGTGCCATCAAGTTAATGGTTAATTTTAAATAGGCCTATGCCACCTGTTGTAAATAATATTATATAGTAAATTTTACCTTCCACTTTTTTCCCCTCTATTATTTCCTAAAACCCATTGAACGTCACATCATAGTTTATTTCTAAATATTAAGAAAAGTCTTTAGAAAATTAATTTTATTGCTGCTATAGGCCTACTTTATTTCCAAAATTTTTACAATTCAAATACTTTTGTGCATTATAACACTTTATTTCGGTTATTTCGCAATGTCTTTTTTTTTCAATCTATATAGCATGCGAGATCTTAGTAACAGCTGATCGCCGCGTTCAGTCATTTTTTCTTTTTGTGTAGCTAAAAAAATCTATGATCGAAAAAAGCAGTCTTATGCAACTTGCCTATAATGGTTTTTAAGATACTCATCTTAATAAAATGTATTCAAGGCTCATTGCATAATGTACTAAGTCGTATACTAATAAATGCCATGTACTACTGTATTTTAAAATGATAATGAAAATTCAATTTTTGATCCTAATGGGTAAAACTTTTTTTCATTCATTGTAGTTTTAGTTAATTATATTATATTTACCTAGTATTGTTTAGCGCTGTATGGTGAAAATTACTATATTATGTTCGGATAATTGATTAATTTTTCATACTTTTAACTGATAAATTAGCTGCAGAACTTTAAACCCCTAAAACTCGGCAATGGGATTCTCCGAACTAATATACAAGTTACACTAACGCAAGACTATTGCCCAAAGCAATGCGTACCTTCTCTACATCGGTCGGCGTTTTCCTATTTCCCTCAAACATTCGCAGTATAAAGAAAATAGCTTAATGGCCCGGCATCGCCAGGGTTTTTTATTTTGTAATTTGAAATTAATTTATGAAGGACTTTCGATTTTCAAACTCTAGGTCCTAATATAGGTGTGTAGAATTTAAAATGAGGAAGAACAACTTAACGCTCTCAAACTATCCCTTAGAAAATGTTTGATGTAGCTTTTTAAGGCTCATGGAGGACTTCGAATTTTACACACTATAACTTACATGGGAAGGGTTGAAATAAGAATAAACAAATTCTGGTAACATAAAATTATACTGTCTTTTAAGGAATATTTTATTTCTCACTGTCATGTTACCATACAACCGTTTCGGGGCTGAAATCAAAAAGAAATTCAATATCAATACGAACTCTTATTCTATATCAAAATGTGAAAATTATATTCTCCATGTCCAGGGGAGAGAAAGTTATGTGGCTCCATCACATTGTACATTACTAGGAGGTGCCCGTGGCTTCGCACACGATAATTCTTTTAAAAATTAAAAATTAAGAGTGTAATAATTATTAAAGCATTATATTTATTAACACTTGCACGCGAATCATTCATAAACTAAACCATTAATAATATTAATGAAACAGCTAAAATTCCGGCTTCAGAGTACATTCTACGATTAGAAAGCGCCCCCTGGGAAAATTATATCAGAATCGATTATGCAATTGCAAAGGAACCTGTGAACACATAATACGTATTGTTTCTCAACTGTTTATTGACATGAATATGATGTGAATTTTATTTGATCAATTCAGTGTAATTTTCAGAAATTATATAATGTTTCAAGGGAAGGAATGGTTTGTTTGGATTATTATTATCAGCGATATTTCAAGAGTTAAACCATCAATATTTTACAGCTGGTGCCCCCGGCTTCACCCGCCATTATTCATTGACTCCAGGGTTTTTAAGAAATTTACACTGATAGATTATTAAAAATGTTTGTGGTTCAGAGCTATGAAAATTGTAAGTAAAAATAAAATTAGAATATTTGTTCATTGTGTTCATTTCACTTAGGCCTTATATAATAAAGAAACGGTTTTCTTAATTTTGTAGTCGTCATGAAAGTTTACATTGCAAGAGACGAACATCGCCGAGTATACCCGATGTCTCACGAAGCGGGCGAGCGAGCAAGCACGCTATTTAGGGCCGTTGAATTGTATAAGAGTAGATTTTCGTAGATTCCGTTCTTCGTTATTTATTTACACCAATGAATAAATTATAGGCTATCGATAGCTTTTCAAATTTTGTCAAGCCCAGTATCATGCCTTTCCACAGCTACCTGTGAACACGGCAAATGATACACTGTTGTCATGAGAACTGTACATGCAATGTGATTTATATTTGATGAATTCTTTGTAATATTTATAGAAGTTATATAATTTATCAAGGGAAGGAGTGGTTTGTTTGAATTTTAATGTTGACCGCTTTACTTCCCGGGTTCACCTGGATGTGTGTGCAAAATTTTGTGCAAATTGCTCAAGAAATGTAGATTTGTAGGCCAACAGGGAACATACATACGCATATACTCACACACACACACACTTTCGATTTTATATATTAGATGTGTGATTACCGTTATACAGGGAAAGTAAAATGTTATAATATTATTCCAACGTATGTAGCCTACAATAGGTTCTTCAAAATGTTGCGAGGACTGTTAAAAATTGAACCAGTTATTTATTATTATTATTATTATTATTATTATTATTATTATTATTATTATTATTATCGGGATGAAGGATAGGAAATTATTTTCTAAACCTATTCAGGCTCCCAGTGAAGAATTTGAGGAAATTGATCTGCAGGAATCTGCATATACTGAGTGTAGCCTACATTTATTAAGTGCCAGTATGGTACTTTATGAGATTGTGTGTGGGGACGAAAAATGTCTGTCCGTCTGTCTGTCCGTCCGTCCGTCCGTCCGTGTGTCTGTACGCGCGATAACTCAAATACGCTTTGTCGAATTTTAATGAAACTTGGTATACACGTTTATAATGTCCATGGGAAGAACCCTATTGATATTGAACCAAATCGGTTCACCGGTATCGGTGTAATGCCCAATTTAGTGC
Organism: Ectobius pallidus; assembly: GCA_964059195.1. Taxonomy (NCBI): domain Eukaryota; kingdom Metazoa; phylum Arthropoda; class Insecta; order Blattodea; family Ectobiidae; genus Ectobius; species Ectobius pallidus. The sequence goes on from CAXKWD010000006.1 coordinate 165,107,035, forward strand.
CTATTTTAATAGAGAAAGGCGCCATAACTCAAATACGCTGTATCGGATTTCCATGAAACTTGGTATACTCATTTATGACGTTCATGAGAAGTGCCCTATTGAATTTGAACCTAATATGTTGACCGGTACCGGAGTAAACCCCAATTTAATGTCTACTTTAAAGGCGCAATAACTCAAATACGCTTTATCGTATATTTATGAAACTTCGTATACGCATTTATAATGTCCATGGGAAGACGTCTATTTATAATAGATAAAATCGGTTGACCTGTTTCGGAGTAATGCTCAATTTAGTGCCTATTTTATGGTAATATACGTATTCGAAAGAATTTATAAAAAAAAAATGAAAATCAATTATCTTGACAACACTGCCTATTGTTTTACTGTTATCTTATAAGGCCTTGGAAATTAAAATACAGGTAGCTATGACAAAAAACACTATCGATTTACAAGCGCTTATCCAACTAGACCGTTAAAATGACCCCGGTGGCCGAGATGGTAACGCTTTGGCCTCACATTCTGGAGTCCATGGTTCAAAACCCGAAACCGGCCAATTTGAATTTTTTTTTTTGACATTTTTATGTGAGTGTGCGATTGTCTTGATATCACATATCTGTACAGTTCAGGTGATGCTGGAAGATTTTAATCTCATTTAGAAAAAACAAGACCTTTGTTCTTCCGTAAGCCCTGCTTAATGAATAAATCTGGAGCTTAACTTGGAAATCAATTTAAAAAAAAAACATATTCTGCATATCATAATTGCAGTCATAACTGTTTAAACAAAAACATACTGGCACTTTGTTACATCAGTTTACCTGATTTTATTTATATATCGTATATGTAAGACTTTTTCTCAAAATTTAGCTCTTATGCCTCCCAGTCTTGAATCATTGTCGTAACTGGTGCTTCTACCTTTGAAGCTAGTATTGATGAATTTCTGTTCCGATAAACTGAATTATGCTGTATGTCCTCATTAGGGGTTACGTCGTGTCTAAACTCGTATATTCTAACGAAGAGAAAATACTACCATATCCTGTTTATTTGGAAATTAGAGTAGACAGTTCAGAAAGTTTCACATATACTGTATGGGAATATGAAGGGAATAGAAAAGATAACCTCCGTCCATTTGAGCTGTTTAATTTTGCATGCATATGGAGGGCCGGTAATAAGATTTGGTTCTGGATTTATGGTACAGTATCTCCCTACAGCAGTAATGTATATTCATGTTCCTGTAATGAGATCCCCTAAATTTACTGCTAATAATTTACTATTTACTCGTTCACAAAATTGATGTTATCGACGTAATCATTGAGTGGTGGTGGCCACTAAGAGGTGATAATTTGTGTGCAGTACTGTTGTTTCCGCAAAAACTTGACACTCACTTTCAATATTTGGTTTTGTTCGTATTTTTTCGCATTTGCTGTCCAACCTTTACTGAATTTAGGCTAATTAAATTTTTCTTTTTCTCTATCTTTCTTTTTCTTAAATTCTCTTTCCTATCACACTGATTTATTTTTCCATCAGTATTTTTGCCTTTGTGTTCTCTCGTTCTTCTTGCTCTTCTTTCGCCATTCTTTTCTATTTCCTTTCTGTTTTTCGCATATTGCACTATGATTGGTCATTTAGGTAGTCGTTCGCATAAACTAGGCTTCAAACACTCGTTTTTGTAGGCCTACATATTTATTTCATTTCCTTTCTGTTGTTAAAGAGTGTGTTCCTTCTGTTTCTTCTTTTCCTTTCTTATTTTATTTCTTCTCATTCTTGCCCCTTTCTTATATCGACATTTTTCTTTTCCTTTCATTTTTATTCATTCCATTCTTACATTTAGCTTTTTTTCTCCATTCTTCCATTCTTTATCTTTCTTATGCCCGATTTCTACAAACTTGTGAATTACCTATGGGCAAATTGTCCATGGGAAAATTAGTTCCATTTCACCCACAATGATATAATGAGCAAGGCCTTGGAGTTGTACAGTTATTTTAATTCAGAAGGCTTTGATTCTCATTGTTTACGATCCTGTGAGAGTTTAAATTTTATCCAGCCATCCATGAAAGGATATATTAACCCGAAGATTTACCCTTGGAAAGATCTAGCCCGAGTTTGTAGGAACATTTTTCCTGTCATTTTCATATTTACCCAGAGGACATTTATCTAGAAACTCGCCACAAGTGTAGGTGATTGCTATCTTTAAATTATTTGAGTTTGTGTGGTGTTATTCTTGTGTAAATTCTGTCCATTGGATAATTTACTCATAGGTATTTCGCGAGTTTATAGAAACCGGCCTCGTTTATTCCTTTTTCTCGTCCTTGCGTTTCTTATATCCTTTCTTTCCTTGCTACACATTTGCCTGCTTAGCGTACCACATATATTTATTCGTATGTAAACTAGCTGATATTTATTTCCTTCTTATCTTTTATTTATTTTTTTTTTTTTTCCGTCCACCAATCCTATGTTCTGTTTTGTTGTTAATTTTTATTATACTAATTATGCCCTTCTTGTATTCTGTTTTTCTGTTCGGTATGCTTTCTTACTTTCTACCAGGTGTAACGTCGTCATATGCAAATTCATTTTCGAGATCAATATAATTTTTGGAAACTTAGAAAGTGGTTTTAGAGTTGCGTGCTATACGAATAAATTGCTTTCTGTTTAATACATTCTTCTCAGTGTGTAACCGATTCTTTTTCCGATAAAGTAATCGATGTAAAGTGCTGACTCCATTAGTTTGTCAGTCAAGAATTGCCGGCCATTATTCATTGTCGGCAGAGATCTTTACTTATTGTTCTGCTGATTGTGCAATTTGTGAGAAAGCCAGTGAATGACGTGCGGTTGTGTTAACGGAAAAGTTGTCTCTTGTAGCGGTTTTGCACGGTCAGAAACCCCGGAGAGAAGAGAAGAGTTAAACTCGACACATTTCACGCTGAAAATTCAATCTAGACTGGCAGCTGTGTTCATTAACACGCCACCGCCACGGCTATAGGCAACTTCTCTGACAGGCGTGTGTTGCGGGCTTCCAACCCTGTCCAGTTCTACATTTTTCCTCCTGTAGAGAATACAGACGTATGTATTTTTCATATTCGCAGTGATTGGAATGGAGAATTTTATTCAGAGGGACGTTGTGTCCATAGTATTATTCCATTGTCAATTCTCATAATATAAGATTGAATTTTGAAGCTACAATACAAGTTAGGCTACTGCAAATTATAACCGAAATTTCAAAATGTTATTTCTGTTCAGTTTTAGACAAGTATATTTCAGTTATTTTTATTTTCCTGCTGAGCTCTACAATTTGCTTTTAAATTACATTGCTACTTATGCTCAGTAATGAAATGCTTAGAAATTTAACCTATTAAAAAAAACATAAATTATTTTTACACAGCATAAGCTACTAGTCTAGAGATATAGAAACCGTGATACATACATTAAATTAGTCATAAGTAATACTAGAAATTCTTAAATTATTTTTTAAATGTATTTGTCCATAAAATAGAAGTCTTGTATTAGTAGGAAGAGGACAGTATCAAACTGAATACTTGCTAAATATAGTCAACCCTCGATATAATTCCTCTCTTACAGTGCCACCCTCGCACTGTGCCAATAAATGCAAGTGAACGGATCTTCTCCCATATAAAATACATAAGAAACCTCATTACTGTACCAATTCATTTAGTGCCAGTGAATATAAGACAAGATTTTTACAAAATATAGCTTGCAATAATTTTTCTTTCAGTTTCAGAATTGTTTTAAAACTGGCGCGAATGTTAGGAAGATCATTTAAGGAACATACTGTACTGTATTTCCAAGAAATGAGTGCTCCCCTGCCACTAACTGTAAATGCAATGCGGTGGAATTAGCAAGCTATGTTAAGAAGTCGTACAGACAGACCGTGTGTGGGTGGAGCAAGTAGAAAGAGCCCTTCTTACAATGAGATATTCCAAACTTTCACTTCTTTTAGTATTCAGGTCTAAACACTACACAGTACTCTGTTAGAGTTAATCCCTTGCATGGTTTTCAACCTCTTTGTGTGCTGTAGCACTGGACATATACAGTAATAAATTGAGTTACTGTACAGTATCTTATTTTGTTCTAAAGTTCTCTATAAAGTGCCATTTATTTAATTTTCTCTGACAATAGCCTAGAGAACAGTAAATTAGTACAGCACTTTATTATGCCGGTTTTATTTTAAAAACTAAATTTCGTTTTAGTGCCACCCTCGCTTTGTGCCACCTAATGTTAGGGGACGAATGGTGGCACTATATCGAGGGTTGTTTGTACCACCTCAGCTCAAGTCTATTGGGTTTATTGATAAACCCGTGGATTTCAAAAGTTTTTGTCACGCTCATAACGAGTGTTATTTTCCTACAACTCTTCCAGCAAGCCTGCCTACACTTAGGAACACTTTTTACCCCTACAGCACTGAGTGGATATTTCGCATCACATGGGAGTGACGTGAGCGGAATGGTTTCATTCAAATAACGTGAAATGGCAATTAAAACTCTGAATACTGGAGATATGTAGGTCAGGTGAATACATGTCTGTCATATGCACTGCAGTACAGGTGAAAACATCACACTTCTCGCTTCGTGTCCATTCAGTATTGAAGAGAACTCACAGACGTGAAAAACTGTTTACCTTTCACGTGTAGAGACCAGTCAACCGAACTTCGGACGTGTATGTGAACACAGAAATAAAATAAATACGATAGGAATACTTGTCAGCAGCCTATCCGTCCCGCTGAGCACGCCTTTCATCAGAATTCAAATTTTCCTTGGCAAAGCCTTATCAAAGAGTAAAGCAGAAATTTGTATATTAGCTATTTAAATAATAATAGTTATTAAGTGCCAGTATGGTACTTTATGAGATTGTGTGGTGTACGGGAAAATGTCTGTCCGTGTGTCTGTACGCGCGATAACTCGAATATGCTTTATCGGGTTTTCATGAAACTTGGTATATGCATTTATAACGCCCATGGGAAAAATCCTATTGATTTTGGACCAAATCGGTTGACCGGTACCGGAATAATGCCAATTTAGCGGCTGTTTTATGGTAATTATTATTATTACTGTTGTTATTATTATCAAAATAATAATTTTGCCATACTTCTTCCTCTTCTCCACCCCACTGGTTAGTTTTATTTACTCCATCTTAATTTTTATTTAATTGTATTAGTTAGGCCTACAAATCATTTTATTCTTTATGGACATGATAACCACATTAATTTTGCACAAATTAATTTCAGATCGATACATTTTATGTAAAGTTGGAAGATCTCGTTTCAATTCGTTTATGAGCATAATAGGACCAAGGGGGGCAGAAACGAGGAATCATTTTTGAAAACTGAAAAATCACTATAACTCCCTTTAATATGAAAAATATTGCATCCGTTGGTCCTTTTTGTGCCTACATAAATAAATATGATATTGTAAATTTTCTAAATATGTGAAAACCTGGCCGAGACGAGAAGAATTTTTGTTTTTGTTTTAACACAGCACATTTTATTGAAGTTTTATTTCTTACCACCTTTTTACATGTATGTACATCCGTATACACACACACACAGCATAGAGGCCTACATCACTCCATCTGTCTCGTATACCGTTCATTTACTTGAGCCTGTATGCTTCAGCATTCTCTTTTTTCTGTCACATCTTCACACACACATACCCACACATATGCGTAACATGTTTGTGATGCTAGTTCTGTGAAGTAGCAAGAGGTGTGCTTTTTGTAACGGATACGCTTAACGCAGGTGGTGATATTCGATACTGTACAAAGCGGGCTTTATCAATCACCTGTCCGCACCTGTAAACTGTGTGAATATATGATACTGCACTAGCTTTTTGTTCACATCAAACTCACGGCCATTTAGACCCACTTCCCCCCCTTTTTTTTTCATTGTGCAAGTCCTATCTGTGCAAGCCTAGTTAATTTCGAGTCAAACTCATCTGAATACACTGGTTTAACCTAGTTTGAAGGGTTTGAGTTATTAAGCTTCTGAACCACACACGCATTTAAATCAAATGTTCGAAATCTAGAATCCATAATTCCACCGTACTTATATCGTATAAAGTGCATTCACCGGGAATCGGGCGAGCGATCGCCGCTCTACTTTTTAGCTACCTCCGCTACTTCCATCTCCAGTGGAAGATTCAAGTAATACAATACCCACAAGAAAATCAATTTCCGTATTTAATTCGCCTATCTTGAAGTAGATGTTGAGAACGCTGTCCCCTCTGATCTGCACGTATCAGGCAATAACGTGTAAATTTTATGTGGACGAAACTTCGAACTTTTAAGTCCCCTTATTATTGTTTGGAAGTTCCCAACTTCCTGAGCCGTTTAACTGTTTAGCTCAACCTTACAAAATTTTCTGAGCTCGTTTAGGTTAATTTTGCGGTCATGCATTTTTTAGGGGGAAGAGCTGAAAGGCATATAATGTAAGAAGAGTGATTTTAAGTGCATTTGCGCAGCTTGAATATCTAATGGATATAATAATTGCTCAGATCTTGAACGCTAACTTAGGACTTATTTTCACCCATTATGGTCATTTATCATTTGTTTATGAACGAAAGAGTCATTTCAATTTGATTTTTTCTCCCGCCGGACCCAAAATTTGACTTCATGACTTAGGAAGTTTATGTACTCACTTTTTATACGCGCCATAACTACCCTTAGAGATAATAATGACCAGGGCCCGAATTCTGATGGCATGTCATATTTTTATTGATGGTGCATAGACGTAGGTAATTTTTGTCATTTTATGCGATTTTATATTTTTAGGGCATTTATTTCCATTTCACGTCATTATTTTGTCATTTTCGTGACATTTGCTTCCTTATTTAGTCATTTTCATGCATAAATAAATTAATTATCTTACTATAATACAACATTTTAGGATCTACTTCAAGAACAATTTTCTTTTCTACTCAGATGCTCCAATCAAGAACAAAGAGTAAAGTTTTTAGACCTACAACATCCTTTCAGCATATATATATTTTTTACAATTATGTACAAATTAGTCTATAACTTTGTGTGTACAATAATATTTTTTTTTATAAATAAAATATCAGTTTTAGGTCATTCTTTATAATTATGAAGTCATTTTCTTTAAAATTTAGGGTCATTTTAGGTCATCCGAATCCGGGCCCTGATAATGACTGTTGGCCAACAGAAGACTGATAAATAGGGACCGACTGAAAATAAATACTCTTTGGTAAAATAAAATGATTTCGGTGTTAACTTCCTTCTATTTCGTTAAATAAAATACGTTCTGTATTTACGCATTAAAATACCACTTCCCCCGACTTGTATATAAAATCCTTCATTTCTGTATTCTATAGCTCAACAACCCATATTGTAATGTGAATGAATTTGTTAATTGTATCTTTCCCCAGTGGATTTTTAATATTGTAGTTTTAATTATATTTTTAACCTTATTATTTACTTGACTCTGCCTATTACATGTTTGAGTAAACATCGCCGAAGAAAATTTTTTAATTTGTATGAATCGTAACTTTCGATTTTGACATTCTTCGGTCTCTGCTGTAATCAGTCACATGTATTTGTACACATTTCTCAATTTACGTAAGGAAGATGCGTATTTCGCGATTAGTTACATGTCTCACATTCGAACAAATTCGCGATATTCCGGGGATTTAATTTGCTTAATAGCAAGATGTAGGTAAATAGCCTATATCTAAGGAAATATGTTTTGTAAAATTTCTCGCTTATCGCTGTTACAAAAAAAAAAATACCGTCCCTACTGATAAAGGACGATTGAAAATGTGAATTTTAGAAAAATAATTTAATATTTAAAAATTATAATTAAATAAGCAAAATATCTCTTCAAACGAATGCTCTAACTATTGAACTATGTCTTGCAAAAATAACTAAAAAGTATAAATAACAAAATTTAAATAGTTGATTTTGAAAATGTCTAAAAATTAATTTTCAACGCTTCTTTTAAAAGAAGTTATGACTCATTAGGTATTTCCATGCTAAAGTTTTGTCAAAGTTCGGTTAAAATAATATTATCACTTCTAGTGGTGTGTCCCTTGATTTTTGGGGGGGGGGGGTACCCTGTTTCAGCTTAGGCCTACTGTGTTTTTCAGTGTGCAGCAAAATTACAAGAGGCCATTCGCTTTACCTTCCATCCAGAAACAAACTAGGGGGTTTAACCTTTAATCCTAGGCCATCGGCCTGCTTTGAGCTTGCATATCTTAGATTTATGATAACATTTGTAATCACTCTAGTACTGAGAACCGTTATGACTAGGGCAAGGCATTTGATGATTTTGCATATTTTTTATATGAAAATTGAAGATAGCTGGAATAGGCTATGTAAAATGTGTATCATGAAATAATTCATTAAATAAGGGCAATTTGTTTTTGCATTGTTGGCCTTATTTTGCAATTTTCGTCATTTTCAAGAGAGATGTCATTTTTGGGGGAATTTTAGGTCATTTTCTGCATTTTTAGGTCTTTTTCGGCATTTTAGATCTTGTTTCAGTGGAGCTTGAGAGGAACTTTTCCATATACAAATAGTTACTTTCAAACAACAGACAACTGTTTTTATTTGGGAATCTCCGCCAAGTGTTCATAGTTAATTTTAATTCAGGTTTATTGTAAACACCATAGCAGTTTCTCTTGTAGCAATAAAGAATTATTTTTTTCTCTCTTTTTAAATGGCACATACGAGTATTTGCTAGGGGCAATATGATGGGCATGCCAGTTCAGATTTAAAAAAAAAATCACTAAGGGTGTCCAAGTAGTATAGATTTGCTTAGTTATTTTATTGGTGTGTTTTATATTGTAAATACATATATAACGCACTGTCATCCGTAAAATTGCTTTTAGCAATTCATTACTTTAAAAAAACTAAATAGTCTACAAGTAATAATGGAAAATTTATTGGTCTTTTTTTTCAAAATTATATGTAATTTTTTCACTACTTTTAGGTCATAAATGCATGTTTTATTTTGCTATGGTCATTAAATGCCTTGCCCTAGTTTTGACCCTCATAAGACTAGTTTGGGTGTATAGAATTTACTTAAAATGTCACTCCTTATACCCATAAAATAAAATCAGGTAAACTGATGTAAAAAAGTGCCAGTATGTTTTTGTTTAATTGATTTCCAAGTTAAGCTCCAGATTTATTCATTAAGCAGGGCTTACGGAAGAAGAAAGGTCTACCATCTCGGCCACCTGGGTCATTTTAACGGTCTAGTTGGATAACCGCATGTAAAACAATAGTGTTTTTTGTCATAGCTACCTGTATTTTAATTTCCAAGGCCTTATAAGATCACAGTAAAACAATAGGCTATGTTGTCAAGATAACTGATTTTCATTTTTTTTATAAATTCTTTCAAATACGTATATTGCCATAAAATAGGCACTAAATTGAGCATTACTCCGAAACAGATCAACCGATTTTATCCATTATGAATAGACGTCTTCCCACGGACATTGTAAATGTGTATACCAAGTTTCATAAAAATCCGGTAAAGCGTATTTGAGTTACCGCGTCTTTAAAATATACACTAAATTGGGTTTTACTCCGGTACCGGTCTACCGATTTGGTCCAATATCAGTAGACGTCTTCCCATGTACATTATAAATGGGTATACAAAGTTTCATGGAAATCCGTTACAGCGTATTTGAGTGATGGCGCCATAATCTATTAAAATATGCACTAAATTGGGCATTACTCCGGTACCGGTGAACCGATTTGGTTCAATATCAATAGGGTTCTTCCCATCGACATTATGAATGTTTATACCAAGTTTCATGAAAATCCGAAAAAGCGTACTTGAGTTATGGTGCGTACAGACGCACGGACAGACAGACGGACAGACATTTTTTCGTCCCCCACACAATCTCATAAAGTACCATACTGGCACTTGATAAGGAAAGAAAACTAACTTTATACAACACTGACAGACTTTGTGGAAACAGTTACCCCATGATTTATATGTAAACAAATCCTGTAACTGTAACTTTATAATTTATAATTTACTTTAATTTATTTGTAATTTATTTTACTTTAAATAAATTCTATATATCCTCCCCTTTAGATCAATATGAAGTTTATCAATAGTTTGGGTGTAGTTTACACAGGACGCGTTGGACCTGGCCACAAAATTGCATATCAATATCGTGGATAGGGCTCTCGTCCGTGAAATTTCTGCAGCGATGATAATGTGGTAACATGGACCATGATAATGGGGTGGGGGTGTAAGCAGATTAATTATGGCTCGTGTGGGGAAGGACGATAGCAGCGACATGCATTGGAAGGTGTTGGCATCACGTACTGAAGAGGGGTGTTGTGTGTTGAGGAATGTGATAGGAAAGTAATAAGAGCGAGGATGCTATTGGCATCTGACGTACATCACTCATCTTCCACGAAACTGCGTCAAATTCCTCGCCTCATGATGTGATAAATGTATATTAATTTTAGCAAGAATTGATTCCCACCCTTCAGGAAAATTTAATTAAACCCTAGCCAGCTATGTCTTAAAATAACCTTTTACAATATAAATTGATTATTATTGTTATATTATTGTTTATAATAATATTCATTTATTTATATTGGCAAAGCTAAAACCATAAGGCATTTTCTTTCATGGCCATGGTTTATTGAAAACCAGTTCAAAATTGTTTTATTTTTTGGTAATTTTGATCCATTTTAGGTTATAATGTTATCTTTTCCAGGTCATTTTATAGTATTTTAGGTCATTAAAATATTGGTGCTACTTCTTTTGTGTTTATTCTTGTGCATAGCACTTGATATGATAATTCTTAAATGGCATTACATCGTCTACTGCAGAGTATACTAACACTAGAAAGCTACTATTCAATTATTGAATTCCATTCTTACAAAATAACCCTGCGCTAATTATTCTGAACAATCGCAAATTTAAGAAAATATTTAAATTTATCATATAAATTGGCTTATTTATTTTTCTTTTTTCTTTATTTTTTTATGGCTATAATACTGAAAATGAATGTAATCGATTGTATTTCAAATATTTTCTATTTTTATTTTATCCATTTCTGAAACCTCCCCGGACCATAAGCATATACTCGTTCGGGTGACACATTAATGTAACAAAATCTGTAGTGGAACTCATAACTTCTTACCAGCCATTTCATAAAATATGGGAATTTTTCCCTCAAAGAGAGAAGTTATAAAATTATTGTAATTGGATGGTCAAAAATAAGTTTAAAACCTCAAATTCTCTGAATATTAAGGACTTATGTGTATCTGAAGTGGTTTCATGTGTAAAATCTGTCGATTTACTTATTTATTGCATTGAGTTACTTTTTTTTTGTTGTTGCAATTTTTAGCATGATGTACAAACCTTTCATAATGAAACATTCAAAAGAATAAACCAGTTTTCAAGTTTCATTTTTTTTTTCTCGTCGGTTAGTTGTGGCGTTTGGTTGTGGATAGAATTAATACGGGAAGAGAACGTTCGTATTTAATTAAAACGCGGGAATCGCCGGATTTGAGAGACGTATTCTGATAAACCTGTGCATATCTGGAGAGGTCGTCGTGTAAATCCTTCTTAAGCGTTTGATTTAGTGGGACTAGAGCAGGGGATGATCACGCACTCACCTTATGAAGTTTGCTCGTATATATCTCTCCCCAGGTCCGCTTTCATTATATTGGATGGCGGGAAATACTTCCCAGTGTAATATCAGCGTGAGAAATGGTCAATTAATAGAGCCATATTGCCAGGCGGTATTTCAGCACCTGCTCCCACAAAGTATTAAATCACCCGCATTTGCGTGGGCGTAAAAAGGATTAATTGAAACAATGAGAAATGTTCATACGGGAATCGTTATAAGATTTGAACGTCATTAAGCGTAGGATATTGATTATGTGGATTTGTAGAGATTACTGTACACCCGATCAATTTTGTGCTGGAACAGATTCAGCATTTGAATAGTTGACAATGATAAACTCCTAAACCATACATTGTGGAGCTTAAGTTTAGCCAAAGACATTCCATAAACCAGTTTTGTTGGTTTAAATTCCAAGTTGGTTATTAGTAAAAGTGTATAGCCTACTATATATGATTTTAATTGTTATTTTAGCTATTAAAATGACCGCAACTTGTAAAAGTAGGCTATATAATAAGTTTTACAAGTCGATATAATACTGATAAATAACTTTCAAATTAAATCATACTGTATGTTTTGCTATACTTTTAATTTTTGACTAGGCCTATTACAGCTTATATTTGATGTAAACATTAGAAAATAATCCGATTATCAATTTTCACAATAAAATTTTCTGTACATATATATATATATATATACACATATGTGTATAATTCTAATATGGGATAGAGTCTTCATTAGGCCTATATAATATAAAATAATCTCTTATGCCAGAACCACGACTGTGCAAAAATTAAAAAAATCACGAATGAGTCACAATTGTTATTGTAGCATAATTAATAAAGCAGAACTTTTACTTTCATGGAAATGGGACTAACTCACCAAGAGAAGAAAATACGTTTGTGGTTAAAGATTAATGTAAACAGAGACCAGCAATGCGCTGAAGTCAAAATCTGATTTTTTTTTTGCACATGCATGGTTCTGGCATAACAGTGACTCATTACTAGACTTCGGACATTTAGGTCGCTAAAAATGCTATTTTAGGCACCTAAAATAGGCTGTAAAAATTGGAAAACAGGTTCTAAAAATCGTAAAATAGTCTCTTATAAAATTGTTAAGTTGCCAATTTTCTGAAATATCTCAATTGCAATGCAGAATATTATATTTATTGAAGTCACCATTAATCAATAATCATGATAAAACACAGATATAGGCCCATGCTACACAGAATTATATAGACGTATTACTAAGGCCTGTATTACTACCATAACAGTGAAAACCTAATCCCTGCGCCCAGAAGCTACGCACGCTAGCATATTCCACCCCTTATATCCCTCAGTGATTCAGATTTTTTTTTCTACTGGATGTGGGAGTTGTGTGAAAAAAAAACACATTTTTTGGGGAATTCCACGGAATTTTTCTACTGAAGACGAAACATTCCTTATCATTTAACCACGTCATAAATGTGTCATGTACTGCATATTCAGAGCTAAAAATTTAGTACGAACTGAAAATAAATGCTAGAATTTATAACAAAAAATAATTTATTTTGAACTTTAGAGGAAAAACAAGCAAAAAGGCAATATTAGGCTCTAACGTAAAAATAGGCTGTTTTAGGTCCTATAAAAGTATCATTTTTAGGCATAGTCACTTATGAAACATGCATATACAAGTTTTCGTCCATATATCACTTAAGGATTAAAATAGGTTTTTACCTAAAATCCGAAGACTAGTCATTACGTACAGTATGAGTGGAATGTTATATTTGAAAATTTTTCCCCAATAAATTCTCTAGATGGTAGTTATAAGTAGAGACCGGATTTTAAAGGAAATTACTTTTTTTTATATTTCATCACAAAACGTGATAAAATTGAACAGGACATTAATGAGTAAGTTTCAATTGCAAATGACCTGGTTTTAACGTCCCCTTTTTTCCCTTTTTTAGGCTCATTTCCCTTTTTTTTAGGAACTCTCCCATCCAGCACCTTTTTTGCTAATTTATTTTGAAAAATTCGTAAATTACCCAGTATTTGGTAATATGAAAACATTAAAAATTGTTTTCACTGATTCACCATTGAAAAAATAATTCCTCACGGCAGAATAGAGCGTTAGAGGGAAATCACAGGCTTGCCATTGCCTAAGTTTCCCATTATAACAAGGTGGGGAAAATGGATTTCGTGTGCTATTTTCCTCTGTAAGAATTTTAACAAGATCAAAACATTTCTTCCGTCATTAGATCTTTCAGAATCAGCAGCTGTAGAGCAAGCAAAGGCTTTACATAAAACAAACATGTATCTCTCTGTTGAATTTTTACACTCTCTTACTTTTATATCCCTTTTTTCGCACCTTTTTTTGGCAATAATTTTCCCTTTTTTCCCCACCTTTTTTTGGCAATAATTTTCCCTTTTTTCGTCCTTTTTTGGGTGAAAATTTTCCCTTCAAAATCCGGTCTCTAGTTATAAGACATTCATTTAATACAATAGGTTTTAAGTCTTTCATCGCGAATAATGCGACTCTGTGTGAGGCTGAGACAATTGAGTGCAATACAACCGTGTACTCTATGCCGGAATATATCAAGGTAGAAGAAATTATGCGAGTGTTTCACATCAGATTTTTTTATGTACAATGTGATGAATGAATGTCTGAATTTTAAATTTCCCCGTGTTGACTTTCCATTACGCACGCTTCTTTTCGTCTGAGCAACCAAGAATTTTAATTGAAATAATAATGACTTTGCTAAGCAAAGCAATGATATGGAAAATATTAAATTACCGTTATCTATCCTCTACAGCTTCGCCCTCAAGATATTCTAAAAAAAAAGGTTGTTGAGCACGTCTGAAAAAAATACAAGTCAGATAAAAATAACGAGGTTGCGATTACAGTATTTGTGTGCGTTATGTTATTTTGTGCATGTTATCTGAAAAAGACATTTTATTAATCTAACTCTCACATTTACCTTTCACATTCCAATATACTTTTTGAGCAAATGGGCTAGTAATTTAGTCCAGAAATTCCCATGGGCTAAGTTTTGAGACGTAAAAAAATTAACATTTATTCCAGGTGTAATTCTTATGCCAAAGCGAACACTTCGTTACATTCAAACGAATATGATCCACGACTCAGATTCTAATTTGTACAAATTGTAACTCCATATTACGTAACAGCAACATTTTAAATGGGCTTAGTCCTTGGTTGAAATACCCGTTTTTATGCAGTTAAGAAACTCTATCTTCTCGTCTTCTGTCCAGAAATCTAAAAATCTAAAAATTGTGTTGTATTATATGGATGTGAGACATGGTCGTTTACTTTTCGGGAAGAACATAATCTTAGAGTGTTCGAAAACAGGGTGCTTAGGAAAATATTTGGGCCTAGGAGAGATGAAAATGGGGACTGGAGAAAACTGCATAACGACGAGCTATATGGCCTGTACTTGTCAACGGATATAGTAACTAACTAACTAACTAACTCCGTGACGCTAGCATCCAAGAAGGGACAAGGCCTACCACCCAACCGCTGCATCATCTACCATAGGCAGACGGCAGGATTGTGGGGCATGTGGTCAGCATCCGACACCCTCGGCTCAACGGATATAGTAAGGGTAATTAAATCACGTTTGATGAAATGGACTGGACATGTTGCACGCATGGGGGAGGAGAGACATATCTAAAAAATATTGACTGGGATACCCGAAGGAAAAAGACTACTTGGAAGATCTAGACGTAAGTGGGAGGACAATATTAGGATAAATTTCAGGGAAGTAGGATTTGAGAGGGATGGTTGGATGGAGTTAGCACAGGATAGGATTGAATGCCGGCAATGGTAAGCGCGGCAATGAACCTCCGGGTTCCTTAAAATAGATAACATTCCTTTAGCTTTTTTAGGAATTGTCTTTTTGCCATTGACTAAGTAAGTTTTTCTGTACCCGTATAGTACCTATATGCCTACAATGCGTGGATTGCGACTTTTCGCGTGCGTTGATACTAACGAAGTTTTTTGCAGTCCAAAGAAACATTTCTGCCAGTATCCGCGTTTTGTTTGTGGGGAAGAAGTGGGAGGGACGAGTAGGGATGTTAGAGAGAATAATGAGGTTCATTCCTCCCAGTTTAGGCTCCATGTTTCCCTAAGGTAAACAAATGGCAAGTAATTTTTTAAAGTCGACCATAGCTCCGGCTGGGGTTTTTGCTCTTCTCGATCTATATGAAAATATATTATTCAACTCCTAGTTCGGGGTTTAAATCTTACATCAGCGTCCGTCTGTAGCCCTGACCCCCCAAGTTTTCCTTCAGAGTTGGAGAAACTTGTACGAAAGTCTCCGGCTGCTGGTGTCCTGCGCCAATGCGAACTTTGAAATCCTATCCATCCTCTTTCTATCCTCTTTCTATCCTCTTCCCTTAATATATTTCAACTTCTATTTTTTATCACTGAAATTCAGAGTTGGAAGTCGTCTTTCTGAATATGTCAGGAAATATGTTTTGTATGAGAAATGATAATTCTATTTTAAAATAAGCCACTGCACTCCCAAAGAGTTGTGATGTTCCACATATCTATATTTGTTCTGCTCGAAATTATTGTCTTTAATAGTTTAAAATACGAGGGTCACCCAAAAAGTAATGCACCACATTTTTTTCTTCAACAATTATTTATTGACCACAATGAAACTTACACACAAGAAAGAGTGATGTTTCTTCTACACTCCCTATTTTTCCACGTAATCTCCGTCCCGTTCTATGGCCTTCCTCCAGCGAGACACTAGGGCGTGTATGCCCTGTCGGTACCACTCCTTGTTCTAGTCACGAAGCCATGATCAAATGAAATATTAAATACTGTCAATTGCCAATGAAGTCTGAAGATGAATTGGATGACACTGCCAGGAATTTAGCGTCATTAGCACCGTCAAAATGTGGTACCTTATAAGTAGACTTCAAATTTTAGGTAAAAACCTATTTTAATCTTTAAATGATAGACTATATGGACGAAAACTTGTATATGCATGTTTCATAAGTGACTATGCCTAAAACTGATACTTTTATAGGACCTAAAACAGCCTATTTTTACGTTAGAGCCTAATATTGCCTTTTTGCTTGTTTTTCCTCTAAAGTACAAAATAAGTCTTTTTTTATATATATAAATTCTAGCATTTATTTTCAGTTCGTACTAAATTTTTAGCTCGGAATGTGCAGTACATGACACATTTATGAGGTGGTTAAATAGTAAGGAATATTTCGTCTTCAGGAGAAAAATTCCTTGGAATTCCAAAGAAAATGTAGTGCTTTTCTCCCGATTCCCACATCCAGGAAAAAAAGTAGTTATCTGAATCACTGAGGGATACAAAGGGTTGAATATGCTAGTATGATATGCGTAACTTCTGGGCACAGGGATTAGGTTTTCACTGTTATGGTCGTAATACAGGCCCTAGTAATAGCCTATGTCTATATAATTCTGTGTACCATAGGCCTATATCCGTGTTTTATCATGATTACTGATTAATGGTGACTTCAATAAATAATAATAATCTGCATTGCAATTGAGATATTTCAGAAAATTGGCAACCTAACGATTTTATAAGAGACTATTTTACGATTTTTAGAACCTATTTTCCACTTTTTAGAGCCTATTTTAGGTACCTAAAACAGCATTTTAGCGAAGTGTGCATATAACTACTACAGAAAAGGTGAAAGTAGGTGTGGAAATGATGGAAGATGTTTCGCTTACGTAATAGGCCTATACGTAAACGGTATATGTACGGGACAGTGTATTGCAAACAGGGAAGCTATTCAACTCATATGTGGGTCAGACTGGTCTTGCCATCTCGTGAGATCTAATTAGTTTCTCATTAGCGACCCATTAGCGCCAATCATCCCCATTAAAGTGGGTCAGTTCTGGCCATGACATACCCATACATTACTGGTTACCGGTATCTCACCTCACGGCCTGCATGTTACAGTTATAAAAATCTGTACGTATTAAATACGCGAGACTAACTTCTCGTACCACCCATACCAGATTGCAAAGAAGGCAGTTAACACAGTGATTAGGCCTATGGTTTATTTCTTGTACCTTTTTGTGTAATTTTACTTGTCCATTTTATGCAATTGATTATATAGACAGAGTACATTATAAAGAGGATAATTATTATGGGAGTCAGTTTTTGCTTTTGGAATAAAAAAAAATGCAATTTATAACATCTATAACGTGGAACAAAAATAGATTTCTTAGAGAATATTAATATCATCTATTTCGTTAAGTAATTTGTATAAAAACAACAATGCATGACAATTTCGTCTGTGTTATAGTTAAGGGATATTGAAATACTGTAACGTAGTTGAATATGATTCAAATTTAGGATAATAGTCAAACTGTTTGAAATACTTATATTTTAGAAATTTATTTTGAGTGGATTCTATCAATTTCCTGTATTTAATGGTAGTAGGATTCCAAATTAATGAGCAACATTCTGATTTTGGTCTGACAATGGTTCTATATAGTCCAAATAATGTACTTATACTACAATATTTTGAGTTTCTGACGTGACTTAACTCTGTTGGCAGAGCATCGACACGGAAAGACTAAGGTCGACTCAAATCCCATTGTGAAAGGGAATTTTTCTCCTAAAATATCCTCATGTAACAGCGTAATCAACAGAAGCAATATTTTGTAGTTTCGTGAATACATAATTCCTATTGCCATTTCGAGGTTCGACACAATTCATTATTGTTCTCTGTATACTCAGAGTAGTTTCAGAACTTTCAGCTGCGAGTTTGATACAGGACTACTCTTTTCCATGTATCACAGCTGTATGCGTAACAAAACCAAATCCAGCCAAATATTACCTTAGAGATTCAGTTTCACCAGGGCCGTAGCTAGGCGGTGGCGAGGTGGGCCCCCGCCAAGGGCGCAGGTACAGAGAGGGCGCAAAATTAACCATGAAAAATCCTGCCTTTTTTTAGACTGGTGCAATTTATCAAGCAATAAAAATTGCACATTAATGGAAGAAATCTTTCAGGTTATTAAAAATGACTGCACGTGAACTATCTGCAGTATTATGCCGATTGTCTACAAACAAAAAGCAGTCATGCAACGTTCATTAATTAACACTTTTTTATTGACAGAGTATAACATAAATCATGAACAGTATGGAATGATATAACAATAAAAATTAAAATGTACGTTATTATTGAGATGAAAGTGGTTCAACTATTCTAAAAAAATACTTTTACCTATATTAATGTGTTACACATTTTAGTAGGCCTCAGGCCTGTTATGTAATTTACTTTTGATACTAGATTTTATTATTTAATTCTTTTTTAAGTAGTTCAGTCATCTGAAAATAAGGTTTTAGTACCTTGAAAGTCCAACACTTAGTTCATTTTCAAATTGAGGTTTAGGTTTTTTATAATAACAGTGTTTTTATATTAAACTAATAAACAATTTTACAGAAATTTAAAAATTGTTCAGACCCCCCAGTACTGGAGGGCGCAGATTAGTCAAACTCGCGAAGGGCGCAGAAGGACCTTGCTACGGCCCTGAGTTTCACTGTATCTGTGAAAATGTGAGGGAGATGAGTGCATGTTGCAATATTGACACCTTCTTGTTGAAGCTGTGGAGCAAGTGGAACCTGTCCTGTTGTGTTACTCAAGGAGAGTGTAACAGCCAAAATCTTGCCTAGAAGTGCCAGTGTTCCTATGTCACTCTTATAAAGCAATTTCTTTGAGGATAAGAGTAGATGTAAGAGTTATCGACAACTTAAAAACTCTATCTCTTGATCAGCGTGTTTCATGTTCCTAGGTATAGGCTCAGTGCTACTTACATGCGAACAAAATAAATCAAACGTTAGTCGAGAGGTTTGTGGATTATGGGCAAAGGTTTTCTCAAGGAAAGGATAAGATAGACGTGAGACGGCTTTTCTGTTTTCTCAAAGTAGGCCTACTCAGTGCTTTAGTTGGAAAATATTTTTTGGGGGTACTCACCTTACTTCAAAATGTTCCATAACGCCTCATACTGAACGTCATCCTTCGGTTGACATTTTCTGCAAGCAGTTTCTTCTGCTGACCTATTGCCTCCTTGTAGCCATGATCTGACGTATGGAGCAGGATCAAAAACGTCTAATGGTGGTCCAACAACATTTTATGAAAACAAGGTGGCTGGCCAACATGTAATCTAAGGAGAAAGTAACTGTAGAAATGCGCACGAAGGTGAAGATTAGAACGCATATTCATTATGGCTATCTGTGGCGAATTTAATAGTGTTTGTCATTTTTAACAAATACACTCTGGTATTAAATTAGACATTTAATAACTATTTTAGGGCAATATCGTTCCTGTACTGCCAGTACGACATACCGGAGCACATATTTTTCCCGGTATGGTAGAAGGAAAATAATTTTGTGCGTACCGGCCCAACTAAAGCACTGGGCCTACTGGATTCTACGCAATAAAATCAGTCGTTTACTTTCATGAAAGAGTGAATTCTGAGGATTTGTATGATGCCATATGTCGGGATTGCATCCACTGTACTTAGGTTTAATTTTCTCAGAGTTATAGGTCCTAAGTAGTGCAAGGCATTTAATGATTTTTCATTTTTTTTATATGAAGGTTAAAAGATAGCTCGAATATATATGTGTGTATCATGAAATAATTGATTAAATAAGGGCAATTTTTCATTTTTTTGCTTTATTTTGCATTTTTCATTTTCAAGAGATATGTAATTGGCAATTTTTAGGCCTTTTCAGCATTTTAGGGTTTTTTGGCTTTTTTAGGTCATGTTTCAGAAGAAGTAAAGAGGAGCTTTTCCTTGTACAAGTCGTTACTTTCAGACAACAGACAATCGTTTTTATTTGAGAATCTCCGCCAAGTATTCTTAGTTTAAAAATTTTAATTCAGGGTTGTTGTAAACACCTTAGCAGTCTGTCTTGAAGCAATATATATATTTTCTTTTTAAATGGACATATTTGCTAGGGGCATTTCATGGGTATGCCAGTTCAGAAAGATTTAGTTTTTTTCGCTAAGGGTGTCCAAGTAAGTTAGTATAAATTTACCGGTACTTCTTTAGTAATAAAATAAGTGTGTTTTATATTGTAAATTCATATATATAACTTTCTGGCATCCATTAAATTGCTTTTAGCAGTTCATTATTTTAAAAAAAATATATGTGATAATGGTAAATTTGATGGTTTTTTTTTTAATGTTGGGTAATTTTTCACTATTTTAGGACATAAGTTAAATGCATTTTTTATGTTGCATTTTTTCATTATTTTATGGTCATTAAATGCCTTGCCCTAGTTATAAGTTAACTATGAAGGGACAATCAATGTTTTAAATCATCTAATTTAAACTCGATTTAAAGTAAGTTACTTTCTTCACCCGTACCCTAGGTAGGCACCCAGAGACAGTATTTTATTCCACCCTGAAATTCGATGTCGCGTTTTCAGGATAAATATAGACGTTTTGAAGTTCCCTACCATTTTCAGAAACATGTCTGTGATCGGCACAGCTCGCGAAAGAAAAATGGCATAAAACGAAGTTTTATATAGCCTACAGTGAACGCGAAGATTTGTGAAAACTTTCTCTTACTACCGCTTTCCATGTAGGATATTTCTATTTTCGCAATTTTTTTTTTAATCGGCTCGTATGATTTTGTGGAAATTATGTGCTCAAAGCGCCTATACTAAGGGCTAAAACTTTTATTTAAAACATTTTTTTTCTTAAAAATTATTCTTATGACAGATCACCTAGCAACAAAATCTTTGATACTAGGCGCGTCTAAAAAGCAAGTTTCCCTGGGGCCGTTTACAGAAACCATACCCAATTTAATGGACATATATATTCCAACAGATGCAGCAAGTGTTCAGCTATTTTTCAACATCGCCACCGGAACTGAAACTGTGGATCCAACTTTTGAACACCTGTGCCGTAGAAGTCTGCCGCCAGGGATTTGAACCACTGTGTGACAAACATCTCAGTCATTCTCTGTCATTCCCTGTCATTTCTTTAGGTGTTGGAAAAGATGGAAATCACTGGGAGCGAAGTCCGGGCTGTAGGGCGGTTGTTTAAACGCCTCCTGGCAAGTCTCCTACATTCGGTTGGAAGATGTTTAAACATTCGCTCTAAAGCCCTTCCTACAACTCACGAAATGACAAAGAATGACAGAGAGGCGAAGGTGGTTGTCACACGGTGGTTCAAATCCCAGGCGGCACACTTATACATACAGGTATTGAAAAGTTGGTGCGACGGTAACACAGATGTTTCAATTCCGGTGGCGTATATGTTGAAATATAGCTGAACGCTGGCTGGGTCTGTTGCAATAAATATTTCCTTAAAATTGTGTTTTGTTTCGGTAAACAGCCCCAGAGAAACTTACTTTATGGACGCGCCTCGTATAATACAAGCTTCTATAGGTCTTTTCAAGTGGCAACGAAGAAGAGCCTTCATAATTTCTGTTATAGACGATTTCAGTAAATTAACTGCTCGGAAAATTAATTCATTAGCCATGTTCCTAGCTACTTGGAGAATCTTCAAGTGTTCTGAAAGACTAGCTTCTAGCCCTTGCATGAAGAGGGCTCCCGGAGTAGAGTGGAGTTTCCCTCATATTGATCTTCTTCGGGGAAGCATTCATCATGGTAAACACAAGTTTTCAGTCTCGCTGCACCACCCTCTATATTTATCACGTGTTGATAGCGATGTGACAATCCACTTAGGATTCCCCTGCCATAGGGGAGCCGTGTAATGGAGATGTAAACTTTGTCTTCTGTCTCATGTGGGGGGAAATGCAAAGGGAACTTGGAAAAATTGGCTTCTGTGTGAATATATGGTGATGGATGGATACACCCGTCCCCCCCGCGTACGAAGTGGAGGGGCTTCCGAATATAGTATAGTACTCATTTTGTTATGCTTATTTTCCTAGAGAGGGCAGAGGGACAACCTATCGCCTTGTCGAATAGAATGTGGTATTACTTGAACGTGAGAGGGCCGAGGAATTTGGACTGCAGATGCCCTAATCTAGGCTTGGGATTTTTGAAGTGAAACTTCTTTAGCCGCGGTAGGGGTAAATCGAGAGCTTGTGTAACGCTCAAAATCGTCACGAAATTAGTGAGGTATGACGGATCGGACTGCACAGAAAACAATCAACTCAATGATTAAGCTTATCCAAAATTTAAAAAATAAAAAAATTCAATATTCAAAAATTTAAAAAATTTAGAAATCCAAAATTAAAAAATCCAAAATTCCAAAATTAAAAAAAAAATCTAAAATTAAGAAATTGAAAATTAAAAAATCCAAAAATTCAAAGATCTAAAATTTAAAAAATCCCAAATTAAAAAATCCCAAATTCCAGACTTAAAAAATTAAAAGATCCAAAATTAAAAAGTTCAAAAACCCAATATTAAAAAGTCCAACAATCCAAAATTGAAAAAACCAATAATTAATCCAAAATTGAAAAAATCCAAAAATTAAAACAGGTTTCACTTTTGTCGCGTGGCGTTCCACGCACACTTTTTTTTTTATAGCGTGCCGTAAATCTACGACATGGACCCCGGCTGGAAATCCCTCCCGAAGGAGGTATGGTATTTGTTATTAAGTGCCAGTATGGTACTTTATGAGATTGTGTGGGAGACAGTGTTTGTGTGTCCGTACGCGTGATAACTCAAATCCTTTACGGCTTGATTCGCATGCTAAACTATAACGTTTCAACTACGACACAATTTTAATGCTTTTCATGCCATTGTTCCGTAACAACACTACAATAATCTATTAACTAACTCGAAGAAAGCCCCATTTGTATAAAGGGCTGGGTGAAATTAATGGCGCCATTGTTAGGTGAATATTTTATTTATTAATATTACTTGTGCGGAGAGGAAATGCAGATGTCAGCGAGATTCCCGGAACAATGGCTGTGACACGTAAATAAAAAAAGTATGTTATTCTCTTCTATTATGTTCTTTACCACCCTTTTCTATTTTGTGTCGATTTGTTTGTTGTATAGTTAAATTTACTCTTTATCATCGTTTACAGTTCAAACTATACTGCAGATAAAAATTGACAATGTCATTTGTAATTTTTACTAGGTTGCAAAATAAGGGAAACATACAAATGATTTTACAGCTTGGTTTATTGTTATATGAGGATTGGGGGTGTTTTTAACAGAATCGAGGAAAAGTTAGTAAACTCGAGTTGAAGTCGTAGGCGGAAGTAGTTATATCGTTAAGTAAGGGAGGACCGAAGTGTTGAGAGTGATTTTCTAAGCTATTTGGAATAGAAACTTGAAATTTTGAACACTTAATTAAAACATAAACTGATGAATTTTTTATGTGGGATTCTATGATGCTTGTTTAACAGATTTAATGATACAGATTTTTTATATTATTTATACTTTTGTTTAAAATAATATTTTACCCAGATAAATAAAAAGTTGATAAAAAATTGATATATTTTTATGCAAAAATTATTTTAAAAAAACTTAGACACATACCAAAAATGTGATTAGACGTTTTATTACACACATCACAAAGTACACTGTGAAAAAAAATCATAGCTGTATTTATATTTTTATGGGAGAAGATAGATTTTGAATATGGCAAATTAACATAAACATTGAAACTGAGAAAACAAGCGGTTCAAGTCTACATGCACTAAGAGTAAAAAATAAGCATCTTCTGTCCTATAAATAAACCTTTATAATTACAAACTTTATAATTACACTCTACTATAACTAAATATGAATGGAACCCTACACAACACTTATATTATATAGTTTACCACCTAAATACACTATAATAAATACGACTAGGTAACAAAGAATAGCACGAAGATTACGTGCAGCACTTTAAAAATGGCGTCAGAAACACCTGTTCCATGCGCCCAAATGGCATAAAATTTTGCACAGAGCCCGAGCCCCCCCCCCCCCCCCCCCGAAATGGTAAGAGGACCTCTTATTTTACTAAATTAAAATGTACTTTTCATTTTGCATTTTTAAATAAAGTGCTGTATCGCCCTTATGGCATTTTTGTGCTAGTCTGACAGAAATATTAACAGTTGTGAAATTATGGTAAGCCTTCAAATTTAATTTTAACTTAATGCTTTTTTTTAATGTTACTATCTTGGAGCGGTAATGAAAGTTGTGTGTGTCTTTTAAAGCTATTTTGTTTGTAAATGAAAAGAACATTAAAATAAAATTTGAAGACTTATTTAAAAAAAAAATCTGGCCTCGCTCTAATCAAAATACTGGCCAGGCCTTTCACATTATGTTATTTACGTAAACAACAGATGCAAGTCGGTTTGGTTACCAGCACTGAGTGCAGGAACTTCGAGTTTTTACCATGGTAGCATGAACGAAAAATGGATAGGAAAAACTTTAGTAGAAAAATAACTTTTTGATGTGTCAGAAAGTCTGAACTAATATCGGCGACTCGTTTTCGAGTCGTAGACATATGCATCTATTAACACACTACAAATTCTATGAAGCCTGTCAAAAGCAGCCCCGACAATTAATTGGCAATTTTACCATCGCCGCTTTAAACATACACTACATGCCTTAGCAGATTCGAACGTCCAACTCTCGCAAACAATCTGAACACAATGGAATTTCCACAGTTTGTTTAGTCAATATGAAAGGTGAATTAATTCCGCCTGTATCCAGTTTTGTTTTAGCCGGTTCGGAACTAAAAGAATTCCACACAGGGGGTCTGGGATACTGGAATCGATTATCGGGAGAATGCTTGATAGCAGCGAGCGATTTGCACTCTACACAAAGAATTGACGTGGAGCTAACCAGGTGCTACGCCGGGCATGTTGACATTTGTCGTTATTTCTATGTCCAGGTTAAAATTTCATATTCCGTGCTGTCATAGTGTTGTCGGCTGGTAGCAACAGCTTCTGGATGAAATTGTGGACGGGCTGCAATATTTCAGTAGTTAGGCTACAAGGAAAATGTATATTTTTATGTGCGTGAGTTCATATTTGCTGTACAAAAACTCCAAGGGCCGTGAAATTTTGTTGACAGAATCTATATTCTATTCATATCTATTTCTTCTACACAGATGCGCTTCCTAGTACAGTTTGCATAGATCCGCTTCAATTTACTTGAATTTGATTTTTAAAAGTATTACTTGCTGGTTTTATTTACTCTTATTACAGTAACCAGAAATATAACTGCTTTCGTATTTGCATGCTGTGTGTTAAACGTAACCTTTTTATACATATTTGTTAGGACATTTTTCATTTTTTCTATTTTTATTCCACAAGAGCGTTTTTAATAATTCTCTCAGTTTTAGTGCATTTTAGTTCAATTAGTATATGTGTTTTATATATTTTTTATTTTGACTTTCTCTATTAAATTTTATCGTTAAAAACTGTTTTTTTACACATTTTAATGGCTCTTTGTATATAATGAAATGGCACATCAACATAGTTTTGTCGTAGGTAATCCCACGAGAGTTTACGACTTTATCGATAGATTCGCGACTTCTCAGGAGGAGCGAATTTATGCGATGGAACTCGTGAACTCGGGTTGGATTTATTAAGACTATTCCATGAATAAAAATCTGATGTGAAAGTCACATAACTTCCTCTGCCCAAATAAAAGTTAGCAGTATTCACATATCCTTTTACAGAATCGCAAGACACAATTTTACGCTAATTATCCTATAAATATCTCTTCTTTCAATGATGCGACTAAAAGCGCAGGCTATATAACAAACTTAAAAAAAAAAGAACAAGTGACTGCAGACGTTTATTGAACTTTCCGCCGTAAAGAATAATTTCCGAAATTTATCTAATATTTCCCTCAGATACTTCTTTACTCTATACCTGGCCAACAATACATCTTTCTCACTTCACATTCTTATATAGAATAAGAGGCCGTGAAAGAGCGCGTATTCAGTTGTTCATCACGCAAGACAAAATTTCTACAAACAGTGGGTGAATAGTGGGTGGCTTGTAACTATCCTCAGAGAATTTTTTCGAAAAAAAAGTTTCAAATAAAAGTTTTAGCTCTCAGTAAAAGGAACACATGTGCAAATTTTAAAGAAAATCGTTAGAGCCGTTTTCGAGAAAATCGCGAAAAACGAAAATTTCTTCATGTAAAGTCCCCTTAAAAATAAGAGAAATTTGTCGCCAATCGTCGAATCACATCTTCAGAAGGTACCTGACCCAAATACGAAATTTTGTTTTCATACGTTTCTCCGTTTCGGAGCTAGCCTGTTCACAAAGTTCCACACAGACAGACACACAGACATGTTTCCAAAAATAGTATTATTGGATTCAGGGGGGCCTTGAAACGTGTATATATGCTAAAAACTCAACTTCGAAATTTAGGGTCGAAAACAATACTTCCTCTACCTATAGTACCTATGGTACGGGCAGAGGAAGTAAAAATGTAACGGATTATTATTTCATACTTTGTTAGATAAAAAAAAAACTAACAACTGCCAGATCACGACATACTAGGAAACACCATCCATGAATGGATTGAGTTACCATGTTGTGACGTATTAATCACGGCACGTTGATGTCTTACGTGTCCAATAACGAGTTGACGTTTTATCAGATAAAATTGCATCCTTGCGATCCGAGGAAGGATAAGTTACCACGCGGCGTATGAATGGAATAGTCGTTAAAAACTGTATTTGTATACATTTTAATAGCTATTTTCTATATTTTAAAATGTCACGCCAATATAGTTTTGTCCAGCTAAAACTTATACCGGTAATAATTAACGTATACTTTTCAAGATAAAGTAATTTAAGTAGTCTACAAAATTTAGAAAAAATATACAAAATAATATGAGAATATTGTAGTATATGGTTTTTGATGTTGGTACAGTACTTCAGTTCAATAATGCAGTTATTGTATTAATTTTAAGTTATCACTCTAAATAACAACAGAAGTTCAAATCTCTTTCTCCACTAACTAAGCAAATTTAGATTGTAAAAAATATTTTAGATAAATTTTTACAATTTTAGAGCGTTTTTGAAAGATGTTAGGTACTGGAGCATTTTTTTGGTAACTTTTATGTCATCCAAGTCCTAATCCTAGCAAACAATATTGTAAATTTCCTTTTTTTTTTTCTAAAATTATTTTGCAATGTAAACATAATTGTACGTAATAATTATTTGCCCCGTCACTGTTGTTTATAAATTGGTATTAATTAATTTTTTTATTAATATATGTATGTACCCACACACAAGCAGTGCACATTCGTATGTTAACTTATGTTCTCTAGCTCTATATATTTTATGTGAGCCTGCTTTATGTTTTATTTTAATAAATGTTAAGTAATTAATTATTATCATTATTACCATCATAATCATAGTTACTTTTCTTGTCTTTCAACATCTTTTCGTAAAATTAATAAGAACTTATTTACTGACATTCCTATACGTGTGTACTTTATGTTATTTTAAAATAACAAAGATACAAAGGAGATATAAACCTATATCTTCTCTCCAAAGACTGCCAAACTTGTTAGAGCCATTTTTCTTAAAATTTGGGAGAAAAGTTAAATGAAAACCAAACCAAATTCTAGAGGGTGCAATAAAAGTCCATATTTTATGAAATGATAACTGTGTTTTCTTCGCATATAAAACTAAACTCCGTGGCGCTACATCCCTGGAGGGACTTGGCCTACCACCCGACCGCTGCATCATCTCCCGTAGGCAGGTGGCAGGATTGGGGGGCATGTGGTCAGCATGCCGACACCCACGGTCGTTAATGGTGGTTTTCTGGACCGGAGCCGCTACTTCTCTATCAAGTAGCTCCTCAGTTTGGAATCACGAGGCTGAGTTTTCTTCGCATATATGCAATAAAATAAAAAGCAAGAAAAAAATATATCTAATCTAGTAGTTACATTACATTTTTATGTATTCCGAGATACGATGTACTTACAAAATACACTTACGTTATAACCTACCTTATAGCAACGAGGTTCCATCGTCTTTTTCTTTTTATTCTGTTTGTGCACTTGAGGGAAAACAAATCTTCTGTTGAATAATTTACCTACTGTCAACATGAGCTGGAAGTAGAAGTGACATGTATATTACAATCTTGACGAAGAACGGACCATCCAACGTTCTTCATTTCTGCGTCTGTTTTCAGTAAATGAGTTAGTCTTCCAGACCTTTAATTAAAAATATTAATTAAGAAACTTGACAGCGAACGGAGAAAGGCTAACTGAGGGTCTTCAATATGAAGCAAATTAAACTCTATAATGAAATATAAAGGCCTAGGTAATATAAGGCAGGGTTGCGTCGCTTTCCCCTGTATGCAAATCCAAAAACATCAAAGTTAAGGCATTTTATATGTCCAATTAACCAGAACAGTTTTACTTTCCTTGTGTTGCGGAATTAAATTGAAGTTCATAAGCCTCTATGGCTTTTTAATGGGAGACCTACCTAACATGATTATTTTTTAAAACTACGAAACAATAAGTAGAAAAGTACTGGGCTAAAGGAAAGCTTATTTCTGACTTCAAAAACAATTTCAGTGTAGGTTCTAATCTCGACCGCAAGTACGCATAATCAAAATCTACAGCTTAATCCACGACATACATCATTCTGTTTTCCATCTTTTAGTGTGTCAATCCCTTGCTTTTGGAATTCGTTGCCTTGTCCTATCAGAGACTGTCGAAATGTATGTACTGTACCACAATTTAGAAATAAATTGAATATATATTTTATTACTCATTAATTTTGTTTTAGTTCAGTTTATCAAATTAATTATCCTTGTAATTTTTATTGTCTGTAGCATGTTTAGTTTTAATTTCTATTTTATCAGTTCTTGTATTATATGTAATATGTAGGCTATAGTTTTACTGGTGCAGTGGAAGAAAATGCCTAATGGCCTTAACTTCCTCAGTATAAATAATATTATTAATAATAATAATTAATTCATAAAATTATATTATACAGAATGGAAGTAGTATAACTAGAGATAGGTTACTTGATTTTCGTGAGTGATGGAATCACGAATTTTGAAGCCACAAATATTGAATAAGAATACAAATCCAAGAGGTCATAAACATGGTGCGCTATAATTGAGACCCAAAAACGGTTGATAATTAATCATCTTTATTATTATCACTAGTAAAGTGAAAATCATTTGTTTCAAACTCTTGTCTCCGAAATATTGTAATTTTTCGCTCGCGGAAACATAAACTAAATTTTGTTTTAGGTGTGAATTTTTAATTTTTTTTTTGAAGATTTTTTTTCGAGAGAAACCTCGAGTTTTGGAAAGGTCATACCCACAAAGGGAAGTATTTTTTAGGAAGAAAAATCTACCTATTGCAATGGATACCACTTTATGATTTTCGAAAAATTCTTTCATATCTTTACGTTTCATGCTCCCCTAAGTACGAAACCACCGCCCGTTCAAAAAAAAAAATTGTGATATTTATATATATATTTATATATATATATATCTTTACACGATAGCGGCCGTAATTTTGAAGATATTTGAACCAAATTTTATTATGTTATTTCTAGGCCCAATAGTTCGGACAAGTTCGTTAATGGGCAAAATTGGCCCAAGGGGGTGGTCGGGGGAGGGGGTTGAAATTTTTAAAAATGTATATCTCGGCCCCTACGAAGTATAGAGGGAAACTTTGTTTGAATAAATTAGAGTACTCCCTATGGAGTTCACAGTGACACCAACG
This sequence comes from Ectobius pallidus, assembly GCA_964059195.1. Lineage (NCBI taxonomy): Eukaryota > Metazoa > Arthropoda > Insecta > Blattodea > Ectobiidae > Ectobius > Ectobius pallidus. The sequence continues at coordinate 165,137,295 of CAXKWD010000006.1, forward strand.
ATTCGGGGGTTCGAGTGAGGGTGGGGGTGGGGGTGGGTGTGGGGGATGAAAATTCGAAACTTTTGAAACCACGTCTTGTGGGGTATCGTTGAAAAGCTCTTGATGAGTACTCTACAAATCAATAAATAGTTAATTGATAGCTCTCATATGACGCGATATTTTAATGTTTGAAAATAATAACACTTGAAAGAATTATTATAATATCATAATTTTGTCTTGTTTAGCGGCTTTGCTAATTTTATTCATTGCTGATCTTGCGCACGGCCTCCCAGAATATTATATCCTATTATTGTTGTCAAAACAATTGATTGTAGGCTCTTCCTCTTTACTGCAGGTTTGCCATGCCAAGGCTAAAGAAGAAGAGTGCTATGCAGCGACAATAAATTAAACCAATAGCACTTCGAAATCTACCTCCGCCTGTAGGCCTGCCTAAAGGGATATTTTTAATTCTAACATAAGAAAAAAATAATAACAACGTTAATAACAATGGAGATACGTATTCATGCTTCCACAGAATATTGTTTCTGTTGAAAATTAGATGAGAAGACTAATTGAATCTGTTTGTATTTAAATTCTCGATTTACTGAATCCTAGAAAAAATACTCCCCTGTTTTCAAACTTTATCAAAGTAAGGAATAATAGAACGCAGAGGATGTTTTACCTGCCACTATTGTTGCTGAGATTATCTGGTGTCTATTAGATTGCAGCACTATTTTCTCTCTCTTTCGCCCCCCCTCTCTCTCTCTCTCTCTCTCTCTCTCACTCTCTCTCTCACACACACACACACACTCACTTTCGCATTCCCAGGACACAAAGGTTGAAATCTGCCTTAACAGTTCCGTGTTAGAGAAGTTAGAATTGCAGAGGACGTCTGTTGATACAACATAAATGGATATTAGATTTAAGTTTGCACATAAGCTAGAGTGTAGTTATAATTTGTAGCGGAGTTTTTGAGCGTGTTTGTGCTGGGGGTGGGCGATAGGATTTAGTATGCAAATAGCGTCCGTTCCTGTCCACCGGGATAATCTCCAGTGTAATTGAATTCTCCAGGCCTGCTAACAATACCGGCCTCCAGGGAGGGCTCTTGTTATTTTAAGGATCCTGCCTTGCTTGCTTCCTTCCTTCCTTACTGTTTCCAGCAGGCTGGCTACTTTTTCTTTGTCCGCGCGAGAGCGTTTCTGTAGAAACTTATTCATATTCAAAAGTATGGTGAAGGATTTTTAAACTTAAATAATACGGCACAGCTAATACAGTCGAATTTGGTTAATTCGACGTTGGATAATTCGAAATATTGTATAATTCGAATAAATACTCATGCCCCTTGAAATTCCTATATAAATGTGTGTTAAAAATTGCAATTAATTCGAATTTTTAGGCTTAATTTGGATAAATCGAAGCCAAAATTTGTCTCATGTTATTGTTGTAAGGATTCCAAAAGTTCTTTGCTTCCAGGAATTCCACAAGAATTCTCTATTTCGCTGAAGAACCCTAGTCGCAAGCAGCCAGCAGGTACCGTACTAAAGTGTATTTTTAACCACCGTTATCTTCCTCCTGCGGAATAGATATTCAATGGAATCCGAAGTTCACCCCCTCCGCTAAAGTCTTGGAGGGATTCAACACTTCTGTGAAAATTTTAGTGTTCATTCTATCCTCCAAATGTGACTGTGTTTGAAAATGTCGAAGCGTGGAGCGTACACCAGTTCCTTTATTAAATTTAAGGTTACAGTTTTAGTGTGGAAAAAAAATGGTTTCATTTAACATCCTAACAACAGGATGGCAGTCATTAAGGTAGCATTCAGTATCCAATAATTATTATTTATTGCAATGAGTTTATTTTTAACATTTTTACGGTATTTTCGTTTAAAAAATCATAGTTTTGGTTATTTCGAAATTTGGATAATTCGATTTTTTTTCTAATTCCCCTTGTGGTTCGAATTACTAAGAGTCCACTGTATAAGCCTTCTCACTGCTACTGACATATAAATGCCTCACCGAAAAAGTTACATAAAAGCAGATAGGCCTATATAAAATTTAGAGTGATGCTTTATGTTACAAGGTGCCCGCAGCTTCATCATACTAATAATCCCGGAGAGAGGGGGTGAGCGGGAGTTGGGGGAGCTGTTTGAAGGTGGATTTCCACTTTTTTTGTATTTATCTCCGTAACTATTTATCCGAGCGAAAATTAATCTACATACAAACTTAAAGTAGACAACATTTCCTGCGCGTACAAACAAGGACTTCATCATTTTTGTTGAAGGATTAATGCTTTCAGTGTTTCGGGATAGACTAAATACATGTATTTTTAAACATCGTCATCTGTTATTTATTGATCACTAGCTGAAAAGGCCCGGCGTCGCCCGGGCCTTGTATTTTTTAATTTGAAATTAACTTATGAAGGACTTTATGTATGTAGAACTTGAAATGAAGAAAAAGATTTATCACACTCAAACTATTGCATCAGAAAACGCTGGATATAGCTTTTTATGGCTCATAGAGGATGTGGAATGCTGCATTCCGTTGCTTCTACACATCATGCTTGGGAGGGGTTGAAATAAGAAGAAACACAAATTACATAAGATTGTACTGACTTGACGGAAAATTTTATTTCTCATTCTCATGTTACTATACAATCGTTTCGGAGCTGAAATAAAAGAGAAATGCAGTATCACTTTCATACTTTCCTCCCCTAGAACCCGGGACATAATATACTGCGAGCATAGGACTCAAAATGTTCCATCCCATGCTTAGGGCCTATGATAAACATCCCTATTTCTCAACTAATACAAAGCCTACAGGTATGGATAACTTATCAGCGGAAAGGATTATTTATAGACTTTTGATATAGCATACTCACACACTTAAGTTGTCCCTCTTATTCTACATCAAAATGTGAAGTGAGTAAATATTTCTTATGTCGAGGGTAGAGAAAGTTATGTGACTACATCACACTGTGCTTTATTTTCGTGGATTTCATTTTCAGTCATTATTTTCGCCAATATATTACATCGATGGAATCATAATTCGTTAAAGCATTAGGCTATATACTTGCCAAGGCCCTATGTAATCATAGTAAACAATTTACTGTTGCCATGTGAACTAAACAGCAATTCATTTTTTCAGTATAAAATTCTCAGAAATTATATAATTTTCAAGGGAAGGAGTATTTTGTTTGAATTTTAATGTCGACAGCTATACTTCCCGGGCTTAACTGGGTATGTGTGCAAAATGTCGTGTAAATTGGTAAAGAAATGTAGATTTGTATAAGGAACAAACATACATACATACATACATACATACATACATACACACTTTCGATTTTATATATTAGAAGACTAGCTGAAAAGGCCCGGCGTCGCCCGGGCTTTGTATTTTTTAATTTGAAATTAACTTATGAAGGACTTTATGTATGTAGAACTTGAAATGAAGAAAAAGATTTATCACACTCAAACTATTCCATCAGAAAACGCTGGATATAGCTTTTTATGGCTCATAGAGGATGTGGAATGCTGCATTCCGTTGCTTCTACGCATCATGCTTGGGAGGGGTTGAAATAAGAAGAAACACAAATTACATAAGATTGTACTGACTTGACGGAAAATTTTATTTCTCATTCTCATGTTACTATACAATCGTTTCGGAGCTGAAATAAAAGAGAAATGCAGTATCACTTTCATACTTTCCTCCCCTAGAACCCGGGACATAATATACTGCGAGCATAGGACTCAAAATGTTCCATCCCATGCTTAGGGCCTATGATAAACATCCCTATTTCTCAACTAATACAAAGCCTACAGGTATGGATAACTTATCAGCGGAAAGGATTATTTACAGACTTTTGATATAGCATACTCACACACTTAAGTTGTCCCTCTTATTCTACATCAAAATGTGAAGTGAGTAAATATTTCTTATGTCGAGGGTAGAGAAAGTTATGTGACTACATCACACTGTGCTTTATTTTCGTGGATTTCATTTTCAGTCATTATTTTCGCCAATATATTACATCGATGGAATCATAATTCGTTAAAGCATTAGGCTATATACTTGCCAAGGCCCTATGTAATCATAGTAAACAATTTACTGTTGCCATGTGAACTAAACAGCAATTCATTTTTTCAGTATAAAATTCTCAGAAATTATATAATTTTCAAGGGAAGGAGTATTTTGTTTGAATTTTAATGTCGACAGCTATACTTCCCGGGCTTAACTGGGTATGTGTGCAAAATGTCGTGTAAATTGGTAAAGAAATGTAGATTTGTATAAGGAACAAACATACATACATACATACATACATACACACTTTCGATTTTATATATTAGAAGACTAGCTGAAAAGGCCCGGCGTCGCCCGGGCTTTGTATTTTTTAATTTGAAATTAACTTATGAAGGACTTTATGTATGTAGAACTTGAAATGAAGAAAAAGATTTATCACACTCAAACTATTCCATCAGAAAACGCTGGATATAGCTTTTTATGGCTCATAGAGGATGTGGAATGCTGCATTCCGTTGCTTCTACGCATCATGCTTGGGAGGGGTTGAAATAAGAAGAAACACAAATTACATAAGATTGTACTGACTTGACGGAAAATTTTATTTCTCATTCTCATGTTACTATACAATCGTTTCGGAGCTGAAATAAAAGAGAAATGCAGTATCACTTTCATACTTTCCTCCCCTAGAACCCGGGACATAATATACTGCGAGCATAGGACTCAAAATGTTCCATCCCATGCTTAGGGCCTATGATAAACATCCCTATTTCTCAACTAATACAAAGCCTACAGGTATGGATAACTTATCAGCGGAAAGGATTATTTATAGACTTTTGATATAGCATACTCACACACTTAAGTTGTCCCTCTTATTCTACATCAAAATGTGAAGTGAGTAAATATTTCTTATGTCGAGGGTAGAGAAAGTTATGTGACTACATCACACTGTGCTTTATTTTCGTGGATTTCATTTTCAGTCATTATTTTCGCCAATATATTACATCGATGGAATCATAATTCGTTAAAGCATTAGGCTATATACTTGCCAAGGCCCTATGTAATCATAGTAAACAATTTACTGTTGCCATGTGAACTAAACAGCAATTCATTTTTTCAGTATAAAATTCTCAGAAATTATATAATTTTCAAGGGAAGGAGTATTTTGTTTGAATTTTAATGTCGACAGCTATACTTCCCGGGCTTAACTGGGTATGTGTGCAAAATGTCGTGTAAATTGGTAAAGAAATGTAGATTTGTATAAGGAACAAACATACATACATACATACATACATACATACATACACACTTTCGATTTTATATATTAGAAGACTAGCTGAAAAGGCCCGGCGTCGCCCGGGCTTTGTATTTTTTAATTTGAAATTAACTTATGAAGGACTTTATGTATGTAGAACTTGAAATGAAGAAAAAGATTTATCACACTCAAACTATTCCATCAGAAAACGCTGGATATAGCTTTTTATGGCTCATAGAGGATGTGGAATGCTGCATTCCGTTGCTTCTACGCATCATGCTTGGGAGGGGTTGAAATAAGAAGAAACACAAATTACATAAGATTGTACTGACTTGACGGAAAATTTTATTTCTCATTCTCATGTTACTATACAATCGTTTCGGAGCTGAAATAAAAGAGAAATGCAGTATCACTTTCATACTTTCCTCCCCTAGAACCCGGGACATAATATACTGCGAGCATAGGACTCAAAATGTTCCATCCCATGCTTAGGGCCTATGATAAACATCCCTATTTCTCAACTAATACAAAGCCTACAGGTATGGATAACTTATCAGCGGAAAGGATTATTTACAGACTTTTGATATAGCATACTCACACACTTAAGTTGTCCCTCTTATTCTACATCAAAATGTGAAGTGAGTAAATATTTCTTATGTCGAGGGTAGAGAAAGTTATGTGACTACATCACACTGTGCTTTATTTTCGTGGATTTCATTTTCAGCAATTATTTTCGCCCATATATTACATCGATGGAATCATAATTCGTTAAAGCATTAGGCTATATACTTGCCAAGGCCCTATGTAATCATAATAAACAAATCACTGTTGCCATGTGAACTAAACAGCAATTCATTTTTTCAGTATAAAATTCTCAGAAATTATATAATTTTCAAGGGAAGGAGTATTTTGTTTGAATTTTAATGTCGACAGCTATACTTCCCGGGCTTAACTGGGTATGTGTGCAAAATGTCGTGTAAATTGGTAAAGAAATGTAGATTTGTATAAGGAACAAACATACATACATACATACATACATACATACACACTTTCGATTTTATATATTAGACTAGCTGAAAAGGCCCGGCGTCGCCCGGGCTTTGTATTTTTTAATTTGAAATTAACTTATGAAGGACTTTATGTATGTAGAACTTGAAATGAAGAAAAAGATTTATCACACTCAAACTATTCCATCAGAAAACGCTGGATATAGCTTTTTATGGCTCATAGAGGATGTGGAATGCTGCATTCCGTTGCTTCTACACATCATGCTTGGGAGGGGTTGAAATAAGAAGAAACACAAATTACATAAGATTGTACTGACTTGACGGAAAATTTTATTTCTCATTCTCATGTTACTATACAATCGTTTCGGAGCTGAAATAAAAGAGAAATGCAGTATCACTTTCATACTTTTCTCCCCTAGAACCCGGGACATAATATACTGCGAGCATAGGACTCAAAATGTTCCATCCCATGCTTAGGGCCTATGATAAACATCCCTATTTCTCAACTAATACAAAGCCTACAGCGGAAAGGATTATTTATAGACTTTTGATATAGCATACTCACTCACTTAAGTTGTCCCTCTTATTCTACATCAAAATGTGAAGTGAGTAAATATTTCTTATGTCGAGGGTAGAGAAAGTTATGTGACTACATCACACTGTGCTTTATTTTCGTGGATTTCATTTTCAGTCATTATTTTCGCCAATATATTACATCGATGGAATCATAATTCGTTAAAGCATTAGGCTATATACTTGCCAAGGCCCTATGTAATCATAGTAAACAATTTACTGTTGCCATGTGAACTAAACAGCAATTCATTTTTTCAGTATAAAATTCTCAGAAATTATATAATTTTCAAGGGAAGGAGTATTTTGTTTGAATTTTAATGTCGACAGCTATACTTCCCGGGCTTAACTGGGTATGTGTGCAAAATGTCGTGTAAATTGGTAAAGAAATGTAGATTTGTATAAGGAACAAACATACATACATACATACATACATACACACTTTCGATTTTATATATTAGATGCATTTAAAGCAATTACATGTAAATACGTAAATTTTTTAAATAACTGGCATTTTTATACCTATAACTTTAAAAGTATTAATCCCTCGGCAAAAATGAACATGTCCTTTTCCTTAAAGAATGTCATCTACTTTAATTCTGTATGTAAAATAATTTCCACTAGGGATGAAGTTACAGAGATATATAAACAAAAAATCAGGTGCGTGGAACGCCACGCCGCTTAGATTTTTAAAATTTTTTTGGATCTTTTCAATTTTGGATTATCGGATTTTTTAAAGTTTGGATCTTTGAATTTTTAATTTTGGAATTTTGGATTTTTAAATTTTGGATTTTTAAAATTTTGTATCTTTGAATTTTTTATTTTCTATATTTTTTAATCTTAGATTTTCGATTTTTTAATTTAGGATTTTTTAAATTTTGGATTTGTTATTTTTAATTTTTTAATTTTTATTTTTTTTATTTAAATTTTGGATTTTTTGACTTTTTAACTTTAGAATTTTGGATTTTTTAATTTTGGATTTTTGGACTTTTTAACTTTAGAATTTTGGATTTTTTCATTTTTTAAATTTTAACCACACCATAAGCCTAATCATTGAGTTGATTGTTTTCACAGCCCCACTATTTTCGTAACGATTTTGTTCGTAACGCAACTTTGGGTCAGTTCTCGATTTACTCCTAGCGCGCCTAAAGAAGTTTCACTTCAAAAAATAGAAAACTCACCTTCATACAACTCCCCAACCCTCGTTCACCTCCTACCCACCACGGTGCCAATGAGCAACCATGCCAAATTTGAAAACTGCGCGGTTTATTTATTCGATTTTTCAACTTTTGACTGGGCTATAATTTGCAACCGCGCTGTCTTACAACTCCAATGTATGATATAAGTTGAGATGTTCTGTAGATTTTATAGCTTGTTATTTGAAACGTTCGTGTATCGGAAAGTAAATACATAGCGGGCAGACAATGTTCTCCATCTTCTTTAAGAAGAAATAACAACGTCCGGTGTGTTTGAAATAGAAAACTGATGTATGAATTTAATGGCTGTTTTATAGCGTTCACCGTCATAAATCAGAACTTGCATGAGCGGACATACACACCCGAGCTAGCATTAACTGCCATCGTCCAGACATGAAAATGTTTAACCCTACGCTTATTGTACTCTAATCTCCAATGTTTTCACGTTATTCTGTTTAGCTACTTTAAAAAATAAAAAATAAAGCATAAATCGGTATTTGGAAAAGTTTAGTTTGACGAGTAAAGTATGGACACGTTCTGGGATTTTTTCCAAATTGAAAACTATTAAGAAATACACGACACTACAAATAAAATATAAGTAGAGACAGCCTACAAACCACTATCAAAACTTAGTCAAGGAATAGGTAACTTAAAACGAGATCCTTATGTAACAAACAGTGCTAGTATATTGTGACCAAATTTAATTGTATTTACAAATTATGTTATATAAAAGTTGTCCCCCTAAAATATTTACACACAATAAGTGAGTATTTTATACTATATATATACGATATGCAATTAGATTATCACTATAATAAAAGGCTAAAAGAATAAAAGGTGCACATATAACAATCACAGTACTGTAATCTAAAATTATGTACAAAATTGATTGTGTTAGTTATTCATAGGTGTGCACCAGTCATAATATTTAAAAAGAATATAACATTATTTCTCAGTTCAATAATTAACTTACAATATATTTGCCAACATTAAAAGCTAAAATAAAATTATATATTTTGTTGTCACACTATAAAACAATGTGGTAGTATTTAGTCATCAATGTCTATATTGTTTGCTAATGTGTAAGACCTAGTTGGTTTCACTATTATTATAATATTTATGTATTATCAACATGTGTCCTTTAAGTGTCTTGTTTCCAGCCTAGTTTTTCCCAACTGCAATTGCACTTAGAAAAGCTAATTAGGAAGAACACGAGGAAGTATAGTATACTGCACGTAAACTTTCCAGAGCTTCTGGGTGAGCCTATCTCTTACTTGTTTGGATTCAAATCTGTTCACACGCATTAGCCTATGAACAACGCTCAGGCCTAAGTAAGCGGTGAGCGAAGGTGGAGTATGAAAGACGGTATATTTCAATTGCTTGTCGTGAACGAATGTTCACTGCAGCCCCTGGATGAATTCGACTCGTATTGGTTTGATGTCAAAAGTCAATTATTTTTCTCATACAACTCTGACAACACCTTGTCTTGGATGGGCCTCAAACAACGAAGAATGATCCATTCTCTTATCTTCCTTCATAACATATCTTCCTCTCCTTATTTACACTCTCGTTTTAATCTCCTTTAGACCTCACGAACGCATAACCAAAATTTACTGCTTATTCCCCGACATACAACATCATTCTATTCTTCATCTTTTAGTGTATCAATTCCTCGATTTTGGAATTCGTTGCCTTGTCATATCAGAGACTGTCGAAATGTACCACAATTTAGAAATAAGTTGAATATCCATTTTATTAGTCATTAATTTTATTTTAGTTTAGTTTCTCAAACTTGTAATTAAATCCTTGTAATTGTATTGTTTGTAGCATGTTTAGTTTTAATTTATAATTTATCAATTCTTGTATTGTTTGTAGTATGTATTATTTACGATATGTATAGTTTTACTGGTGCAGTGGAAGAAATGGCCTTATGGCCTTAACTTCGCCAGTATAAATAAATTAATAATACAGGGTGTCCACTGGTCGGGAAAATCCGGGAATCAGGGAAAAGGCCGGGAATTTCGTATGGTCGGGAAAATCCGGGAAAAGTCAATGAATTTGTTAAAATATCCGGGAAAATTCGAAAAATTTGTGGCACACATCAAACAGGTGAAAATGAATACAACTTTACCTTCTGCCAGCTTCCAAAAAACCTCAACTGCTCTTGAAGATAAACTTTTCCTGCCAAAAATTGCTTTCTTCTTATCTTCTTTTTCTTATTTAAAGTATGTATAATCCTATGATTTTTCTTACACAGTTATTAGAAAGTGCTTCGAAATCATATTTTGGTCGGGAATTTCTGTAATGATCAATGAATATCAGGGAATAAGTCGGGAATTTCTTCAGCATTACGCGGTGGACACCCTGTAATAATAATAATAATAATAATAATAATAATAATAATAATAATAGATTAATTCTGAAATGATTATGTTCTTATTAGCGAACCCAAAACTGCCTTGGCCCGTAGCCTCTTCTGCGTATCCGAGTTCGCGAAGAAAGGGCAATGGAAGAGGAGGAGAGTTTGGAGGGGCGCTCTGAAAAAGTTTAATGTGCCCGCAGCGAAAGTGAAGACTTTGTAGGTATAAAGTGCGTTCATGTACAAATTTTAAGTGACCATTTCTTCCCCGTTACCGGTAAGTGAAACGAAACGAATAACAAAGGAGAGGTTTTCTGGAAATGTCTACTAAGTGAACCGAAGAGTGTTGCGGTTTAGACAAGATCCTGAATGAAACTTGTTACATGATCATTTCATTACGTTAGAGTTTTCTCATGAATAAAATTCAGCGTTTCATTTTCTGTGAGGTTTCCATTAAATTATCTCGTCTCACTGAACCTCTGTTGGAGGCAAGGGAGGGGTTGTAGATGGAAGGGATTCGTTTATTAAACAAGATTAAATGTCAGGGCAGATGCTGTTTGTAAATTGTTGGTGCCCCGCAAACTCAACTTTGATCGCAGGCAAAAATGTTTCTTCCTCAAGAGGCCAGGCTGTAGCTCTTACAATTTATTTCATTCTAACTTTTGATCTCATACAGGGTGACACAGAAGAGGTCTTCCATTCCACTTATGCTGATTAAATTCATATCACATGCAAAAGGACATGCTTTAGGTAGGAAAAAATAAATCTGATGTGAAAGTCACATAACTTCCTCTGCCAAAGTAAAAGTTAACATCTTAGTATAATAGGCCTAAGTATCCAGCCTGAAGTTAAAAAAAATAGTTTAACGGTAAAGTTGCCAGTATTCACATACAGTAGAGCCTCGGTAATTCGAGCCCCGGTATTTCGAGGTTCCGTGTAATTCGAGCTGGTCTTAAGAAAATTAAAATTTTCTATAAAACTAGAGTAAAATCCCGTTTTCATATGGTGTCCGCATGTAAGTTTTACGCACTTCCGAATGTGTTACATTTTGAGCTTTCTTTCAATTTTTCCATGTACAAAAATGCAGGTAAAACTATCCCACTTAGGGTTTCGTTCATAATACACAGAAATTATTTTAAATGTTCGCCAATATAGGCCTACATACAGGCGTAACACAGGTTGGCCTATGTAGTCCTATTATATTGTTTGCTTATGTATTTTTTAAACCATTACTGTGCACATTAAACATTTATTTATGATTTACCCATTGATTTAGTGATATTTCCGTATAATCCGAGTTTTTTGTAATTCGAGGTAGCCTCAGCCCCAATTAGCTCGAATTATTGGGGTTCTACTGCATTATCCTTGTACAAAAATGCAAGACAATTTTACGCGCTCTCTCTCTCTCTCTCTCTCTCTCTCTCTCTCTCTCTCTCTCTCTCTCTCTCTCTCTCTCTCTCTCTCTCTCTCTGTCTGTCTGTCTGTCCTATATCCCCAGTGTCGGGGTGAAGAGCCTCCAATTGGAGGTTTCTGATACCTGTGTGAATTTCTGTTACGCTTATTTTCCGAGAGAGGGCAGAGGGACAGATGGTAAGCCCATCGCCTCACAATTTTACGCTAATTATGCTATAAATACCTTGCCTCTTCTTTGAATGTTGAGACTAAAAACGCAGGCTATGAACACACAAACACAAACACAAACACAAAAAAAAAACTGCAAAGTGTTTATTCAACTTTCCAGATTAAGAATAATTTCCGAAATTTATCAAATATTCCCCTCAGATATTTCTTTACCCTATGCATGGCCAACAATACATCTTTCTCACTTTACATTCTTATATAGAATAAGAGGCCGTGAAAGAGCGCGTATTCAATTCACCAGGCAAGACAAACTTTCTACAAACAGTGGGTGGCTTATAACCACCCTTCAGGGTTTTTTTTTTTTTTTTAATTTCAAATAAAAGTTTTAGATCTTGGTATAAGCACTCCACGTACAAAATTTAAAGGAAATTGTCAGAGCCGTTTTTTTAGAAGAAAGCAAAACACGAAATTTTCTTCATGTAAAGTCCCCTTAAAAATAAGAGAAACTTATAGCCAATCTTCGGGTCGCATGTTTAGAAGGTACTTAAACCAAATATACAATTTTGTTTTCATACGATTTTCCGTTCTGGAGCTAGACTGTTCACCTACAGCCACACAGACACACACGTTTCCAAAAATTGTAAAATTGTATTCAGGCATAGGCGTAACCAGGCCGACCATATGGGGGGGTATGGAATACCCCCCAGGGAGAGGGGGGCCCAGGGGTCCTCCCCTGGAAAATTTTCAAAATTAGGACGCAAAATAACGAGTTTTAAACTTCCGGGGGTCCTCCTCCGGAAAATTTTAAAAATTAAGACGCAAAATAACGAGTTTTAAGCTTCCGGGGGTCCTCCCCCGGAAAATTTTAAAAATTAAGACGCAAAATAACGAGTTTTAAGCTTCCGGGGGTTCTCCCCCGGAAAATTTAAAAAAATTAAGACACAAAATAACGAGTTTTAAGCTTCCGGGGGTCCTCCGGAAAATATTAAAAATTAAGACGCAAAATAACGAGTTTTAAGCTTCCCACGCTTTATACTTGTATTGAGTAATTTATGGGCAGACTTAAAAAATTATACAATTTTCCTTTTTTTAATCAATGGGGGGGGGTTCAAACCCCCAAAACCCCCCCCCCTCGGTACGCCTATGTATTCAGGGCACCTCAAAACGTGTATTTATGTTAAAAAAACTCAACTTCGAATTTGGGGATCCTCTACCTATAGTACCTTATGGTACGGGCAGAGGAAGTAATAAAGATATAAATACAGAAGTCCTATTTTACAGTGACTGTTTAGGATATGAATCCAGTCCAATCCTGTAGAAGAATAGGTAGAATTTCAAGGAATGCGAAGTGTATCGTTATAATTTTGTTTTAGTTTTACAACTTTAATTTTATTGCACTACTTGCAAATGTTTTTATGTAAATTCACATGGAGAGAACACTGAAATATCTTCACACCTACAGTTTCTTTGATAAAACATAATCACAGCTGTTGGGTAGGCCTATATAAAGAAGTCGCAAACCCTGATTGTAATATTATGAAGAATAGAATGCTACAAATACTTGAACGACATTTCTGGAACACCCTGTGTAGAATTCCAATTTCACCTCGCTCTGGTCTCAATCATCCCTTATGCAAATGGAAGTTGACTGGCCCGCATCTGTAGGTTGGGTTGCCAGCCACCTAGGAGCCGGAACGTAGGTTAACTGCCATAATTCGCGTACCACACATATAAATTTCCCCCGTGGCCAGCTTGCTAGGTATATTTTGCAGAGTAGTGTTAGGATCTGTCTTTGGTTATCGCACCCAGACGCGTTGGCTACATAGTTTTTTTTAATTATTTTTTGTTACTCTGTCATGCCTTTTGTTTTAAATAGCGAGGTGGTCCTCACTTGTGTAGTTTTTAATGTCTCTGACGCGTAAATTTGCGATGTAAAATGGAAATGTTTGTTTACTTGTAGATAGTATAACACAACACATTAAACATAACTATTGCCCTTTGTTACGGATGTGCAGCTTGATATAGAATGCACAGTAGCAGAAAAAACTATATTATCTACTTGTACTTTTGTCTATATTCCTGTCCGCACATAAAAAACTTTTTTAAAACATAAAAACAACGGCAGCACTTGGTTCCGGCATTGATATGACAAAAATGTATTTATTGATTTGTTTATTAAATTAAAAATACATTTAACAGTTTATGGTGTGACAAAATGTATTTATTTGTTTATTTATTGCACAAAAATGCGTTTACAGTTTATAAATACAGCACAAAGAAGAAAAATTACTACATACTAAGTATAAAAATTGATCAAGAGAGTAGAAAGGATTTCTTCTTAGCCATTTATAGAATGTATAGCAAATATACCTAATTTCTCAGTACCCCTAAATCCCCAGTATCTTATTTTTTACTTATTGCAAAATTGTGAGCAGTATTGGAAATAGTTCATCTTACCGATCACAGAAGGCAGCTTCTGCTCTATCTTACAGATTTTTTTCCTTTTTTTCCCATTACTGTTCCCGATTTCTCAATAAATAAAATAGGGCCTAATAAGATACTGTGAAATTAGGGATACTGTACTTTAAAATTAGCCATGTTTGCCCTATTATAAAACATCTGTTTGTTGTAGATTTTTATTTCATCAGGTAACATGTTACAACATATGAGATCTAATATTCTACTTAATCTAAATTTTGGAATGATAAGGCAAGAATTTCTTCTACAGTGGCTTTCAAATGAGAAGTCTTTTCCTTCACCGCCAATCACGTGTACGGGCTAAAAGACTGCCGCTAGCAATGAGAGTCTTCCCTCCGTCTCGCCGTCTCTGATTGGACCGCGTATCTATGCAGTTGAAGGACATAGGACTTGTCATCTGCAAAGCACCTTAGTGTTGTATCTTTTTTCGAAAGTTGTACAATGTTGATGTGGACGTAGACATACATAGGGTGGCGTGCACCATTCAGGAGTAAATCTTACTAAAATAGTAAATTTAAGATGGAGACCTGGAGTATACAAGAACCAGTACATCTGTCTCACTCTTTAAGTCATACTAGTAATGTGCTAGAGTGAGACAGACAAACCGGTTTTTGTTGCGTCATGTTCCCGTCTTAGATTTACTACTTTAGTGCTTCTCTTTTAGTAACTTACTCTTTTAGTTGGTGTTGGAGAGCTCAATTGATAGTTACTTCTTTAGTTGTAACTAAAGTAGTAAACGATTTTTACTAAAGAAGTAGTCGAATTCTGCGCAGAACAGAGCAGAAACATTAGTGCAGCGCAGCAGAACACGTGCATTTCAATTGCCGGTATTATTCAAGTGCCAGATAATGAAAAGGAAAGGTTCGCTGAAACAATGAATATGAATTTGGGTTGATCCAAATATTACCAATGACTATCTTCATGTTTTAAAATAGGTCTAATAGTAATGTTTTATTCATTACTAATTTTAATTCCTTCAATTGAATATTTTCAGTTTAGTAGCCTACGTTAGGGTACTGTGATTACAATTTTTGTGCAAACTATTTCTGTATTATAATGCAAACAATTGGAATTTCCAGTTGATTTTCATAATTGATTCACTGTCAATATTATAATTATTTCTCTCATAATAATAATAAATTTCTAAAATATATTAAAATATTCTTCCCCAAAAAGATAAATCAATTATTCTACAGTTGTTTATCATAAATCTCACTATAATGAATTATTAATACTTATTGACTGTTTAACAATATTAATAAGAAGTATTACACAAAATCATGAAAAAGGGGGGATAAAAAGGATAACAAAACTAATAAGGGGCATTATGTTTCTGTCCTTTTTCAAATGCACAGAACATTTACTTAAAAAATATTACCTTATAAAAATAATAATATTACAACTGAGAAATGTAATATTTAAACAAAAAATGGCGGTACAATATTTCGGAAGCTATGAACTCCAATAATAATTATGTAGATGGTTGTGTGTTTAAAAATAATTTCAGTGACTACTTCTCTAGATCCTGTGCAGCTTCAACCTCCGGGCCCCTCCTTAAAATTTTCTTTCGGCACTCATGTTGGCATTTTTTTTTCGATATAGTTTATAATGCTTCTCACTTTCCTGTCCACAGAGTTAATTAAATAGTTAGCAGCATACTATAGACCTTCAGCATCTGTTATAGTTTATTCCCAAACATGAAGGTCTCGTCTCACTCCACCATTCGAGACTTGGGGAGTCTTTAAGGAATGGTTTTACAATGTGTCCCCTTCTCAATGTACGCTAATCCCAGAGTCAGTCAAATTTTCTTCCGATGTGGCCTGTTTGGACATTTTTACACCTGGGTTAGAAAAAAGGACATATTATTCATTAACACTGCGGGTGCAACTATTGAACTTTTAGCTCTTATAATTATTATTATAATCTGGCATTCGCAATGTTGTGCTTTAAGTTAAGGTGTAGAAGTGTAATGTAATAAAATTAATTTACAATAATTACATTAAATCGTTTAACAATGAGAATCACCTATTGTTCAGTAATTCTATGGTTAAGTAGCAGGGGGAAGTGTTTTCTGGGTAGCTCCAAGAACGGAGGCTTTCATTTATTGGAATGTACTATACCTCGCCGATATCTGTATCCATATGATTAGCTTGAAATACATCGTCGTTTTCTGACCCAAAGTTAGGGAGAACTGCAACATCTAAAGGCCGATCCAGCTAGGAAGATATTTAAGAGCACATGAGCTCCTTGTACCGTGCAATGCAAACGTCCCTTCCACTCACTCTTCCCCTCACCTTTGGTGGACGTCTTCCTAGCTGGATCGCTCTCCGCAATGATATTTCCACATTTGACTGGCTGAAATCACATGGATGTAGTGAGAATCTGACATCGTTTCTTCCAAACGCCAAAATTTCATGTAAGGATTTATGAGCTTAATTATTTACGTTATTAAATGCCCTACTAGGTATGGTTCGCTTAATATTTATTAAATCACCTGCCACAACTCTCATTTTTGGTATACAACCTTCTTCATCTCAATAACTTATCCTCAGTTTAACTATGTAATCCATTTAATGTGATATGTAACTCATAACTCACGCAAATGCCACAGAACACACTTACTCCACAACTTTACTCCACCCCCTGAGTAGGAGTAAATATTGGCCTTATTTACTCCACAACTTACTACGTTAGTAACGTACTCCGTGTTGGTGCTCTCCACCACTTGTGGAGTAAGGTTCATTTACTCTGGGAGTAAATAAAATTTTTACTTCTTTAGTACATTCCTCTATGTTGAAAGCCGCCGAGTTTAGTTTACTCCTGGTTGGTGCACGCCGTCCTTACTAAAAGAGTACGGTTACTAAAAGAGTAGCTTACTAAAGTAGTTAGAACTAAAGTAGTAAGGCTTACTAAAAGAGTAAATGGCATGAGTTTGGTGCACGCCACCCATAGACTTTGGTGTGGTGCATTGCGAAAACACATCATCAAAGGGTCTTTCGTTATGTAGATTTTCAGAATTCTTTGGAGTTGACTTTTAAAATTTGCCTGTAGAGTAACTAAAATGGTTAACATAATAAATTAACATTATGCTACAGCAAAATTCATTTTCCATTAACATCTTTACACGTTAATTTTGAATTAAAATTACACTTTCTTTTTCTAGTTCCTTACACTTAGACTATACTAAACCAGTAGTATGCCTGCTATCTCAATATTTAAGTAGTTTATTGAATATTTATTTCTATTAATGTACACATATAAGTCCTGCAAGTCCTTTTATAGAAACAGACCTTTCAAAATCTCGAGGTCTCCCTAGAAATAAAAATTTTGTTCAAAAAAGAAAAATCTCTTACTATAACAAGAATTTTGCAAAAGTACTTAATTTCGTGTTTTTCGCAAGCCTAATTACTGCATTTCGTGAATCCACGACGAAAACTAGTTACCGTATTTTATGGACCATAAGACGCACTTTTTTACCTTGAAAGCAGAGCCTTGAGAGTTGAGTGCGTCTAATGGTCCGAAGTACACAAAAAAAGTTAAAATTAAGGTAAATATTGCCGGAATACCATAGTTATAAACAAGGTGTTGTAAGAAATAAGATAATTACAAATTTTGGCACGAATTTTGGTAGCCTACATCATTGCACTTGTCACAATCGTAAAATGAGGGTAGTTGGAAGCCAGGTATACAATGCGAAAAGAAAGCAATGTTGAGTTCTTTTATATGAAAGGAGTTGTCTCCACCGGCTGGTTTAAATGAAGGCAATGACCTCTAAACAGCATTGTCCCGTTACAGTTACCGTATGGTGAATTGAGGGTTAGAGGGTGTAAAATTATTTTCAGTCTTTCATGAGAAATCAGTTCAGTTGTTAAAATTTGTGCGATGCAATCTGTACAGAATAGATTTTCGTACAAAACAGGTTTTAACTTATAGGTGAATTACACTGATTCCATTGTACAAGGTTATAATTTGTTTATAAAATGAAGTATATTATTCCCTTAAAAAAGATTGTTTAGGATCATTTAGAATTAAATTTCTTTTCCTTTAAATTTCCATTCTAAAATCAAGGTGCGTCTTATGGTCCGGAGCGTCTTATAGTCCGTAAAATACGGTTATCTCCAGAGATAGGTGAACTGCTTTGAATGGTTTCTGCTTCATTCCTGTGGGCAGCGTGTTAAATTGATGGGATTTCCTAAACTAAGAATCGCTTCCGCTCAGAATTGGTGTGTGGGAGCAGAATTCCGCAAAATCACCAACTCCATGCAGTGTACAGGAAGTGAACCTAGATGACCGGTAACGAATTATTAATTCGCCTTGGGAATCCTTTCGCTTTGTCCTCCAGTTCAGAAAGTTACGTTAGTTACATATTCACTTTCGACTAACTTTCTGCTTCTCGTGTTTCATACGGTCCCAGCCATCATTTTTAAATATGTATTCACTATTCTCTCCAGTGGCTCGGTAGACCTATTTTGATCCCGTTAAGGACCGAGTAAAATTTAGATGAGTATGCGATATTGTAGTTATAAACTGTATTTTCCATTATATCTTAGACATTAGCTGGTATACCGCCGTACTTCATTAACTTTTTTGCACGACTTAACTAATTGGTGGTACTTACGAACGTTGTTGCCGTGGATCGTAAGTTGACATTCCCACACGCAATCGTGTTGCTATGTGCGGTAAGAGTTTCCGTGCGGTAATAATTTACTTACGCCACACTTCATAATACAAGCCTTTATGGACAAGGCCCTCCCAGGACAAATATTCGGTTCCCATAACAACAAACACATGCGAATCACTTGATGAAATAAACAGCTATCTTCATTAATGTATATACATAATATTTTCAGGTAATATCTCAATTAATATAATGAAATTGATATAAATAATCATCGTGCAAAAAATAGCATGCAATACTCGTGCCGTAAGCGCATAATGGATCTCGGAAATTGAAAAAAACGCTTTCCTCGATCCGTATGCATCGCTTACGGCACTCGTATCGCAATATACTATTAAGCTATAGTAAGTTATGCCAGCGCTTAATGGTATCAAAGAAAATGACTTAAAATACTATCAAATGAAAATGTATGTTAGTTTCATAATTGAATTGCTTTAAGTATTAGTCTATTGCCTCTATGTTAAATGTGAGTAAGTGAAATTTTAGGTATAATTACCAGCTGGCTGAAATTGTATTGAATTTGATGATTTTTGGCAAGTTACAGTATTACGAAGCAGTTATAATTTCTATGGAATTCCCGGAAATTCTAGGCTATAAAGACCTATGTTTTTCGTTGTTAAGTTTCTTGTTCCCAGTATTCCTTCTGTAAGCCTATGTTTTGATATTTTTACCTAAAAACCTGAAAAAAGTAGGCCTATATACATAAAGTGACCGCCTGCGTTGTCTTGTGGTTAGCGTCGCTGGCTGCGGATCCATAGGTTCGGGTTCGTTCCCAGGAACCTCGTCGGATTTTTCTGAGGTAGGGAGGTCTGGTACGGGGTGCATTCAGCCTCGTGATACAAACTGAGGAGCTACTTGATCACGGAAACCATTAACGGTCGTGGGTGTCGGCATGCTAACCACATGCCCCCAATCCTGCCATCTGCTTATGGTAGATGAGGCAGGGGTCGGGTGGTAGGCCTAGGCTCTTCAGGGATGTAGCGCCACGGAGTTTAGTTTTAGTATATACGTCCTGTATATAAAATTTGTATTGTACGGTTTTTAAACAAAAGATTATTAACTTATTTGCCGAATTTGATTTTGTATAATTCGGGCCTATAGTTTATTATGCTAGAACAGGCATGCCACTTGTAAATATCTTATTCGGAATAAGAAAATATAATGAATCATAATTGGAGCCAGTTAACAATCTTGAGCACATAGAAATGAAAGGAACTGTGTGGTACCACATTTCTAAAACGTAAAATCTTACATCTGATGTAGAGAACTGTGTGTGTGTGTGTTATTTCATATAGCTTTCCCTAAAATGTATTTGTATTTACTGATCCTGTAGTGTTGCTTGTTATTTGTTATATACTCGTGTATATATATACGTACATACATACTCATACGTAATAATGTAGGCTACATATTGTATTGGTCGACAACGATACCCATATATTGTGAACTTTCTTACGTTAGTTCATGTATAGGCCCTAATAAATAACACGAAACATAATTCTTGAACACCCTGTGAGTTGTACACAATTAAAGAAACATCTCGTTCACTCTCAGCTTTGTGTTTGACTGCTCTTTGAAGCGAGCAGCGCTCGTCGTTTGTGACCTGATTTGATCATTATTTGCACATTTAGAACAGTAATTAGCACATGCCTTGTGCATACTCCCAGGCAATTTCGCATGTGTTTATGAGCAATCACGTTTATTTACTAGCATTCCTATCATTACTGCAGATAGATATACGGTAGTCAAGATTTCTGCTGTGCATTCTACAACTGCAGCATTGTATTTATGTCCGTTATTCGCACTGTAATGGTATGCACAGTATGCAGACATACATACATACACATAATATTTACATATTTATCTAGGACTATATACAGAATGGACTATATATAGGGGAAAATGTGCCTAATTTCGCAGAATGTTTTTATTTTATTTACTGCAAATTCAGGAACAGCAATGGAAAAATAAAAAATGTATGAAACAGAAGAGAAGATGCCCTCTTCGATGAATAACATGAAGTATTTCCATTACTGTTTCCAGTTTTGCAATAAATAAAATAAAAAGATACTGCGAAATAGGCATGTTTGCTATATATATTCTTTTTTAAACTGACGTTGCTCCGATAGATGCTGAATTGCGTGTACGAGTGTGTATAGACTAGATACAGTCAACTCCCGATTATCCATGGGCGGCTTATCCGGTTTGACCGGATTATCCTTGCACGAAAATTTGAATTTCCCGCACTAGTTTAGAATTCCTCGTACTGTATTTCGAATTTCCTGCTCTTTATTTTTAATTTCCCGCACTTAATTTCGTCGTACGCAGAATCTGGCGACAAAGTGCGGGGAATTCGAAATTAAGTGCGGAAATTAAAAATCTCGTACCCGGTTAATTCTAATATTTGGATTATCCGTCATTTTAGATTATTCTTGCATGTTACGTTCCCGATTAACACGAATAATCGAGAGTTCACAGTATTGTTATATGAAGGGAGTTGTAGAAGGGAGTTAAAAGGAATTGTAGGTTTTGTTTCTGCACTTGAACGGTTGGTATCTTGATACCGTATATGTTTTCTTTAGATTTTAGTCGACGAAAGGTCATTTGGAAGGAGTTGCTCAGTTCTTGAGATGTTTACCAGAATTAAATTATTATAAAAAGCACAAATAGCGCAAAAGCCTGCCGATTTAAAGGACCGGCCAGTTTTCCCGTTTATTTCCCGTTACAGGATAACTCTAAAATATTAAAAACCGTAAGCTAATTTTTAAGAGAAAGCATTGGATTTAGTTGCTAATTAAGTCATAAACTTAATGAAATGACTCACTCAGGCGTCCGCATGTAAACTTCATGTCATTCCCATGACATTAGAAAATGTAATGTGATAGCCTTAACGTGAATTTAAAAGTAATTCAGACATTTCGAGCTGTATAAGGCATCTTTTTTGCACGGCGTAACTAATTAGTGGTACTTACGAATATTGTTGCCGTGGATCGTAAGTTGACATTCCCGCACGCAATCTTATTACTGTGTGCGGTAAGAATTTACTTACGGCACATCATAATACAAGCCTGTATGGATCGGATTATCCTTGCACGAAAAGCCCCAGGACAAATATTCGGTTCCCATAACAACAAACACAAGCGAATCACTTTCTGAAATAAAGATCTATCTTCAATAATTTATATACATAATATTTTCAGGTAATATCACAATTATTATAATTAAATTTATATAAATATTCATCGTGCAAAAAATAGCATGCAATACTCGTGCCGTAAGCGCATAACGGATCTCGGAAAATTGTAAAACCTCTGCGCGAGTTCCTCGTTTTTTCAAACTCTTTCCTCGATCCGTATGCATCGCTTACGGCACTTGTATCGCAATATACTATTGTTTTAATTCAGTCAAGTTGAATTTCGTAATCGGTCGTCCATCTTTTCCAACCTAAGCCTATACGATGTACATAAGTCTATTGAAATCTGATCAAACTACCAGGTGCCCGCGGCTTCGCCCGTGATTATTTACTCAACTGCTAGATGTTTTATTTAAATAAATTTTTAAGAGAAAAATAATTATTTATTGACACATCGATTATACATGAATTGCATGAATATATAATTTTATTCTTAATTATATTGTTTTGTGTAATAAATATAAACAATTAAATGAATCTTGTGCTGCCGTGTGGGCTTACAGATTCGAAATTGAAACGATTAAAATGAACCACAGATGAATGAAGCTTATCCAAGTCATGCATAAACAATTAAAACGATTGATTACAAGCTAAGAACCCGACTTCGAAGTTCATTTCAAGATTTAAGTGCGCCGCCCGGGAAAAAAAAAGACACTATCCGAGTTCCCAAGCCCCCCCCCCCCTTCAGCTCTCCAAAAAACCTCGCATAGTGAGTTTCGTTCAAATCATTCATTTTTTGTTTCATTTAGACGTACATTCATGATCCCCTTCTGTACACCTATGAAAAAAAAATAATAAAATAAAAAAAAAAATGAAAGTCTTCCCTCGTATTGTAATATCAAACGAACCAAATAGAGCGGGTTAACAAAATCGAAGCGATCGACAAATTGTTGTGTCATATTGCAAAAAATCGATTTCAGCGATGCACTTTTTTCCCCGGTTGCTATGGCAACCGAGCAAGACCACCTTCAATTAATTTCTCAATTGAATACTGTCTTGTTGTTAGGTGGCATTGGGTCTACACGGACACGCCAGCTCAAATTTAATTTAATAGTAAATCTATGCAGTTAGACGATGTCAAAGCAATCATCCTCCTTGAAATATGTCAGACAGCTGTTACATATGTATGTAAATCAGGCATGGCGATATCCTGACTCGGGATTACATTTTGACTCTCTCTGCAGTTTACTCCTCTTAAACTCCACTCCTTCACTGTGGAGTTGCATACAGAATGACTACCACATTTTCGCCATATCTGATGTAATTTATCAACATTCCTTCATATCACTATTTCATGTACGAAAATGCTGGTGATAACTTCGCCGTTTTGTAGTAGTGTAGCGTAATAGTTAATATTTTCTCTCCGTAAATTTACTCGTCGGATTTTCAAAGGAATATCCACAGTTTCAATATTATACTAAACTTCTGATGAACTATTGTTTCATTCACTGAAATTTCCCTTGAACGAACTATTCTCAATTTTGTAAATCCGGATAAAACGAATTTCTGAATTGTGAAATTGGTATTTCCAGCCACTGCTCGTTCCAGTGTACCTTGGACACAGGGATGGAGACTATAGCATATGTTGCCGGCTCACGTATGATTTGAATGTGAGTAGTTAGAGATGGTAATTGGGGCATTTCTCTGTTGCAGGCGCACACACCGCTCTTGTCAGGAGATAACAAGCACGTAAGTCCCCCCTCCACTCCTCTCGCTGTTGTGCTGTAGTAGCTTGCTGTAGTGTAGCTTGTCTGTAGAATAGCTTTTGTGTAGATAAGAATAAATTGGCAGTTTTGTTTTGTACCTATATTTTGCTTTTACTCGAGAAAAAATGGATGCAATATATTTTGCCACTTGCGATGAACATCGTTTCAGCTGTCATTGATCTTTCACCAGGTTCGCTCAAGAGTCCCATTGATCCTTTCGCTTCTTCCATAGGGTTCCAGCCGATATTGCTGATGGCATGTTAAAACAGTGGCTGTAGTGGTTTGCTGTAGTGTAGCTTGCCTGTAGAATAGCTTATCTGTAGTTAAGAGTAAATTAGGAATTCTGTTTTGTAGCTGTTTTTGCTTTTTTTCTTCTTCTTTTGAGAAGAATTTGATGCAATATATTTTGCCAGTTGCGCTGAACATCGTTTCAGCTGTCATTGATCTTTCACCAGGTTCACTCAAGAGTCGTTGATCCTTTCGCTTCTTCCATTGGGTTCCAGCCGATATTGCTGATGGCATGTTAAAACGGTGGCTGTAGTAGTTTGTTGTAGTGTAGCTTGCCTGTAGAATAGCTTATCTGTAGAGCAAATTAGGAATTCTGTTTTGTAGCTGTTTTTGCTTTTTTTTTCGAGAAGAACTTGATATTTTGGCAATTGAGCTGAACATTCTTTCAGCTGTCAGTGGTCTTTCACAGGTTCGCTCAGGAGAGTGTTTATTCAATTGAACGCTATGTTCCAGCCCATATTGCTGATAGCATGTTAAAAACAGTATCAAAGTTCATGACGCTTCCAACTAAAGCTGACTTTCCCAGGCCTGTAGTCTTACAAGTACTAAGTTAATTAACGCGTGCTGTTACCAACTGAAAATATTTCGCTTCGCTTTCGTACGAAGATCCGTCAGAATCTGAATTTACTTTTAAAGAAGTGATTTTTGATTGATTGAAAGTCACGGAAATATTTAGTTTAGATTGTTTTTATTTGTACCGAGCTTGATACCGTATTTGCTATTTACTCTGTCCATTTCCGTCTCTTCACAGTGATCTCATAACTCTGGTCTTTCAGTGGTATTTTTCAGTTTTCTGTCAGATTTATATTTGAAAATTGGTTTTTAAATCTAAATCTGAATTTTAATTTTGAGAAAAGTACCTTCTGTAATCATATTTATCCCATTCGTCGTCCGTGATAACTAGAGACCGGATTTTAAAGGGAATTCCTTTTTTTATATTTCATCACAAAACGTGATAAAATTGAACAGGACATTACTGAGTAAGTTTTAACTGCAAATGACCTGGTTTTAACGTCCCTTTTTTCCCTTTTTTAGACTCATCTCCCTTTTTTTTAGGAACTTTCCCTTTCCAGTACCTTTTTTGGCTAATTTATTTTGAAAAATTCGTAAATTACCCAGTATTTGGTAATGAAAACATTAAAAATTGTTTTCACTGATTCACTATTGAAAAAAAATCCCTCCCAGCAGAATAAAGCGTTACAGGGAAATCACAGGCTTGCCATTACCTAAGTTTCCCATTATAACAAGGTGGGGAACGTGGATTTCGTGTGCTATTTTCCTCTGTGAGAATTTTAACAAGATCAAAAAATTTATTCAGTCATTAGATGTTACAGAATCAGCAGCTGTAGAGCAAGCAAAGGCTTTACATGAAACAAACATGTATCTCTCTGCTGAATTTTTACGCTCTCTTACTTTTATATCCCTTTTTTCCTACCTTTTTTGGCAATAATTTTCCCTTTTTTTCTACCTTTTTTTGACAATAATTTTCCCTTTTTTCGTCCTTTTTTGGGTGAAAATTTTCCCTTTAAAATCCGGTCTCCAGTGATAACTTTTTCACATTGAATCTTCGATGTGTCCTTACCTACGGTTGAGGAGCGACAACCTCGCAGTCTCTTCACAGCCAACATATCTCCGAAAATATATATCTACTAAAGATAACCTTTTCTAATAGATACAGGCTACATTATGTTCGGCTTTGTTCAGAAACTCGTCCATACGCTCCTCTGATTTTTGGGGCTTGAAACATTCCAAGAAATGCTTTCACCTTTGGAAAACTGCAAAGAAAACAAACAGTGACGGCAAGATTGTACCGGTAATCGAATGTGCACATAGTGAGTTCGCTGAAATTGAAATTGGACCACATTCTGCAGAAAGGAACCAACCCTCAAATTTAAAAAATCTTATTAGATGCTAAATTTTGCTACTGAACTACACATTTATGTTGTGCAAACTAACCAATCCTCTTCATCCATTTATATGCCATCTATGGAGCAAACAAAAACAGACTGAAAAAATCCAGGTGGCTTTTTATTTAACTTTAAATGCCTGTTTTTTAGCTTAGAAATCATGTGGGTTGGTTCCTTTCTGCAGAATGTGGTCCAATTGTTCCTGTAGGTCGTGCAACAAAAATGCATTCTTGTAGTAAATTTTATATTATTTGTATTGTATTATTTAGTATAAGCTTACTAACTATAGCCGCAACAACATATGACTCTTATAGCTGAAAATATCCAAGAAAACTATTCTAAAAGTTACGGAATTTTTATGGTTGTATGTTATTTTTACTTCATTTGTACCATTAGTACCATAGGTACGACACTGAAATTGATGCCGAATCTTCGCCACTTTACACTAACAAAATTCGTTTTTCAGTTTTTTCTCTTTCTTTCGAAAACAGCTCCAATGACTTTGTGTAACCGTTATACGCTTGCATTATTACCAGTACTGAACCATAACTATTTTGTTTGAAATATTTTTTCCCATGAAAATTTGTATTGATGTGAATGGTCATCGTTGAGTGGCAAACGTAGAGTGGTCTGCACCTTTGTATGATGAGTAGACTTCGGATTTTTAGGTCGCTAAAAATGCTGTTTTAGGTACCTAAAATAGGCTCTAAAAATAGGAAAATAGGTTCTAAAAATAGTAAAATAGTCTCTTATAAAATCGATAAGTGGCCAATTTTCTGAAATATCTCAATTGCAATGCAGAATATTTATTAAAGTTACCATTAATCAATAAACATGATTAAACACAGAAATAGGCCTAGCCTATGGTACACAGAATTATATAGGCCTATTACTAGGACCTGTATTACTACCATAATAGTGAAAACCTAATCCCTTCGCCCAGAAGCTACGCATATCATACTAGCATATTCAACCCCTTGTATCCCTCAGTGATTCAGAGAACTACTTTTTTTTCTGTTACTGGATGTGGGAGTTCGGAGAAAAACAATACATTTTCTTGGGAATTCCAAGGAATTTTTCTACTGAAGACGAAACATTCCTTACTATTTAACCACGTCACAAATATGTCATGTACTGCACATTCCGAGCTAAAAATTTAGTACGAACTGAAAATAAATGCTGTAATTTATAGTAAAAAATGACTTATTTTGAACTTTAGAGGAAAAACAAGCAAAAAAGGCAATATTAGGCTCTAACTTAAAAATAGGCTGTTTTAGGTCCTATAAAAATATCAGTTTTAGGCATAGTGACTTATGAAACATGCATATACAAGTTTTCGTCCATATATCACTTAAGGTTTAAAATAAGTTTTTACCTAATATCCGAAGTCTAATGATGAGGCAACTGAATACACATTCCCTCCCTTGCAGCCTATTATACTGTGTTAGAATGTGAAGGAAGAAAATTATGTTCATATTGAAAGTAGAGAATGTTGTGGCGGTTTGATATTTTCTCATCAGAAGTGTGAGACATGAATTTATTTCTTAGGGCCTATCAAGTTTATCAATTATTGCTTCATTGCGGTGTTGAAGTGATGCTTTGGCCTTTGAGGCTCTGCAAACCGCATACACATTTGCTGGACATCTCTGTCAAGTTGTTTTTATTTATTCATCGCGCACTTGATGTATATCCAGGTGTGTAATGTCGCAGGTGTTAGCTCCCACATCAAAGCTTCTCCATTCATTATTATTCAACTGTGGAGAAGTGTTTGTATAGGATTATGAATTATGCCGATTTGTAGTAGAAGCCAAGTCATAGCTGATCTGCACTGTACTGTAAGTTTTACAACATTGCTCTGGTTCTGTAAACATACTACTACTACTAATACTAATACTACTACCACAACTACTACTACTACTACTACTACTACTACTACTAACTACCAACTACTATTAACTACTACTAACTACTGCTACTTTGCATTTTGATTTGTTAGTGAAAAAACAAAGAGGAATCGATTTTACAAACGCTTTGACCATAGCAACGCTAAATATTGGCTAGAGAGGTATCCTGCTATTCGCCGGAAGCCTATAAAAATTGTCTTCTCTCGATAATCATTATATACATCTAAAATAATATATATTTTTTTTTTCTTCAGAAAATGCAATTTGTTTAGTTTCTGCAAGTTTCCAAATTGGATTTGACCAATGTTTTGGCTACAGTAAAGTTTAATATCGGCAAAAAACGTAATTGGTTTGTTACCGTAAGCCACTAGATCGGCCCCATCTTGAAAAGCTGAAACATTTCGAAATGTCTTATGTCCTTTTCAGGAATAAAAACTGGGCTCATGTAACGTTTCGTTTCCATTAAATAAACCCTTAGACTTTTATGTTACTAGCCTATAAAATGTATACAGTTTACAGTGAAACTTCCATTAGCCAGCATGTACCCTCCCGCCGCTGTATCTATAGACTACTTCTCCTCATGGGGGACTATAGGCCTATCTAAAAAATATTTTTAGTGAAAATAATCACCATTTTTGGAGTTTTACAAAAATTATATCCTAAATGTCTCCTTTATGTGCCTGCGAAATTTTAACGTCCTACTGCGCTTGAAAGTGACATTCATGTCGTTTTAGTACTTTAAAACTCGTTCTCAATTTCTCCTTTTTGCACGTTTTTCAGATTATAAAGTGCTAAGGATTCCACAGATTTGGTGCTGTTGATTATTATATAGGCCTACTGCTGAATCATTTGGCGGTAATGGAGTTTTAATATCGAGGATATATATATATGTTAACATTGTTATATGTTCCATATGATTTGGCTTAATTTTTTGATTGTCTTGTTAAATTAATTGTAGTTATCATAGGCGTAACCAGCCGACCATATGGGGGGGGGGGTTATAACATCCGCGGGGTCTGGAATACCCCCCAGGAAGAGGGGGGCCCGGGGGTCCTCCCCCGGAAAATTTTAAAAATTAAGATGCAAAATAACGAATTTTAAGGTTCCGGGGGTCTCCCCCGGAAAATTTTAAAAATTAAGGTGCAAAATAACGAGTTTTAAGCTTCCGGGGGTTATTCCCCGGAAAATTTTAAAAATTAAGACTCAAAATAACGAGTTTTAAGCTTCCCACGCTTTATACTTGTATTAAGTAATTTATCGGCAGACTTTAAAAAATTATACAATTTTCCTTTTTTTTATCAATGGGGGGGGGGGTTCAAACCCCCAAACCCCCCCCCCCTCGGTACGCCTATGGTAGTTATTGTAAATCATTTATGTATTTTTTTTCTTTATCCTCACACATTCGTTCATTTATTGTATTGTATTTTTATACTGTAAAACATGTATTGGCGAAACTACGCCAACTGTAATTGGGATTTATCCCTGTAGTTGGCAGAATAAAATAAATAAATAAATATATATATATTCCGGTAACTATCACAAAAAATTGCCAAATTTTATGTAATCACATTTTAATACTTTATTTTTATGTGAAACCCTATTTGAAAAATTTGGAATGAAGGACCTTTTAACATACAAAACAGCTATCACGCATTTTTTTTCATGCACATTAGTGAATATTTACAGGAGGAATTAGATTTTTTATATAACTTGAAACAAATGATTTTTTTTTTAAATGACAATAACTAAAAAACTAGAGATTAAAGTCTGATACTTGAGAGAATGCATCAACACACTAACAGGACAGTATATGTAAAAATTCAAGTCTCTAGTCCCAAAAATGTGGAAAATAGCTTTCTCGGTATAGTCCCCCCAAGACCAGCCAGACAAACACTATTGACAATCAGAACAGGCATTGAAAACGTGGTCGCCTTATACCGATCTTCACAGTTGAAATTATTCCAAAGCCTACGTGCACTTGACTGCCAACCCTGGTTAACACCATGTACAGTCGGTCAAATAAAAAACGTCGGGACTCGTATGCTGTTAAAATTAAAGTTTTGACGCATTAGTTCACAAGTTTCCTATAAAAAACACAAAATACAGGTCATTTTCGGAACATATGAGGCCATGCGGCAGGAGGGAAAAAATGAAAATCGCGGAAAGCGCAACACACGATATTCAACTTAATGCATTGTCATAATTCATTTTGCTTTGTGTCATCGCCACATACAAATGCTAACGTGAGAGAAAGTGTAGTTAGGGCTGTAATTGACCTGCATTTTTCGGTCTCTGAAGCAGCGAGGAGGTTCCATATTTATGAAAGAGCAGCTCAGAGGAGGGAATTTGACTATAATGCGACCGGAAGTTTTCATAGCAAACGTTGATCTGGCCGGACGCGTATTTCGATGCTAAGATTGGTTGCAGAAGTTGAGCGTAAGTTATTGATTTTGCACTAGAAGTACCGGTATTATAAAATAAAATCTTAAAAAAAGCTCCTTGAATAAACATATTCCTCGCGAATCTATTAAATATTAATATTATAAAATTTTGCAACCAAGAATATGGCGGATTTGAGGCATATAGCCACAGCCTTCTATACATGTTTGTTTTGGAACAAAACTGACTAAATAATCAAGAAAATACATGGATAGACAAGAGGCGTGTGTGAACCTAACCTTAAGTCTTCCTGTACATGCGCATATGCTCGTTCGTGATACTTAATCAAATACCGCTCGACGTTTTTTATTTGACCGACTGTAGATATATGCACTTAGAAACTTCTCGGTTGGAAATTATTTCCATTCCATTAAAACCTAGTATAATTCTGTCCATTTGTAGTGCGCTTCTATTGTTAAGACATTCTTTGAAAGAAGAAAAGAGGATATTAAGGTTCTTTGTGAGTTTCTTATCTCTTGTGGATGTGATAGCGCTTCACCGCGCCTGAGTTATAATTTTTACTGTATCACAAAGGCAATGCTATTTCAATTTATATTCCCGTCTTCATATTCTCGCTTCATAAGAATCTTCTTTTGCTTCACTGAGCCTGACGTCATTAGCAAAACAAATGCTAATGAAACTGCATAGCAAATGATTCGGTTATGGTAATGATAGTAGTATTTGATCCTTACAGTTTTTGTTTCATAGATCACATTGGACATTATACGAGAATTTTAGGCCTATATTATGCGGGCTTTCTTCATTAAAATTTATAATTTTATCACCGTCGTTACGAAGCGTGAGTTCGTCGTGAAAATAATTTGTTTGAAGATGTAGGCCTCTAATCAATACTTTCTTTTTGACCCACATAACTTCCTCTGCTCTTAATATACAGGGTGTTAACGAATAACGCCGAAATATTTTACCTGTGTGTAGAGAAGGAACTTTTGTTAGGAAAGTTTTGCTCTATGGATTCAATTTTTCCTGTTACAGCAAAAAATCTCCCAGGGCATGGCCGCCACTGACTTCTAACATTTGAAAAAAAAATGCAAAACAGGGGAACTTCTTTGTAAACACTATAGTTATATGACTAGTTGCAGTGGCGGCTAGTCATGTGATTATTCTGTAAATTTTGCAGATTATGAAAACTCTAAATTATGATATAGCTGTTGATTACTGATTAAGGATAAAGTTTTTGTCGATCACTAAGATGGCATGAAGTCAATTTAATGAAGATGTTAACCCTATTTCACTTATTTATTGACTTATCAGCACCAAATCGTATGTGTGTGTATATATATATACAGTAGAGCCTCGGTAATTCGAGCCCCGATATTTCGAGGTTCCGTGTAATTCGAGCTGGTCTTAAGAAAATTAAAATTATCCATAAAACTAGAGTAAAATCCCGTTTTTATACGGTGTCCGCAAGTAAGTTTTACGCACTTCCGAATGTGTTACATTTTGAGCTTTCTTTCAATTTTTCCATGTACAAAAATGCAGGTAAAACTGCCCCACTTAGAGTGTTCATAATACACAGAAATAACCTTGGCTTCAGACTGCTAATGAATTTCTATTACAGATTGACAGAAACCGTTAGGTTCGATCCTTCTTTATCGGGACCTCGTGTCAATCAATTGTACAGTGCATACCATCCTTTCAGAAAAGAATACTGTATTGTTACAGTAATCCCTACATTGGTAATTAAAAGTGTTTTCCTAGTAGCATCGCTTTCCCGTTCCACTCCATTAAGGGTCAGACAATGACTTAATCCTTAGAGGATGCTGATGTAGCAAATTGGAAATGTTTGACAATATATACATACAGGCGTAACACAGGTATGTAGGCCGACAATATTGTTTATTTATTTATTATTTAAACCGTTATTGTGCTCATGAAACATTTATTTGCGATTTACCCATTGATTTAGAGAAATTTCCGTATAATCCGAGTTTTTTTGTAATTCGAGGTAGCCTCAGCCCCAATTAGCTCGAATTATCGGGGTTCTACTGTATATATATATATATATATATATATATATATATATATATATATATACATATATATACATACATACATACATACATATATAAATGAAAAATAAAATTTTATATATATATATGTTTAAAAAATAAACTATTAATGTTAGATGGTTGATTATAGATAGTGTTTCTCATAAGCTATTAACAAATACACAGAAAAATAATCACTCAGAAATATTGATATTTGTGGAAGTTATCAAGGAAACGGAGTTTTCGCTGAGATTCTTTGAACCTGGTCACATTAGTTGAAGGTTCTCTGCAGGTAACCAAAAAACCTAACATTTTTTGAAACGACTTTTTAGTAATGAGCCAATAATAAATTAGAGTGCACGTACAAGACAGTCTTCATTACGTCTTCTGCAAGTTATTTGCATTGAGATTGCGCGTGTACGCGGCCTGAAGCATCCCTCACTAATTTCAAACACTGACAGTGCTCTAAATTAACGTGCCTTCCTGCAGCACCTTAAGCATAATTCACTGTGACATCGCAGCCACATAAAACTGTTAAGTGCTGATGAAATACTCTTCACAGCTGTTAGGTAACAGCTCGTAAACCCTCTGGATTTCACTTATAATCACAAATTCCAGAGTGCGTTTGCGTCTTCTGTTTGAAGCAACTGTCGCACCTAAAAGGGTTTGTGCCTTAAGACAATTAAGTGAGAGAATGGGGCGTTGGAAATTTGTTTAGCGAAAGGGAGCTCGTACTCTTTGATGTGGAGTCTACTGTTTGCTTACAACATATTTTTACTGAAACTCCTGGAAAGGGGTTACGGGATCCCTTTTAATATCCGCTGCCAAGGAAGGAAAGTCGCTCGCTTCGAGGCCGAGATTCTGAGTAAGATGCAATATCCGGCCTTGTGTACGACTCAGTTTTGTATATAACTTACCTGCAAGAACCTGGAAGTTGACTCTTCCAGGTACGAAATTATCTTTTTATTAAAGATAAACTTTCTTTCGTTCATAACGAATACTCTTGTATACGACGGCAATTTTTAAAGAAAAATTTGTCGTGCTTTTGCGAGTCAAACCTAACACTTTTGCGAGTCAAACCTAACACTTTTGCCTGTTAATTTTGTTTTCCTTTGACATTAAACACTATAAAATAATGTGTTGTCATGAAAACTAATTTGCATTTGATAAATTCTTTCAAATATATTACCATAAAATAGGTAAAATAGATAAATTGGGCATTACTCCTGTACTGGTCTACCTATTTGGTCCAAAATAGACTTTTTCCCATGGTCATTATAAATGCCTATTCCAAGTTTCATGAAAATCAGATCAAGCGTATATGTTGTCATGAAAACTGATTTGCATTTGATAAATTCTTTCAAATATATTACCATAAAATAGGTACTTAATTGGGCATTACTCCTGTACCGGTCTACCGATTTGGTCCAAAATAAACAGGCTTCTTCCCGTGACCATTATAAATGCATAAGTTATACCAAGTTTCATGAAAATCAGATAAAGCGTATTTGAGTTATCGCGCGTACAGACACAAGGACAGACGAACAGACCATTCTGGCACTTTATAAACGAATTAATCCGTAATAGTTAGCTACTTAAAATATAACAATAATCAGACTATAAAACTCACTATAAAACACAATTTCAGAAAGTACCATTCTGATACTTAATAAAATCACTTTAACAGTGGTAATAATAACAATTCGTGAATCCATCGTTCACGAAAACTAGGAATTCCTAGTAATTCAGCACAATGCATTTGTAACAAATGTATTCGCGTGAAAATACTTCATTGTGTACACACCCTTATTTCTTTAGCCGGATGGTGGATACCATGAACTGCATTAATTATGTAGGTCATTATATTCCATCAATTAAGTCCCGAAAGGTAATTCTATGTTACGAGCCCTTAGTCGTAAAGACACGTGCTTGTGATGATGAGAAGGATCAACTTGTGTTTTACGACCTGATCCTCTGAGAAGCTGTATATCCAGGTCGAGTCGTTAAAAGGGAGCACTTAAAATGATGGAATGAACATCTCTACATCTACTTTGTTTATGTACGCAGAGGGAATTAGCTTACTTCTTGTACATCACCTAGGTCATACGGGGGGGGGGGGGATCTTGTGAGTTAAAAGCAGAACGCATAAACATCACAACTAGTTAGCCAAGCCTGCACTTTTAGCATAGTTCCTCAACATGGCTCATGACTGGGCCCGGATTTTGATGACATAAAAATACTTAAAAATGAGCTACAAAATGACTTGAAAATACGAAAAAAAAAAAAAAATTGTATGAAAATGCTAGTTTATTCGTCGTGTCTATTCTACATTTATGTTGTTGGCCCAGTCGGACCACATTCTGCAGAAAGGAACCATTCCACATAATTTTTAAACTCAGAAAAAGCATTTAATGTCAAATAAAATCAGGTAAACTGATGTAACAAAGTGCCAGATTGCTATTGTTTAATCAGTAAAATGTTCATTGCAATTATGATATGCGGATAATAAGTTATTTTTGTTATCGATTTCCGAGTTAAGCTGCAGATCGATTCATTAAGCAGGGTTTACGGAAGAACAAAGGTCTAAAGATTGATACTTAACCTTAATTGAAACTCGTATTCACTGATATAAGACACTCTTAAAAGATGTCAACATTTCACAAAATACACTGGCGAAGAACTCCACTTAATGTATGTAGGCCTAATTATTTCAGAGTAATATATCTTGTGTATACTGTATAACAGTATTCAACTTGATGAACGAAATAAGCATGACTACAAGTGGCTTTCAAATGAGAAGTCTTTTCCTTCACCGCCAATCACGTGTACGGGCTAAAAGACTGCCGCTAGCAATGAGAGTCTTCCCTCCGTCTCGCCGTCTCTGATTGGACCGCGTATCTATGCAGTTGAAGGACATAGGACTTGTCATCTGCAAAGCACCTTAGTTTCATAATCAAATGCGAAGGGATGTGTCATGGCCAGGGCCCGGATTCTGATGACCTAAAATTGTTTAAAAAATAACCTATAAAATGACCCTAAATTCTAAAGAAAATGACTTAATAATTACAAAGAATGACCTAAAAACCAATATTTTAAATGTAAAAATTATTATTGTGCACACAAAGGTATAGACTAATTTGTACATAATTCTAAAAACTGTAAATGTAGAAAGGATATCGTAAGTCTCAAAGGTTTGTTCTTGAATGGAACATTTGAGAAGAAAAATAAGAAAATTGTTTTTAAAGTAGATTCTACAACAATGTTGCATTATGGTAACCTAGTCATATATTTAAAGTAAATGCTTAAAAATGACAAAATAAGGAAACAAATGACACGAAAATGACAAAATAATGACCTAAAAGTGAAATAAATGCCCTAAAAATATAAAATGGCATAAAATGACAAAAAATGACCTAATAAGAATGCATTTCTATAATCTAGAGGCCATGATTAGGATTTATCTACAAGTAGGCAATGTCTAGGGACCATCAATAAAAAGATGACATGTCATTAGAATCCGGGCCCTGGTCATGGCTAACTATTGCAAATTCCAAAACCTTATATGAACAGTGTAAAACGATATGTTGTCAGGATAACAAATGTGCATTTGTTAAATTCTTTATAATATATTACCATAAAATAGACACTAAATTGGGCATGGGCGCCACTGCTTCTAACATTTGGAAAAAATGCAAAACATAGGAACTTCGTTCTTAACACTGACGTTATGAATAAAACTAATGCAGTGGCGGCCAGTCATGTGATTAGTCTGTAAATTTTGCAGATTATGGAAACACTAAATTATGATATAGCTGTTGATTAATTATTAAGAATCAAGTTTTTATCGATCACTAAGAAGGCATGAAGTCAATTGAATGAAAATTTTAACCCTATTTCGCGTCATTATTGAGTTATGAGCACTAAATTGTAATGACTTTAATGCTCTGTAGCATACATATTTTACGTCATAGGGCAAAAATCTCCAAATAAAAGTTGCTTGTCTGTGTCCTCTCTATACATAGGTAAAATATTTGTGTTATTCATTAACACCCTGTATAGTATGGTCGGACAAAAATAGTTATTGTTAATCAAGCGTGATACGTAGCATGTAACATAAACATGTAAAACATAAACTGTTTTATCCTTAGCAATTGCGATGCTTCCACTTTTTATCGGAATGTGAAGCGAGAAAATCGCTTTATTCGCGATAAGCTAAACAGTGTTATACGAAAGTTTTTTCGGGAATTATAGCTGAAATACAGACGTTTCAGGTCAATAGGAATGGATTTTGGTGTACAGAAGTGGAATGCATATCTGCGTTTCCATAAGCTTGCCAGGAATGTGGCAGATGTGTTTGATCAGACTGCAGCGATGCACAAAGCAACAAATAACAAAGACACATTAGTTCTCCTTAACTGGCATGCACGGGACGGGAAGCTCGTAAATCAGTAATGCTGCATTATGATTGCCCTCCGCATTATGCCATACTCATTTCTCTTTATTTAGCGGTCACAGCCATATGCGCCCCCTCTATGACGTTTTGTCATAGTGGAAACCATTTTCATAGTGTTGGTACAGTGTATTATGCTTCCCTTCAATATGGTCAAACATACTGTCGGAAAAAAAATATATTGTAGGAGCATATAGGTATTTAAGATTGAAATGACAGAATTCAACAAGCGTAGTATAGTTAGTTCTAAAGTCACATTGACCATCGGCTTCCTTAAGGCAGTGGTCTTCTTTATAACTAAATAATTATTTTCTTTTTGGGAAAGGCTAGGGGGTAGCATTGATTTATTCAATATTCATAACATAACACTTACGTAACAAATATATTAACTGCCGTATTTTACCTTAAAAAAAGTGCCGTGAAAGTTGGATTTGTCGCTTGTAATATGCGTATTACAGTTGGTCGAAAAGAAAGTGTGATTTTATTTCATGTCTTCAATAATAAATATATCAAAAGCTAAAGAGAATTTTATATAGACTTAATGACACACGTGGGCTGCAAAGAAGGCAAAAGTCGCTGGTAGGTTAGGTTACCGGCACTGTGTGCAGGAAATTCAAGTTTCGACCATGATAGCACGAACAGGAAATGGACGAAAAAACATTTTCGTCGCAAAAATCTTCTCTCTATCTACATAAGCGACTGACTGACAGAGAATCAATGTAGAGCATAAACTATAACTTGGAAGTTAGACATTACCTTCATTTCATAATTTAAGTAAACACTAAGAAAGGGTATTGCAAAATTTTGATTTCAAGTGTCAAAAATCAAATGTTTTCGAGTAGACGTAGTACCTTCCATAAGAAACACACGAGCAATTCGATTGATGTGGAAAACGTTCCTATTGGCAAGACGGTATTCAATTGTGAAATTAATTCAAGATGGCCTTGCTCGGTTGCTATCTTCATTTATTTACGTTTCGCAGAGATCTGATTTTTTTTAACATAGGTGGACAGAAGGGGATCATGAATTCACGCTTAAATGGGAAAACATAAAACATTGAATTAGGGATGGGTCCTCGATATTTTAGATACCTCGATACTCTCGATACTTGCATGGTATCGGCATCGAGCGATACTTCAGAAAACTAGCTCGATACTTTGATAACTGCAATTTAAGGAAATGCGGTATCTATTTCTGCTTTTAGTAGTCTACTAAATATAGTGAATTCTTCTATTTCTCCTTGAAATGGAGAAAATCACTCTGACTTTTGTCTAGTCATAAATACTTTCCGACTTTTAAAATCCAAACAGAAGAGATTCTTAATTGTTTCGTTTCATGTCAAACGTTTCAATAACAACCAACAAGCAAGCTGACTGTCCAAACCCCATTGTAATTTTTGAACAAAAACTTTTAAGTGGACTGTTTCAAAAACTAATTTTAGTTTTAATGTAGGCTACTGATGATATTAAATTTTGTCTCATTAAATATGCACTCTTAATTTAGTTGGTATTGCACAGTTCTCTCAACTTTTAATATTTAATGTAGCTATTTATTGAAACTGGAAATTTCGACGGTATCGAGTATCGAGGAAAAAATCATGTATCGGTAGCGAGTATCGAGAAAATCTGGTATCGATCCATCCTTACATTGAATGATTTGGACGAAACTCACTATGCGGGGTTTTTTGGGCTAGTAATTTATAAAACAGAAGTTCTCTAAACGTGGTTATATAAAATTAGAATGAAAAGAGCGGTACAAATAAAGTAGGTGGCAGTGAAATTCCACTTGACCATGTTAACTATCTCGTAAGTTAATTCAGAGAATAACCGTGGCTGTAATGTGATTGGACGTCAGAGTCACGCGCCCGTGGTTTTAATCAGTTGGCAGCAGTGTCACAGAGACGCAGCTAACCTGATTAGCTCATTTGATTTGCGTAAAACTAGAAAACAATTAAACGGGCTCAGTCGCTTGTGTATTTACCCCTCACTACATGCCGTGTATTTGTTAGACAAATAATGACATTGACTGTTGTCAACTGGACCAGTAGCGTTAATATTCACTGTGGGATCAAACAGCGGCCATCAAACAGATTTAATCACTGAATTTTTTGTCATTCCGGTTCGGAGTTCATAGAGCGACAGACATGTTAAAGAAATGCTGAATAGTAGGGAGCTTGGATTTGTTTGATACTAGCATGTGCCCGCGGCTTCTCCCGCGATAATTATTTTAAAAATTAAAAATTAAGAGCATAATAGTTAAATCATTATATTTATTCACACCTAAATCACGTGGAGTGCATTCCACGATTAGGTAGCGTCGCCTGGTAAAAGCTACCTCAGATTAGAGTTCCTTGGCCCAGAAAACCCCTGTATAAAGAGTTTCGTTCAAATCGAACAATGTTTGACCATATTTAGGCCTATATCGATTATACCTCTTCGGTGTATGTTGAAAATTTCATTATAAACAAATGAATCGACCAGCGTGAGCTTACAATATTCAAGCGATCGCTAATGCTTTTATTTCCAAGGTATGACGAAAATAGCCAAAGCCTACTGTAATTGATTTGACATTGAAATGTGTTACTCAAAACCGTTGCTTCGAAAACGTAAAAAATGCAAGTTTTCTGCCCGTTTTTCACTCATAACTCACGAACGAAAGCGAAATTCAAAATTCCGGCTTCAAGGTGCATTTTCCAACCCTTAAGTCCACCTATGTTTAAAATTTCAGATCTCTGCGTTGAGTAGATATAGCTGGGCATCGTGGACAGACAGAAAGACAGACACTTCCTTTTGTTTATATAGATTGCGTCGAAAACAGCTCTAGCGATTTTGTTTAAATTTTACACATGGGATACTTCACTAAAATCTAAAACTTTTAATCGATACATTTTCGAAAAAAATTATCTAAAGGGTAGTTATAAGCAGACCTAGGATTCTAAGGCAAATGCCTATTTTGTTCCTTATGAAATAACATGAAAATTTTTAAATAAGTTGACTTTTCCTGATATATCACTTATATTTATAGAGGTTTATAGTGCCCTAAAATGCCTATTTGGACCTTTGGAGCCTATTTTTACTATTAAAGTGCCTAAAATGCCTATTTTGTACATTTAAAATAAAATCCAACTTCTGTACCTTCTACAATCATTTAATGGACATCCCTGAATGAAGAGCAGAACAGCAGAGGGTGGGTTTTTCACGGAAACTTGATTTTCCCAAACAGTTGTCGCCAAAGGAATGCTGACTGACGGGGCAGGATTCGCTCAAAACAACAAGCCTATAGTAAGAAGGGACATACTGTGTCAATTTTTCATATAGTCCAAAACTTTTGATAAATGTATTTTTAATTCTGTCTTAATTTTGCCATAATTTCTGTTGAGAATAGGTATACCACGCTTTTTACAGTAAAAAAATATCACGTTACAGTTTAGAGCATATTGTACTATTTTAAAGTCTATCGTAAAGTCTATTTACACATTTTTAAAGCTTATTTTAAGTGCCTATTTTCTCTTTTAAAAGCCTATTTACTTGTTTTAAAAAAAGCCTATTTTAGGTGCCTCAAACTAATTTTTTTAGAGCCTAAAATCCCAGGTCTAGTTATAAGCTACCCACTCTGAAAACGTGCTCTTTGCAATATGGCTTCTTGTTCTATATCAGAATGTGAAGGGAGAAAATGTATTGGCCATGCTTAAAGTAAAGAATGTTATGCGAGTGCATTTATCACATTTTATTTGGGTTATGTATCCTTCGAGGATGTGATGTGGTAACGACATTCTCTTCATTTTTACATGAAGATAATGCTTTTCTAATCAATCACTGCAGGCGGAAGACCTAATAAATGTTTTTACTTACGCCTGGAGCTTAGATAATGCGGCAATTTCTTCTCCGTTGGAGTATTGCGGGTTGTCTAGTCAATCGCTGCAGGCGGAAGACATAATAAATGCTTTTACTTACGCCTGGAGTTTAGATAGCGCGGCAATTTCTTCTCCGCCGGAGTATTGCGGGTTGTCTAGTCAATCGCTGCAGGCGGAACACCTAATAAATGTTTTTACTGACGCCTGGAGCTTAGATGGCGCGGCAATTTCTTCACCGCCGGAGTATTGCGGGTTTTCTAGTCAATCGTTGCAGGCGGAAGACCTAATAAATGTTTGACGGAAGAATGAACGCGTGTTTAACATATACCTGTTCAAATTCTTATGTCTAACTATGTTCTGTGCTAAATCTTAATAGCTATGATATAGCATAGGTATAATTTTAGAAGATATAGGCCCACAAAGTAGTGACGGGAGTACTGGAGTTTAAAAGTCGGAATTATTCGGGTTTTACAAGGATCGAGAATCGTATATAAGTATTGGGATACTTGAGAATTTTCTACGAGAAAAATTCCTCTGACACTGGGATTAGACGATATTGATAAAACAGAACCATCATGACAGACACAAAATGCGGGAACTCCGCCTTGTCAACATGAAATATATGAAATGTTAAATTCAGATATATTTCGGCCAACTTCTGGCCATATTGCATGTTTGATACCTACGTGTCCAGTAACGAACTGAAGTTTTATCATAGGTAATCCCACGAGAGTTGACGAGTTTATCGATAGATTCGCGACTGCGCAGCAACTTGTCAACTCGAGTTGGATTTATTAAGACTATTCCATGAATAAAATGTAACGGATTACATAAATAATAATTACTTTCTTGCTTTGTTGTATAAAAACAAAACTAACCGTTGTGAGATCACGGCATACTGTGAATCAATCATTCTTGAATCGATTGGAACTACCGTGGTATAATACAGTGGTACCAATTGTGCGTATAAGACAGTTAACTTCATTCAAGTAAGTTAACAGCAGAACAGAATAAAAGCACATGAACTGGCTTTCACCGAACCGAAATTGTGTTGTTAATCCATGTACAATTCTATTATTTCAATTTCCAAACAAGTTATGTTGTATAAAATAATCTGTTTTCGTGCAGCTTAGTGCCAGCATCTTACTATTAATCACTGCACGCTGATGCTTGCGTCTCCAGTAAAGATCAGGCGATTTTATCACGATAATACACCATCCTCGCGATTCCTACAAGAATATTGCAAGATAAACGGCCGTGATTGGTCTATATCCGAGGAATTGCTTAACGTTATTGGTCAATATCTTACACGCGGCATTTGAATGGAATAGTCTCGCAAATTACCTTTAAATTGGATTCATAAACCCCAAAATTCAATCGAAATGACGTGTCAACCGCTCGACCAGCAGATACTGGCCATTTTGAGGTGTTCATTTATGTCAAATTTAAACGATGTTATCAAGAGTACAACTTCCAATATTTAGTTGCACACATTCAATGTTTACGCAGGGATTACTATAGGGTGTCCATTCGTCCTGCTTTTCCCGGAAGAGTCCCTTTTTTTCCCCCCAAGACAGTCCCGTTTTTTGGAAAATGCTCGCTGACCCGAAAGCTTTATTCGGGGCTCTCATAAGTCCTGCTTTTTTTTATATTTATTTCCGATTGGCGAGTGTATTTTACACTACATTAATGAAAGTTGCAACGGTGACGGCCTTGGTCTTGTCAAAACTCACTTTAATGGAGTATTAGGTACTACTTTTAAGACAAAATACCACAAGAAAATGTATTTCTTGGTAAATTGCACAAAAGTTAAAATACAGTGACAATAAAGCATCTATTACTGCGGCGTTGGCGCAGAGTTTGGAGGGTCAGAGTACTTTTTCCCACAGCATTTAAGTTTTTATCGTATAAAGCCTATATATAAATACTAAAAATCCAATTCTTGCCCCCCCCCCCCAACAATATGTTCAAGTCGGCGCCTCTATTCATCAGAAAGAATTATCTACACCAGTCTGCAAATAAATTTAAGAAGTAATTTAAGTCATTTGGGATAATTTGTGTGCACGAGGCAAAGATAAATTTTAAATGTACACTAAATTTTGTAGAAGAAATTCTCGTCCTTTTTTTTTTCTAAATTGTATCAGGTTTTTTTTCGATAAAAAAGTCCCGTTTTTATATAAACATTATTTGCACACCCTAGATCAGTGGTTCCCAACCTTTTTCAGCTGTCGACCCACCTTTCCTTATCGGAATACCTCCACGGTCCATCGGTCCATGGTGGAGTAAAAAACCTTATTTGTATCGTATCCCTTCCTTATTTATATATAATTTACCATCAAATATTGCAAATATATATATAGGCCTATATATGCTTTTTTGAAGATACAGATTGATTATTGATAAACAATGTGTTCTGATTTAAAACACAATTTGATTTGTTTCGATTTTTCTGATCTTTTCTGATGGTTTCTGATAGTTTTAGGATGGAGTCGCGACCCACCTGTAATCCTTCCGCGACCCACCGGTTGGGAACCGCTGCCCTAGATTATTAATAAGAATTTTATTCTCATCAGTGTCCATCCTGGTATAAATCTTAATACTGTGTTATTAGTAAAACGGAATGTCTGTTACAGGTGAACGGAGACGCGGAATGGGAGTACGAAGAGATTGTCCTGGAGCGAGGGGGAGCCGGCCTAGGGTTCAGCATCGCCGGGGGCACGGATAACCCCCACATTGGCGACGACACAGCCATTTACATCACAAAGCTTATCCCCGGCGGTGCGGCGGCTGCGGACGGCAGACTGAGAGTAAACGATACTATCCTACAGGTGAACGATGTCACTGTAGTGGATGTACCTCATGCAGCGGCCGTGGACGC
The DNA here is from genome assembly GCA_964059195.1 of Ectobius pallidus. Taxonomy (NCBI): domain Eukaryota; kingdom Metazoa; phylum Arthropoda; class Insecta; order Blattodea; family Ectobiidae; genus Ectobius; species Ectobius pallidus. Next base: position 165,181,036 of record CAXKWD010000006.1, read on the forward strand.
GCTCAAGAGAGCCGGCAATGAAGTCAGATTGGTGAGTAACGTTAATAGTCCAGTAAACGAAGGGGTTGTACAGGACTTGGAGAGGGAGAGAATTTTTTCCTTCAGAAATGTGTTGGGGGTAGTTAGGAGATAAACATACTAAAATTCCCCGCCCCTATCCCTTACGTTTCATGTGTGGACGGGGTGGAAAAGGCCCATTTTTTCCCCGCCTATAACTTGAAACGGTGCGTCGTAGGCAAAAACGTTTTATGTACCAAATGAAAGCTGACATAATTCCCTTCGAGTTGGTTCATATGCACTTTGTCGTATCTATATTGTTTTCGGGTATAGGCTGCTGGATATCAGTAATTAAGAAAAAAAATTACCTCACTTTTTCCTTAAATTTGTCTTTCTAACTCCTCAGCCTATCGTTTTACAGCAAAGTCGTCAAGAAAAGAGTTGTAGAGCATAAATTTCCTTTAAATATGTATATAGATATTTAATTTATCTTCAACAGAAAAAAAAGTTACAAAATTTGAAGTTGTCAGGTAAATTTTGTGATTTCTCAAGGAAAGTGTACATTTATTTTCTAATTCAAGAGCTATAACAATATATGTATGTATACATATATTTGCTATATATACACTATAGACACACACACACACATATATATATATACACACAGGGTGTTTACAACACACACACAGGGGTGTTTATGATTTTTAAAAATGTGTCTTTAATTTACATTTTAAAAATATTCAGAAATCATATTTTATGAATTTAATTTTTCACATAAGATACTGGTAGTAACACTAAAAGTTCGTTTCAATACTGTTTTAATTCCACACATAAAAAACTTGTAGCTACAGTAAATGTTTAGATGAGTGCATCCAAAGTTTAAAAAACAATTAAAATTTATAATTGCAGCAATAAAGTTTTATAATGTTTTAACCATACCCTAGAACTTCCCACCTCCACATTGGGCATCTTTAGAAGGCTAAGTCAATATTGGGACAGTAATGTATAGCTAGAAAAATTCCTGATAAAATCTGAATTATTAAGCATAAACCTAGGAGTGATCCGAAATTTCATCAGGTGCTGATGTTAATAGTGTTCCCTGTTACAGGCCATGGAGGCCCAGAGGGTTCCAGGAAGTTGAGGCTCTCAGATTTTAAGACAATCGGCACACGAAGGTGGTAAGGTTGTCAGCCTTACGCACCGGCCGCCTTTACCCCCAGGATTGCTCCCGGTACTCATTTCCGTTAGAAGCTGAGTCGACCCCAAGGCCAAAATCTGTTATCACCGTGTGGAATTAAAATATTATTGAAATTATTTTTAAGCTATTTCCAGTAAATAATAGAACAAGTAAAATTTTCATATTGTTGTGTGCAGTGGTTCTTGAATTAAGAGTTTCAGAAACTGTCATAACATTGGTGAGATAGGCTGTTTCGACTCCCCTATCACTGCACTGCTCGAAATCTTAGATTGGTGTTGCTTCCACAAAACGACCAGCAGCCATTTCATAAAATAATGGAATTTTTCCCTCAAAGAGAGAAGTTATGAAATTATTGCAATTGGGTGGTCAAAAATAAGTTTAAAACCTCAAATTCTCTTAATTTTAAGGACTTAGGTGTATCTGAAGTGGTTTCATGTGTAAAATCTGTCGATTTACTTATTTATTGCATTGAGTTACTTTTTTTTGCCATTTTTAGCATGATTTTAACACTCTTTAATACCAAGTAGTCAAGAGTAATCAGCTATGTCCATTTTCATTTGAGAAAATTTACATCTTAAGGTACAATTTGGTATAAGATTAACTTCAAAAAATATGTGTGGTTAATTACTATGTAAAATAACAAACAAGGGAATTTTTGTCCCACCCGTAACAGTGATAGTTTTGTTAAATTATTATTGATGAGTTAAATAAATGTTCTGATAACCTGGAAACAGTTTATAATTTGTATTTAATCCCTCTTACCTTCATTAATAACAACATTAAGACCCTAACAGTAATAGCAGAATAGAAAATGAGCTTTTGTTTTGCATCATTAAAATCAGTGTCCAAATTATGTCCCACCTGTAACAGATTTTGAAAAACAAATTTAAAATATTCAGAATAAATTTAAAATAATGCTTTGCATGTAGTGTGAAGGAGAAGGCATTGTAAATTTTACAGAATGTGAAGAACCAATTCTAGTTCATTATTTATGATATGTAATAAACAAAAATAGCTTTTATAATTTGTCAGAATGTCCCACCCGTATTTATGAAATGGCTGCCAGGTTCTTTGTACTGTAGCTGGTATAGGACAAATGTTTCATAGAAATGAGGAAGAAGGATCTGTCAGCTTACAACTAATTCAGTTGCTGCTCACTTAATGACAAGGTGTTAGGGGAATGGATAAAACAGTGTAAGCAGTTCTAGGAAAATAGTCTGTATCATAAAAAGTGTGATAGGTCAATAGTCTTGCAGGTACTTAAGGGTTGCATTCCATTCTACTAAACGTGCAGCGCTAACGGTAAACGTAGATGTCTGGAAAATAATTTCTCAGTATCCTTAAAAGCACGGTATTTTAGATTTTTCGGCAGACAAAAGAGTGTATTAAATGGGATGATGATCGTATTAAGAGGTGGATTTTATATAGTTTTATATAGTGGGGTCAAGGGTCAGGATGAAAAGAGCGTATAACGGGGATAGCGTAACAAACGAGTGTGTATTATCAGGGTTTTACTGTAGTTTAATATGTAACAGAGAGAAACACAGGCTAGAGGAATAGTAAAGCAGGAGACAAATGCTATGGAAGCAATAAATCCAGATAAATTCTACCAACATGGTATTTTATCAATAAAGTCAAATATGACTGGCTAAAGTTTTAAGTTTTGTAAAGTTTCATTACACTCCATTGGTCGAAAGTAGAATGACAAATTAAAAATGAAATATTCATTGTAAGTACATACATACATTCTGAGTTTTCCCTCAACAGAGGCTGTCCTCCAACCGAACAATACAAACAAATTAAAACAAAGTATCCACATATCACATTTCAACACAATACATTTTTCTGAGCTTGTCATCATTTGTTAATAATCTGTCTCCATTTCTCTCTGTCCTGTGTATCTTCTTCCACTGCACCAACTCTTCCCATTGATATCTGTACATTGTTGATCCATTTAGTCGCAGGAGGCCCTCTTCTTCTTCTTCTTCTTCTTCTTCTTCTTCTTCTTCTTCTTCTTCTTCTTCTTTTTCTTCTTCTTCTTCTTCTTCTTCTTCTCCTTCCAATTTCCCATTAAAGTATATATTTTGGTATCCTTCCTTCTTCCATCCTTCGTACGTCTCTTCCGCTCAATAGTATTGTTAATGTCTTCTTCCACTTCCATCCTTCGTCGTATTTCTGCATTCCTTATATTGTCTCTTCGTGAGACTCTGGCTGATCTTCTCCAAAAATCCATTTCTAATACATTCAGTTTGTTCATTGTAAGTATTTTTGCAATTCTCAATGTTCCTATATCTTTGTATTGGTTATTATACTTATTGGATATTGTTTTAATTCTATGATGTATGGTGCAGTATGTGCGGAGAAGGCGCAGTCCAGGCAATGTACGGCTGCTGGAGATTGAGCTGTTGAAGGGCACAAAGGGTCTCGGATTCAGTATCGCCGGTGGGATAGGTAACCAGCATATCCCAGGTGATAACGGCATCTATGTCACTAAGATCATGGATGGAGGAGCGGCGCAGATTGACGGTCGCCTGTTAGTCGGAGACAAGCTGGTCGCAGTCCGCAACACGCCGGTAAGTAGATGTTAGATTTTAGTTTAATTTCATCATTTCATCAATTTTTAAAGCAGACGTTATATGTATACCTAAAAATTGGCTATTTTTGGCAGACATAATTAATAGGTGTTCCATATCAATTTAAATGGGAACACTAAGTCTGTATTGTGAACGAAAATGCAGCTGAACTGTACTCTGGAACTAAGCTCATCAAAATTTTTCCTGTGAACATCTTTAAAGTCTCATTAGAATAGCCTATAGAAAGATTTGGACAAACTTAAATACGGTAATTAATGTTTTTACATAATATTTTTCTTAGCCCTTTTTTTTTTCTTTCTTTGTATTAAGTTTTTCTACTTGAGGGATTTTTGAAAAAAGAAATTCATTGTACATTATTTTTAATACTATTCTGCCTCTTTTTTTTTTTCCTTCTCGATTTTTTATGTAGTTTTTATGTATTCTTTAGTGTAGTTTTCTAATTTTCAGTTTCTTGTCCCTTTGTCTACTTAATCATTAATGGCCTGGAAGCTTATGAAAAATCACATTTTTAATAATGCACTTTATGACATGTAACTGTTAAAAGTGTGTACAAGACATGAAATAAATAACAAAAACTGATGATCCCATTTTGCATACTATTGCATATTTCGTTAATTTTGTAATAATGCATCATATTTCCTTGTTATTAAAATATTTCTTACAGATTTTAAATATGCGTTGACCAAGTGAATGTTTGAGACATTGACAGTAGTTAACAGTACAAAGTGTAATATTTTTGAGACTGATTGAATAATATTATTAAAATATAATGTTAATTATTTAAAATATCTGTAAATTCTCAAAAAGTATCATTATAATGTAAAATTTATAAAATATGATATGAAACTTCAAAAATTCTTTAGTATGCATACAAATATGTCAAAAATATGAATTAAATATGCATATTCATACTAAATATGCTACAATAGTTGAAAATTTCCTAAATATGCAGTTATATGCACAATAAAAGCCGTTCCATTTTCACCAGGATGCTTGGAATCTGGTTTAAATTAGTCGGAAACCTGAAATAATGCAAAGGGGAGAAATATGACATGTCATAGAAATCCGCCCCCTAGTTAAGATGTTATAGTGTTATTCAGCTAACAAGAGAATGTAAAGTATTAAAATTACATAATTGAAAGAGCATTCTTCAGTTGTTCCAGAACATATTTTACAAATTTTAGGGCATATTTGCATGCTTATTTCATCTTCTGATAGGCCAGTAACTTCCGGGTCTTAATCATTATAAATTTCTCTTTCCTTTCTTTTTTTTTTTTCTTTCTTTTTTTTTCATGAATATAGTTAAGGCTTAAACATTAGGCCTCATATACATGGTAATTGCCTTAGTTTTTGTATAAACTTAGGAGGTTCCTTTTCTAAGATACAAGATATTCATGAAAATTGATTATACAGTTATCTCTAACTAGCCGCGACATCATTCAGTACATAAAGTAGATATATAACAGCATTTCTTTCTCATTAACCGTATCAGCGGAGGTTAAAGATGACAGAAGTAGTTCTTTATGAATCTCTGGTATTTTTAGATAAATGCATTGCCTCTCATATGGTACACTTTTATAACTCATAAATCCTCGTAATGCTTTTCAGGGAATTGAGTAGGGATTCAATTAGGGACGACGTCCTCAAGAAGCTTTAAGTTAGCCTCGAGATTTACTGCTGGAGTATCAATTCCTTGCAGGAGCTCCCCCATGAAAAATGGATTCTTCTCCCTAGCAAGCCATTTTTTCTCTTGGAAAAATTGACCGTCATATCTACTTTTATTATAATGTAATAATAGAAAGTAAATTGAAAAAGAATTGAAGTACCTAGCATACAGAATAGCAATGTTGAACTCAGTCAGTTAAATAAAATAAATTAAAATAAAATGTATAATTAAAACCATAACTCAACAATTTTTATTTTATGCTGTGTAGGCCTTTCAACGCTCTTATATCATCTTCAGGGCATCTTGCTGTGCTGTCATGAATTCATTAACTATTAAAATTAAAATGGCATTGTCTTGTAATCTTGTCGTGCTGATAAAATAATTTAAATGTTCAAAAGGTTTAAATTAAAAACAAGCACTAACATTTTCAGACTCTGCAAACACACAATAGGGAAGATTCAAGAAGAAGCAGGAAGTTTTAAAATGTGTTAGTGCTAGCTTTAAGTAAACGTTTGAAGATTTTAATTGTTTTATCAGCATGACAAGATTACAAGACAATGCCATTTTAATTTTTAATAGTTAATGAATCCTTGCCAGCACAGCTATGTGCCCTGAAGATGACATAAGTGTCTCAAATGGCCTAGGCAGCATAAAATAAAGTTGAACTGATGGTTTTAATTATACAGTTAATCAGACGTTGATATGATAATATTATAGGAGAAAAAATCCTCTGAGACTGGGATTTGAACCCAGGACCTTTGGCTTTCCATGCCAATGCTCTACCAACTAAGCCAGAATTCACTTCACAGCGCCAGATGGAACTTCTCTCTTATGACTGATTGCCCTTATTGTTCTATATCACTGACAGACAAGTTACGTCATATGCAGTACTGTGAGGCACACTAATTAGTGATTTTGTGACCGAGCTTCCACTGTTATTGTACAGTAACATTCAAGGTGGATATGTGCATTCATACCTCTGTTGGACATTATACGAAAATAGGATCACTTAGTGAGGTTCTCGTAGGAGAGAGGTTCCATCTGGTGCTGAGAAGTGAACTCTGGCTTAGCTCAGTTGGTAGAGCATTGGTAAGGATAACCAAAGGTCCCGGGTTCAAATCCCAGTGTCAGAGAAATTTTTCTCCTACAATATATTGTATTATCGTGCAATGTCCAAAAGAGACAATAATCTGTGGTTCATGAACACATTTATCCATCAGACATTGATACTTTCAAGAGGACAGATGTTAACGATAGGCCTATCTAACAGTTCATAGTTCATTTATTGTCGTTATAAATTTACATGCATTAGAAATTCTCAAAGTTAGAAATTGTCGAAGAATAACATACAATAATATTACTATCCAGTATTGATATTTCTGAGAATAATATGAACTTTTAACAAGGCAGGAAAACTGTTTTCTTTTAAAATTATTAACAGTGATGTACAAGTGATCCTGAAAGTATGTTTCAAACAAATTAAAACTTTTTATCATTTTTAAAGTTTCAATTTCTTGAGGATTTTACATATTGCAATATTTCCACCCTTGATCCATGCATTTACCAAGCCTCTCTCCGCTTGCTGTATTTGAATGCTATCTGAGTGAGCTTATTTAGCACATAGAGATTGTGGAAGTGTCTGTCACTGTGTGATAAAGCTGAGTCGACGCAGCATCTTAGTTTCCCCCACAAGCTGCTAGGAGAGCTAGCAGTATGAGATATGAAGCGACGGCTTCTCTCCTTCACATTTGAAATTTAAGTAACAGCCATGTAACAGCCAGATTACAGATGGGGAGTTCGGGATTACACTTGCGTAAAGTAGCTTCTTTTTCTTCTTTTCTCCATCCCCTAATACTCTATACTTTCTCTTTTCACCCTTCTTTGAAGCTTTAATAATATCTTTCCTGCTCCCTCTTTCCCCTGAAAAGTCACTTGGGAAATTTAATGTTGGTGTAGTTATGCAGACTCGGTTTTTTTCTCGCCAAATGTTGTGCTCTTTGCCACGTCTCAGATGGCTGTTAACTGGCATTTATTCTCAAGCACGGGTTTTGATTGCTAGTTAAGATTGTCTAAATTGGAGTTCTTAGCTACTGAGTTTTGTAATAAAAGGTTTTTAAACAGATTTCCAGAAGTAACTTCATATCCTCAGCTTAAAATTGTTTCATTCTTTACAGAACGAAACTCATCTTTACAAAAATGAAAAACTTTCAGAAAACATTGCATTACTTACAAACTCTTTTACTTAAATAAAAAAATTATTTTCTTAAACCTGGGATGAAACCAAAGATTAAACCTGAAAAGCTGCACAATTCATGATTCTGCAGGAAAGTTCTTTTAAATCAAACATGAAATCAATAGCACATCACTATCACTTATACTACTCTGAAAACAATTTGCTTTAATAATCTCCCAACTTTAATGCCAAAAAACAGATTGATATTTTCTTCCAGGACTTGAGATATTTCTTTGTTTGGTACAATTCCTATATTGACAGCAAACTTGAACCCTTAGCTATAGCTTTAAGTAAATTTCATCTAAATAGTTTGAGAACCATTGTAATTAATGCCCGTATTGCAGAATTGTAAGCCTGTCATTCATCCTGGACTTTCTCAGTCCCATGTCTCAAGGAAAATACTTCAGGATGTATGTGTGTCCTTCTGAATTTAGAAATAAGGGTATGTTTGAAAGTAAATTTTAATGTCGCTTGATACAGAATTAGTGTAATAATGTATTTACTAATGTATTTTGTACATAAACTTGTAGGCTATGTATCAAACTTGACTCAGTCAATGTAATATATCTGTATTACTTATATGGTGTTGAATAAATATAAAAAAAATAAAAATATTTTTAAAATCATAATAATTAGGGCCCAGATTCTTAGGTTTTAAACTACGAGTATTTTGTTCTTTGCTAGCTAATTGATATTTTAACATAATTACCCGTTTCATTGTAATGGCAGTCATATAGTCCAATCTTTTTTTTAAATTCATTTATTTAAGGTTGCTTTTTAACAACTAGGGTCATTCTTATAAAACCTAAAACTGGCTAAAACTATGATTTAATTAATATATGATAAAATATTTAAGAAACTAATAATGTGTAGGCCTAATTAATCAAATTATTATTCTTATAGCAAACATTACTCTCTAAATATCTGCCAACATTTTGCATATTATTCATTGTTACATTGTTAGTATGAGAAAATATAGCAGTGCAATTTGCAATTTTGTCAATTTGGAAATTGTTAGTGAACCGAAATCCCCGGTTTCTTTAGAAACAAATTAAAGGCATTCTTAAGAAGCCTTGCAGTAGTGAAACATAGGTACTTTGTAAATATGACTATATTTAAGTTTCTATAGACTCAGTACTATTGTAAATGTAGTTTTTATTATGTAAGTTAAATGTTGTGTCCAATATTAGTCTTGTATTGATCTTATGGACGAAATAAATCTAAATCTAAATATACTGATATATGAATAAAAAAGAAGAAGAATATATATATAGAAGTAGGTTCAGATGGCACTTACTGCCTGATGTATTTTAATAAAAATATTTTCCTTAAAGTGTTTACTCCAGCAAGATGCTGAAAGTGAAGTATTCTAAAAGTTGATTAACAGAAAAGATTCTTGTTGAGTTTATGTAGTGGAGTTGAAATGATGGGGGTAATTATAAAATTAAGAAAAAAAATATTCCTATAGTTTTGTGGTTTAAAGAAATGTAAGTAAAAATAAAATGAATTCGTACATTTTTCAATGTGCTCATAGTACTTGTAAAAATTTAAAGAATGATTGAAAATGGTAAAAAAAAAACTGAAATATAACTATCAATGTGTTAAAAAACTAAACCAGGTTTTATAAAAACCTAAAACTTCAGTCCTTAGTAATATTAGTGTTACTTCTTCATGTAGTTGTGGTTGAGTTTAGTGAGTTTGGGAAAAAATATCTTGAGGATGTTATAATTGAGTTTGTACTGTTTTATTGCAGCATGGAGAAAAGAATTTGGAAAATGTAACACATGAAGAAGCAGTGGCCACCCTAAAGGCTACACAAGATAGAGTGGTGCTTCTAGTAGCAAAACCCGAAACGGCTTACTTCCCTCCTCCTCCGGACGTCTCGAATACACCGCCACCGCCTCGTAAGTAATTTCTGGTTTTGATCACACACACTATAAACACAACACAGAACAATATTACACTTCTAGACATAAGCCTAATTCCAAATATTTTCTTTTTGCAATGCATTTTTTGTTATTATCGCCTCGTTCATTGCGTTGACAGAAGTCGCCGCCGCTTGGAGTAGTTGCCGCACTGCATAGTGTTAGTAAAGAGAGCGGGAAGATATATAGATGCAGCAAAACACTTGTGGCAATGGCATTGAGCAATGAAAGAATTGGCAACACGAATTCAGTCAGCAGTTCCTTTTGAGATAACCTTTTACAGTAACAACAAGCATTGTAATATGAGAACATAGCGAGCCGCCCGTCAACGTTATGAGCGAGGCGATAATACTTAAGTTAGTGTTGTCATGGCCCTACATAATTTCCTGTACCTGTAGCAATAAAGAAGAAATTTCCCACACACCATTTACGAAGTAAAATCGTACATGGCCTAAAAGAACCTTATTGATCATAATTTTCAACATAGAAAACACTGGCTATACCTTTCCTGGACTCTTCAGAATTTCACACCTTCTGAGAAAATAAACCAGCAACATTTTCTCAACAAAATTAATTTTCTTCCCATCGACTCACTGCATAAACTTGTCGTATGCTTTTCATACTGTTGTGTTATTAGTGTTACACAGCCTGCTTTCCACGACTCTTCTAAACCATTACAGTCCATCATATCAAATAGTTGCAACCTATTAAAATTCTTTTATTAATATCAAAACTGACAGAAAATTACAACTTGTGAAAAAATGCTAAAATTGTATGTACTTAACAACAATACTATCATAGCAACAAAATCCAAACCCGTTAAAATATAAACCCCCAAAAACAAAAACAGTCTCACTTTTTTATACCCCCCCCCCCAAAAAAAAAATTGTTTGTAATCCACCCATGTTTAAAAAATACTAAGATACATAACTAATGCGTATTGTTTGAAAACTTTAGATACCAGTACATAATATTGATTAAGCACAAGAAATAGAAGCCACACATTTGAATACAGTGACTGAATTAAGCTGGAAAACTTCTTTTTTTTTTTTCCAGTTCTGTCTAAATATTTATAAATGTGGGTACAACTTTTTGCCAATTCACCATAATAATTTGATAATTATATTACTTCACTGTGCTAACTTCCAGTACAATTTAATAACCATATTAATTAATTAATTTAAAATGTTTGAACTTGGACAACCTTTGTTACCACTGTCTATTAACAGGGAAAAATATATAAATAAATAATAGTTTTAATATTCATCTTATAACATAAATTGTGTATACATTGGAATCCACATATATACACAAACTCTCATGTACTAGTTCAAATAATGAACAGTACATATACACAAGATTTTGTAATAACTAATAATTAGGGTTTGGATGATTTATAACATGTCATATTTTTATCCTGACATTTTATTGGAACATTTATTTTTAGAAAATATGTTCTTTTATGAGGTCATATTTAGGATTTTTGAGTCGTATTTAGTCATTTCAAGGTCTTATTTGCAGTCATATTTTCCACTTTTTTAGGTGAAAAACATCCGAAGTCAATAAGCTCTCATTTTCAGTTACTTATTTTTCTCTCCCTATTAATAGATACGTCTGCTGCGGTGGTCTAGGGGTAGCTTACCCGGCGATCCGAAGGTCGTGTGATCAAACCCAGCCGCGTTCTATGGGTTTTTCAGGACGTAAAAATCCTGGGCACGAGTCCTCCGGGAGGGACTTTAAGCTGAGGAGCCCTTATCGTAGATTTACGGCATGTAAAAGAACTCCAAGCCTAAATTAGAGCCTCTGGACAAAATTTCTCGGCCCTTTCATGTCCAAGTAATACCTTATTTCCTGAGGGGGTTTGAGAGGCAATGGGCTTACCACCTGTCCCTCTGCCCTCTCTCGGAAAATAGAGTAACAAATTTCATATAGATAACAGAAACCTCCACTTGGCAGAAAGTATCTTCGCCCCCAAAGCCGGCATTTAATACAACATGTCTATGTTGATGCATTTCGTATTACAGAATAGCCACACATGCCATTCCACGACTAACAGTAACTCAGAAGTCGGACTGTACATCCAGAACGCTTCTCCAAAGATCCCATAACCTGCATCTTTGCACTTTCAGTGATCATACTGTTGGCAACGGTTACACTATGTTTAGTTAAAGTTAGATGGCAGGACAGTTGCATATTGTGAAAATTCATACCGATGGCAAAGCATGAAAATTTATTCATATAGAAAACTAAACAATTGCAGGACAAATGATGTCCCAAGGTATTTACAAAATACCTTAAAATGCAGGATGGTTGATCACCCTATGCAAAACATTCCAGGGCCTGAGCCTCATATTTTTTTTACACTTTCCACTTTTGGCTATGACACCCTTCACTCTGATAAGTTTTCTATCCCTGTTTCTTCAACATTGCAGCTGGAATGTCTATAGGGATTGCAGTGATGTTCTGTACTACAATATTGAATATTCTCTACACATAATCAAAAACATGTCATATTTATTTTTATTTTATTTTTTATTAATAAAATGACTAAAAGTGAAGGCTCATTAACAAAGCTCACATAAATAAAATGTTGCCATACTGACAAGTACACACAAACTGATTATAAAGTAATTTCTTCTTGTTAGTTCATATTGCACAAATAAATAAATTTTCACACATCTTGAAGGAGATCATTAAAATACATTATTCATATTTATATTTTTTCCAAAGTAAGCAATACATATTGACCTTAGATAATTTTATGTTGAATTCGAGAGAAAATTCATTAAAACTATTAAATAAATTATATTTAACTCCTATTCGAAATCTAGTAAACCTAATTTTCTGAGTGTGTATATGTTCATGTTTCTATGCAAAATGACTGTGATAATCAGGATTAAATACTCCTTCCAGATTATTAAAATTCAGGTCATGTAAGATTTAAAAAATATATAAAAGTGAGTGATATTTTACCAGCAATTTTATAGGCATTATTTCTGCATTATGTAAGAATCATAAATCAGCAATATTTGTAGTTTACTGCAGCAAACAAAATAGAGAATGCTGATGAAAATTGGTCCATCTATGTAAGAGTGTTGAATATTCACGTTACCAATTATATTTTGACCTGAAATTTCCAGGGAACATTAAATGATTATATTCAACAAAGGTCCTGAGGAATGATCTTCTTTGAACTGAACAGAAAGAAGATTCAAAACAATTACAAAGTCATAACTGATCAGAATGGTCCTTGTAGTGTTTTTGCAAACAGTCCGAATTATAAAGTGATAAAACTGTACAATAAACTTCCAATGGATATAAAATTAATAAACGAATTAAATAGAATTAGGAAAAAACTTTTTAATTTTCTTGTAGATACAGCATATTATTCTGTTGATGAGTTCCTATACCAACAGTAAATAGAGCACATGCCTGTAATGTAAATTGGTATGTAAAATACTTTTTACTAACACTCTTGAAATATATTTCAATATAAATTTATATCTTATCACATTTTTACTGACAGATATACTGTAAGCTATTTTTCCCATTACAACTGCGTTTAAAAAATGAAAGTTGTATAATATACTAAATATTGCTAAATTTAAGTAATTTGTCAACTCTGTTTGTAGTAGTGAAATGTAGGTACTTTGTAAATGTGACTATATTTAAGTTTTTATAGACTCAGTACTATTGTAAATGTGGTTTTTAATATGTAAGTTAAATGACTTGTCCAGTATTAGTCTTGTATTGAACTTATGGACGAAATAAATCTAAATCTAAATATATGGATAAAATAAAGAATACATATAGAAGTAGGTTCAGATGGCATTACTGCCTGACGTATTTTAATAAAAATATAATTTTCCTTAAAATATGAATGATATGAAGATTTTGCTTTAACTGTAGTCTACCATGACTAGATGATTAACAGAATTACATTATTAGATTACTGAACAGGGTGATTGGCTGGGATGGAAAACATTGTGTTATTACATTTTACAGTTTTCGTAACTATGTTTCAGCTCCGCTGAACGTGCCGTATACAGATTCGCTCAACGCTTCACTGGCTCTTCAGGCATCCACACCACGAGCAGTTAGTGAAGAAGACATCTCTAGGTAAGTCCACTACCTATGTATAATTCCAAAAGGTACATCACTACACACAAACATATTTTACTTCTGCACTATATTTATCGCTGTCCCAACAGGCATTAAAATTTTTAGTTGATTATCAACAGTTTATGTATCTCAATTATCTTACAGTGCACCATGCTTATGCTTACTCGGATTTGTATTCTTATTGGTGGCTTAACAGAATGTATTTTCGCTAATTCATACCTTTAAGTCCATTGCCATGATTAACACTCTTAATACCATTCCAGAAATTAACAATTACATAGTTTGTATGAGCTTGTTACAACATTTTTATTATGAATCTACTAGCCTACCATCACAGCTGCCACACGGGTTTGAGCCACTGATTCCTTCTCTTTTAGTCAGGGCCGTGGAAAGAAAGCAAGGGCCCCCTGGACAAATTTTCCCGGGCCCCTGTCAAATATTAAATTCACTACCCAACTCTCCCTTTATAATGTATGCAACAAAAAGATTATGCAATGATATTACATAGTTATTAAGTGCCAGAATGGTACCGGTACTTTATGAGATTGTCTGGTAGACAGTACTGTCTGTCTGTCTGTCTGTCCATGTGTCTGTAAGCGTGATAACTCGAATACGCTTTATCGGATTTTCATAAAACTTGGTATACCATTTATAACGCCCATGGGACGAAGCCTATTGATTTAGGACCGAATCGGTTAACTGATGCCGGACACAAAATGGAAAAATAACTTACATTGAAATGTTCTAATTACGAACAATTTTATCTGTACGTACCAGTTTAATCTTTTGAAAATTATGATTTTAAATGCCGAATGTTAGTGAGGCCAACTGTTAAGTCCAAAAGAATTTCTGCTTCTACTTTTCAAAATTAGCAATTTTTTTCAAGAATAATCCGTTTCAGATAAGCATAACTTAAGCTATTTAGTGACTTATAACCAATTTTATTTTAGAGTAAATTTAGAAAGTAAAAAATAAAACCTGGTCGGCCGGGACCCCTTTTGAGGCCCGGGCCCCGGGGCTGCAGCCCCGGCTGCCCCTCCCTCTCGTCGGGCCTGCTTTTAGTTCTAGCTTTCTGACAGTAGATGACATGACATGCCTTATACCATTTTAAAGCAAGAAATTATCTATCGATTGGTGTGCGTTACATCAATTTTAAAGTTATAAGTCAGTATGAATATCTCGAATCAAGTGTCAATTATGAAACAGTTCACCAGCAACAAAAATAATAAAGACATAGGAATAGGGTTGGAAATGGATTAAAACTGGGGATAGATCATCACATCAGATCCTGGAATAAAACCAGTCATAAATCGTAATCTTCCCTCTGAACCAAACATTTTAGGAGTTTCCAACTCATGGCCATGACTCTCTCTGGGATCAAATACCTAGAGAAATGAACAGGTTTACTGTACAATTTTATAATAAAAATTCTAATTTTCCTATGTAACTCAATAGTTCCCCACAACGTCAGATGAAATATAAGCTTACTCTGCATTATCCATCCTCACAGACAAATAAAGAAACCAAATTTAGTACAAAATTCTCATTTTTGCCTGAAAATATTAGTATTTATGGGTGCACCAAAAGTAAAAATAAAAAACACTGCCCGCAAATTTAATGACTTCGTTATAGTTACATCTTCAGCATAGTATATAAAGACAAATTCTTTTGCCAGATGGCATTTTAAAGAGCACCCTTCATGGTCTAGGAAACAAAGAAAATATGTTATGTTCCCTTATGGAAACAGCTGAATGTAGGCAAGAAATTAGTGACAGAAGAATTATTGAAGAATTTAGTAGAGAGAATAAAAGAGTGAAATTGACGAATTGGGGGTACCATTAGTGTGTTTAAAGTATGTATCATAATAATGTCTGGAGCTAGGTTTCACATGATCGTGCTTCCCAATAGAGTCTTGCTAGATCTTTTCAGTCTTTTTCCTCTGGATTTAGTCATGTACAGTGTAGCAAGTTCTTCTGTTTAGAGCAGCCATGGGCAAACCCCTATCCACTGACATGCAACCCACAAAGTTAGTAAACTACATGTAGTTCGAAAAGAACAGGTAGATGGAGACACAGACAGACAATAAGTGCAGTGGCAGTTGCTCATTCTTTGGGAAACACTAATTTCACTTTATAATTTACACTACAGTAAACAAGTATACAAACAATATTGTATTTTTAATTATTCTTTTACTGTGCAATTATTTCAATATACAAATAATGAGCAATAATGCCTTTCCAATGGCAACTGTGTCGCAACCCGTCACTGCTTATAAAGAGATTATGACTCATGCATGGGAATATTTCCACCACATGCATTGAATTCCGCAATGCCATCTTGTGTCTTATGTTGGAAGGTCAAGAACCGCTTGTGGTTCACGAACCAGTAAATGCCCATGTATGGTTTAGAGGTACATCTTCATGTAAAGACCATTTTTGTTTTCCTGAGCAGTTGTGGCCCGTTTTCAGTCTTAGCAGTCTGCTGTTCTTCTTGTCTGTTAATATACCAATGGTTTCAAATTTCTTAAAAGTTCCCTCTTGTTTTTTTCTTGCTCGTGATGTATTTTTTGCTTTATTTCTTGTAGTCTTCTTTGAGCTTTTTTTTTTTTTTCTGGTTCTCGTAGGACTTTGGAGTCCTGTTTAGTTAACAGATGTACTGGTTCACTTCTTATTAGATCAATGTTTGCAGTATGATGTATTCACTTTTCGTCTTCAAAAAATTTGTAGCTTTAATTCAGTATTAAATAAATTGAAATTATTTTTATTTTTTATGTTTACATGAAGATAGTAAAAGGGAAATAAATATAGAAGATAGCACCTTGAGTACGTATAGAGGAGGATTTTTTCTAAATCATTGAAATCACATTTTTCCTGAGTATACAGAGTATACTCAGAGTATACAGAGTTTGACTGTATCAGTCAAACGGAATGTCTGTTATCAGTGAACGGAGATGTGGAATGGGAGTACGAACAGATTGTCCTGGATATAATATAATATGTTGTATATTACATACTAGGTAATTAAGCCTGTTACACGGCTGGGAAAATAATAACTTTACCATTAAGTTGGACAGGTCTCCTAAGTAAAGAATCTAAAATTAAACTACACATTAGCAATTAGCATGGACAGCACAACAGTTAAATAGTTTATGAGCGTCACACCGTTTAGATTTCACAATAAAATTTTCTTCAGGAGCAGACAAATCAAATACATTCCCAAGTGCCACTTTTGTTTTATATTATTAACCAAAGTTATTTAATAATGGTAACCCAATACCAAATAAATAGATCTTAGATATGTTATTTACAGTCCCGATACTATCATCTAACATTTTACATAACTGTATACAGGTAGCAGCATTAAGCTGAAATCTATTGATACCTTGAAAATACAAATAAAACCAATATAGCAGTAGAATTTTAAAAACCAAAGTGTAAATAATGACAATACTGTGATTCGGAAGCAGGAATGATTGATGCGCTCACTATGCTACAACTTAGCAACTCCACGGCTAGAGTACGTTGTATGCAACCTATTTCATGACCGTTAATGACTGCATAAAGCACAACTAATAATCTAA
Source organism: Ectobius pallidus (assembly GCA_964059195.1). NCBI lineage: Eukaryota > Metazoa > Arthropoda > Insecta > Blattodea > Ectobiidae > Ectobius > Ectobius pallidus. The sequence goes on from CAXKWD010000006.1 coordinate 165,198,351, forward strand.
ACTAAAATTATAAATTCAATTTTGACCGAGCCGACTGTAACACGTAACAGCATAACACGCATACACAACCCACTTGGAATGCATACTTGGCAGTGACTGAGCTTGTCTCCATAAGAATAGTTCTGACTGGCTGTAGCTTCAAACATCTGATGTAACTCTGTAAAGGTGCCTTCTGATCGGTTGAATCAGGGGTGAGCTCTGTCAAACATGGTCTGGATGACCTTGCAGATGACAGGAGGCTGTGTAAAGGCTACAAAAAGAAAATTATGAAAATGACAAAACACTATCCAATACATGACTGCAGCATCATGTCAATACCTAACGTACAAAAAAATTAAAAATTAAATTTTGACCAAACCGACTGTGCTGTCAGGATAAAATTCTAACCTAGACAATCTCCGGGTCATGGTGAAAATTTCAGACCTCTAGGTCAAACAGTTTCGGAGTATTAAGCGTGCATACTCACATTTTAGGGCACTTTTAATATACCGTATTGACCCGAAAATAAGACGACCTCGAATATAAGACGACCCTGAATTTTTGAAGGGTAGTTACGAAAAAATAAATAAAATAGCTTATTAGTACATTTTGCTTCACATAAAACAGAAGTTTGAAGTTCATGTCGTAACTTCTTCTCTCGTCCTTATTTACGCATTGAAACAATGAAGATACTTTCTTTTCCACATGATCTGCCATGCAGTGGCGTAGGAAGGGGGGTGCGGGGGGTGCGGGCCGCCCCGGGTGCCATCACCTGGGGGGTGACAAAGTAAAAATATGTCTTTGTAAGTAAAAAATCGCTTAAGGGAAATTAAAGAAAATAATAATATTATTTAAAACAATTAAATAAGCTTAACAACTTTCTACAAGTCAACATGCGTTTTGAAACTTATTTTATTTTTAAGTGCAGTCAACAAAGGTAATAAAACGCGGCTAAACTGACCGCTATGTTAATACGAACAATAATATTATTGTTAGGGGGAGAGGTGTTTATTTCTGCCGATTTTATTAATTTAAATTAGACTTCAACAAACGGTGATATTTTATATCACTCAAGCCGCAACCAATTCTACCCGCTGCGGCAGTCATGACTTCGACGAAAATAAACTTCGAATGTGAGTTGACTCCGAAGTCTCCGGCAATCTAGATTTTGAACTGGTATGTGCGCAGATTATTAATAATGCAGTTCCGTAAAATAGTTACTTTACTTGTTTATGAAATTTATTAGGATCAACTTATACAAAAGTCTGATGTATAATGCACATAACTTCCTCTGGCCAATTAAAAGTTAACCTCCCCTTAAAAATAAGAGAAAGTCGTCGCCAATCTTCTTGTCACATCCCCGAAAGGTACCTAACACAAATACAAAATTTAGTTTTCGTACGATTTTCCGTTGCAAGAGGCCGTAATGCAAAGAACGCGTATTCAGAGTGTGTGGCTTATAACTACCCTTCAGAGAATTATCTCGAAAAAGTGTTTCGAATAAAAGTTTTAGCTCTTAGTATAAGCAACCCACGGGCAAAATTTAAAGAAAAACATTAGAGTCGTTTTCGTGAAAACTTTCTTTATGTAATGATATGGAAAACTCGTCTCCAATCTTCGGGTCACATTTTGAAAGGTACCTAACATATACACAAAATTTTCTCCTTTTATCAAGATTCATCTTTTCAAAATTCTAGATTTCGTTTGGAAAACAAAATATAAACGTATAAAAAATCACTCCAAAAATAAAACTTTGCACAATTTCGGGAGTGTATTTTGGCCTAGAAATGTGTGAAACAAAAGATGTTAGCTTTATTAATGGTAACACCCACAATTCGTGAATCTGTCGCTCACGGAAACAATGTATAATATTATTATTACTATTATTATTAATTATATTATTATATTAATAATAGCATTTATTGCCGTTTAACAGTACAATGTACAATGTACAGCATAATGTGCTTGATATGTATGTCTCCTTAATCCTAAAAAAATGGCTGAATTAGGTTATCTATGTCTTATATGCACCATTGGTAGCACTAGTTACAACATGGCGACAACATGGTAACTGGAATCGCTTTATGGATGGTTGATTCATAGTGTGCCATGGTTTCGAAGCTTAGTTTTGTTTTTATATAACAAAGTAATTACTACTAATTTTGTATAATCCGTTGAGTTTACGAGTTACATCAAATGAATTCGTTGCAGCTGCATCCATCGATAAACTCTTAAACTCCCGTGGGATTACCTTTGACTATCCAAAAAATAACACTTGGAACGGTTCCATCTTTTCAAAATTTAAATTGGGGTGGGGGGGGGACAAGAAATTTTCCGCACCGGGTACCACCTAAGCTTGCTACGCCACTGCTGCCATGTTGGTGGTCAAACAAAGCATTATGCATAGAGAATAGAGATGCCAAGCAGTGCAGTACACGGCAGTACAAGGAGAAGCACGAATTCGGGAACAATAAAGTTCGGTAAAATTCGGTAATTTCCGAGCGACTTTGACCTTGGATCGGACGCACGCCATTTGCGTGGGGATCCCCGGCCGCTACACACGTGCACAGCTGCATTCATGATTGGGGAGTTGTTGAGTCTTAGGGTGCGCGTATAAGACGAGTATAGTTTTTAAAAGCACATTTTCTGGGAAAAAACATCGTCTTATATTCGGGCCAATACGGTAGTATAGATTATATTATACTATGAGCTAATACTTTAAATATTTATTCAAAAAATTCTCAATAAATATACACAAACTTAAGTTTTAAGTCGTGCTTCATGAATTACATGACTTTTGACTGAAGCTGGGACAACTGAATGTGCACTACTGTAATACATTAGTTCACTCTATGCTGGAATGTATTAGGGATAGGGGAAGTTGTTTGTTTCACATCAGATTTTTTTGTTACTAGAATTGCTTCGAGTCTAGGAAAAATTACATATTAATGGTGTGGCACTTAACACTTTTGGAAGTAAATCTCTCAATATAAAAGAAAGTCATTTCGAAAAAAAGGTAATGTCAACATGAACTTTTAAATTTTAAATGCCATATGCTTGTTGATTAGAGATGCTATTCTGTCCTTGCCAATATACCGGATGTTCATAAAGTCACCATTTTACACTTAAACACGTTTTTGTAGACTATAAACAACTTGAACATACATTTAGACATTTTGAACACAAATTCAATACATTTCAACCCTGCAAATTTAAGCACAAGTTCCATCGTTCCTCTGTAGCCCCTTCCTAACATATCTGGCGTTATCTGTTCCGCAGTGGCATAAATGCGGTTTTTCAGTTGTTCAAGACCAGTGATTTTCACCTAATACACCTTGGATTTGATAAAGCCCCAGGCGAAAAAGTTCATTGGAGTCAAAACGGCATAGTCTTCATCTTCAAGTTTATGAACAATTTAAATGTGTTAGGCATGTTTATGCAATTTGAATCGCACAGTGGTATGTGCGATACCAAGTTCCCTGCTTAAGTCTTCTGGTTGATGCTGAGGACCTGCGTGTAATCGCTTCCTGAATCCTTTGCACCGTTTCATCTGCTACAGCTGGACTCCCAGTTTGCTGTTTGTCAGAAACACTACCAGTTCACTTGAATTTGTTCACCATGTTCTTAACGGCGTATCTGGTAGGAGCTGGTTTGTGAAATTGTCCCGCGCTTCATCATACGTCATTCCACGGAGTCAGTAGGAAACAACAGCTATTCTTTCTTCTATTGTATACATTGCTTTAGATTATCTGCAAAAAGCATGATAAAGATGAATCTGAATACGTTTACCACTAGGCAAGTTGTACATAGTCACTCCACTAGATTCAATTATTTTATTGTCAAGCCTTCCGTTAGTCTCACTAAGAGCAAAGATTGGTTTAGTGTAATTCCGGGGTACGCGGGCAAAGAGAGTTAAGTCCACTTTCTTGTTACTGAGAATTAGAGTGACTTAACACACTATACCAGCCCAACATAGCTTTAGAGATGGATAAACCCATGAGGCACACATCCATAACCACCGTACAATTTTGAATATGACTTACTAGACTTAACACAAATGTAGAGAACATTTTTATCTATGACTCTATGGACATGTCTCAATTTTTTAGGATGGTGGACTTAACTCTCTTTGCCCACGCACCCCGGAATTGCTATTGACATGTTCAACAAACTGCCATTTGAAGCTAACACTGTGAGTCTTAACAAATTTAAGAACATATTGACAAAGTGGCTTACATTACATCCATTTTACAACATCGATGAATATTTTAATGCCAATTTTGATATGATTTTTTAATGTGATATATTTCTATGTGTTATGTGTTAAACATTTGTAATCGACTTCTATCCATAACACCATAGTGGTGTTGATGATAGCAATAAAGAATAATAATAATAATAATAATAATAATGAAAATTTATAGTGTTAAAACAGAAATGGTAAGTGACTTTATAAACACCCTTTACTACAGCCCCTACTACAAGAGTCTTCTGTTCTTTGTTAAATGCTTTGTATAACAGTTTCTAACTATCTGGAAAAGATTGCAGAGCTTAATTGCTTGCATGGACAGGGAGCATGAGGCAGTAATTATACTGGAGAAGGTCGTGACCCCATCACAACTAATGACAGGCTCCTAGGTGGGCCAGGGTTTAAGTATTAACCAATAAATTGGGGAGGAAAAAGTGCTGCGAGGCATGGGTGACTGAAGGCAGATTGTACTTAATTGCTTCTATAAGCTAGAGCCATTACTTGCAGTTCAGTCTACAGCCTCTCGCTGGTCTGTACAGTCTGTTCATGTTTAAATTCGTCCCTTAGTCAGTCTGCAGAAGCTGTATTATATCTTCCAGTAGGCACCAGTTCAAAATCTTATGGAGATTTACTTGTTTTGAGTCTTTTTCTCTGATTTTCTGTTCAATCATTTTTCTCGATTTATTTTCCCACTAGCTGAAAAGGCCCGGCATCGCCCGGGCTTTGTATTTTTTAATTTGAAATTAACTTATGGAGGACTTTATGTATGTAGAACTTGAAATGAAGAAAAAGATTTATCACACTCAAACTATTCCATCAGAAAATGACAGATATAGCTTTTTATGGCTCATAGAGGATGTCAAATGCTGCATTTCGTTGCTTCTACACATCATGCTTGGGAGGGGTTGAAATAAGAAGAAACATAAATTAAATAAGATTGTATTCACTTGACGGAAAATTTTATTTCTCATTCTCATGTTACCATACAACCGTTTCGGGGCTGAAAAAAAAGAGAAATGCAGTATCACTTTCATACTTTCCTCCCCTAAAACCCGGGACATAATATACTGCGAGCATAGGACTCAAAATGTTCCACCCCATGCTTAGGGATTATGATAAACATCCTTATTTCTCAACTAATACAAAGCCTACAGCTATGGATAACGTATAAGGGGAAAGGATTATTTACAGACTTCTGATATAGCATACTCACACACTTAAGTTGTCCCTGGAATACTACCTCTTCTTCTACATCAAAATGTGAAGTGAGAAAATATTTCTTATGTCGAGGGTAGAGAAAGTTATGTGACTACATCACACTGTGCTTTATTTTCGTGGATTTTATTTTCAGTAATTATTTTCGACAATATATTACATCAATGAAATCATAATTCATTAAAGTCCAGCATTATATAGTCACCAAAGCCCAATGTTATCAAAGTAAACAATACACTGTTGTCATGTGAACTGCTCAACATTTCATTTTTCTCAGTAGAATATTCACAGAAATTATATAATTATCAAGGGAAGGACTGATCTGTTTCAATTTTAATGTTGACAGCGTTACTTCCCGGGCTTAACTGGGTATGTGTGCAAAATGTCGTGTAAATTGGTAAAGAAATGTAGATTTGTATATGGAACAAACATACATACATACATACATACATACATACATACATACATACATACATACATACATACATACATACATACACACTTTCGATTTTATATATTAGATGACTATACTACAATGCAGTGTTTCTAATCACTGAAGGCCTTGACTCAAACACAGTCAAATATTTGTTTATTTCATTACTCAAATCGAAATGAGTACTACATGAATACTGTTATATACAGAAGGTATATTACTGTGAAATAATTAGGACTACGTACATTAAGTGGAGTTCTTTGCCAGTGCATTTTGTGAAATGTTGACATATTTTAAGAATTTCTTATATCAGTGTATATGTGTATGATTTAAGGTTAAGTATCAAACTTTAGACTTTTGTTCTTCCACAAGCCCTGCTTAATGAATCGTTCTGGAGCTTAACTCTGATGTAGATGACAAAAATAACTTCTTTTGTGCATATCATAATTGCAATTATCACTGATTAAACAAAAGCATTCCGGCACTTTGTTACATCAGTTTACCTGATTTTGTTTTATTTATTTGATCATGCAGACTGCCGAAATGACAAAGATTAATATATATATTACAATTTTTAGTTAACAATAAATGAACAACGGTGCAATAAACGAATTATTACGCCTACTACAAATAATATTAGTATCATAAGTTTAAGTCTTGGTGTACAAATGGTTTTTTTTTAATAAAGCGAGGGAACGTCTTAATGCGTGAAGCACTAGCTCTTTGAAATCTTTACAAGTCACACCAAATTCTTTCACAGATTCTACCCTCTGGCTCCTATCAAAAGTCCTCTCACCTCGATGTCATCAAGGTCATATTTGTCTTTGTAAAGGGGAACAGTTGGATGTAATGAACGAAAAGTTTTACTTGTATTTGATTGATAGATTTCAGCGTAATGCTACCAGTATAGTTACAGTTATGTAAATGTTAAAGGATAGTACTGCAAATAACATGTTTAAGATTGGTATTGGGTAATACCATTATTAAATAACTTTGGTTAAAATATACAACAAAATAATAATAATAATAATATATTCATAATTAAATATAAAAATACAATAGATTTCGTCTTAGTAAAATCTTAATAGCAACATAATTATGAACAAATATCTAATCTAAAACAGACAAAAAAACACTAAAAGTTAAAATAAACTTAAAAAAAAATTATGGCTTTTGTGGTTTTATTGATAAAATTAGCATTATTTCGTGATTTAATTTTATACTCAAATAATTCATAGCATCCCAAAGTGTAAAGAAACTATATCTTAACCCTGAAATGCAACCAGGTTCAACATTTAGTTTTGTAGCTTATTAACAAAACCAAACACCTCTAGCTATTATTCTTGCAGATCATCTGACTTTTCTTTCAGTAAAATGTATTACAATTATTTTCATCAATAACTGGTTTCACAAAAGCTATATTTGATTTTTCAGATTAATTTAAAATTGTTTGTAACATCTAATAATCAAACAGTAATAGCTATAGTAGTCGTCATGGGTGCTTTTTCTAAGGGATAAGCCAATATGAATCTAAATTAAGGAATCTTGGTGCGGCCTTCAAGATGACTTGTCTAAATAAATTTGGCGCCCAGTTCCTCTAAATTTGGAAGGCCTGATCTAGGACCATGGAATTTGTTCAGAAATAAAAACAGTATAGCATAACCCATAAATTCACCACCAATGTCATCTGGAGAGAAGGAAATAAAACACAATAATTTCTGATTGAATATCATAAATCAAACAAACCAGTTAATTGATTTGTCATGTAAAACCGAATTAATACTGTTCACAAATTTATTACATGTGTTGACATTTATTTTTCAGAAAGCATTAACAGGAGGTTTTATATAGCTTAGGCTGCTGGGAATAGCAAAATTTAATTCATATCCGCATGATATTTGAACAGGCCTATATTGGAAACTGAATGATAAATGGACAGAGACTTGTGAAAAATCAATAGAAACTTCATTAAGCCTTGTTGTTGTGTGTAATTGAATTCAGAACCCATGGGAGACACAACAGACTGCCTGCAACATGTGGTCAATGCTTTTAGCTGACAGTTCAATTTCCTTATTTTATTCCTGTTAACTATAGGCCTGTACTGTTGTAGAATTTCTCTCTCTTATAATAGGTTCATATAGTAGTGTATTGAATGAGCAGAACATTGGCAGTTGTTCCTTCAGATCAGTAAATTTCTTTAACACATTGGTGGATCGTGGGTCTAGAAAAAGGATGTTGCACTGTTTTACAGGAATTAAATATACAGGGTGAATAACTTAAAACTTGCACAGCAGATATTTCGGACATGAAAAGTGCTATTGATGTACGGTTTTCACATCATTGATTGGTAGTCAGGGGCTCGTACGTTTAGCCTATAAACAGATTTGAATAATACTTAGAAAGCTGTTTTTTAAATGGAACAATGCCTAGTTACATCAACAAAACAAAGTAAGAGTAAATTAGAATGTCAGTGGTGTTTGTCGCAGGATTCTAGTGCCAGTAGTTTACGAGAAATCTTATTTTGAAACCTTTACACACCGACACTTGTACAACCTGTGGTAGCACAAACTAAAAAAATCTGATGTGAAAGTCACATAACTTCCTCTGCCCAAATAAAAGTTAGCAGTATTCACATATCCTTTTACAGAATCGCAAGACACAATTTTACGCTAATTATCCTATAAATACCTCTTCTTTCAATGATGCGACTAAAAGCGCAGGCTATATAACAAACTTAAAAAAAAAAGAACAAGTGACTGCAGACGTTTATTGAACTTTCCGCCGTAAAGAATAATTTCCGAAATGTATCAAATATTTCCCTCAGATACTTCTTTACTCTATACCTGGCCAACAATACATCTTTCTCACTTCACATTCTTATATAGAATAAGAGGCCGTGAAAGAGCGCGTATTCAGTTGTTCATCACGCAAGACAAAATTTCTACAAACAGTGGGTGAACAGTGGGTGGCTTACCCTCAGAGAATTTTTTCGAAAAAAAGTTTCAAATAAAAGTTTTAGCTCTCAGTAAAAGGAACACATGTGCAAATTTTAAAGAAAATCGTTAGAGCCGTTTTCGAGAAAATCGCGAAAAACGAAAATGTCTTCATGTAAAGTCCCCTTAAAAATAAGGGAAATTTGTCGCCAATCTTCGAATCACATCTTCAGAAGGTACCTGACCCAAATACGAAATTTTGTTTTCATACGATTCTCCGTTTCGGAGCTAGCCTGTTCACAAACTTCCACACAGACACACACACAGACATGTTTCCAAAAGTAGTATTTTTGGATTCAGGGGGCCTTGAAACGTGTATATATATGCTAAAAACTCAACTTCGAATTTTATGAGCAATGCAATGAGCATGTCGGCTTTTTCTGCATTGGTAAATCCCAACCTTCTGCTTGAACTATCACAAACAAACTGACTAGAAAGTCACAATGCACAAATGGACTGATAAAACAATGTAAACAATACATAACAACATCATATCTAGAGACTAAGCAGGTTGAATGGAACAAATAAAAAAATATTAACCCATTAACTTACCGTCGTGGCTGCCAGATGGGTTTGAGTCACAATTCCTTTTTCTTTTAGTTCTAACTTTCAATTTTTAAGTTTATATTCAGTATGAAAATCTTGAGTCAAATGACAGTGATGAAACAGCATCACCCATAGTAAAAGCAATGAAGACAAAGGAATAGGGTTGGAAATGATCAAAATTGGGGGTAGACGATCAAAATTTTATTTTACATCAAATCCTGGGATAAAACCAGCCATAAATTAAATCTTCCTCCTGACTAAACATTGTAGAAGTTTTTTGGCTCATTGCCATGTCTCACTTCGGGATGAATTAGCCAAAGAACCAAACAAGTTTGCAGTACAATTTTGTAAAAAAAAGTCCTGATTCTCTTATAGTAACTCAGTGGTTCCCTACAACATCAGACGGTGTATAAACTGACTTTGCAATTTCCATCCTCAGGGCCAAGTAAAAAACCAGATTCACATTTTTGCCTGAAAATATTAGAATTTATGGGTGCGGTATGTGTATGAAAAATAGCATTAATGATGGGTTAGTAAAACCAATTTTTCCTCCATTCTGCTCGCATCTATTATTTTATTAGAATGCTTGGCTAGTTGAATCCAGCTTGGGGAAATTGTTTTCAAAGTTCTACTGTTGCACATTAAAGTAGATTAGGATTTCCATAATTCCCCCCCCCCCCCCTCAATGGCTTTAGTGGGCATGCCCCATCGCAGTTAGCGATACTACATGCCTTGTTGATACAGTACCTGCTTAGATTATTTTCTACCGACTTATTACTGACTTTAACCTACGAACTTGTTGAACTTGTTCAAAGTTTATTATCTGTTTATCTCTTTCTTCTCACTTCACTGTGACAGTGTAGATTATTTCATTGCACTGAAGTTTTTGCTTTGAATGAATGTTTTGAAAGTGTTTAGATTGCTTGTGATTAACTGCTCTTTTGACGCTGGCCATTTATAGCATTTGGATTTGATAGCTCTCTTCATTATGTCCCTTCGTTGTTTAAGTTTGTGACACCAATATATCAAATGATCTACTGTTTGTTCTTCTTGTACGCAGATTCAGTTAGGGTCCTGTATTATTCCTCCAAACTGGAATAAGTAAGATTTCGTTAATCCATGTGCCGTAATCGTAGCTGTTAGTGCAAAATTTAATTTAATTCCTATTTTCATTCTTTGGACGACTGATGGATTGAACTTCCTGCAGGATTTCCATAATTATTCAGGATTGAAAACTATGATATCATTCTCCTCATACATAGTAGGTATTAATACCCTATTCTGAAATGACTTTATATCCAATACAGATCTACATTTGTCACTCTCACATTTATCAGTCACGTTTTTAACTGTGCTGAAATGATTGGCCAATGTCCCACATCTACAACTACAATTTCGTGCATTGCAATAGTATTGTTACCTATCAGAAATTCAAATTTACTCAGAATTTCAAAATCTGTAACATCAAAACAGTATCACAAACTTTTAGTCTTTTTGACCTGGACATGCACTTATGTTATAAAATCAGACATTTTCCATGAAATCCATAACATACGACAACCCTGAATTAGTTGTACAATTTCTCAGATGCTTTTTAGACTCAATTCGTCTTGCCATCTTATTTCTGTCACCTATCTGTGTGTTCAACAAGACATAATCTATGAATATTACCCTCAAGGAGTTCAAATAATTGCTAAGTAATTACCATAAAGTTGGATGTTACCTTTAACTCCATGCCCTCATAGTTTTTCAACATGCAGGATTACTTTTCCTTTTGTCATTTTTGTGTGTGTTTTAAATCCATGTAGTATTATACATCTTCACTTATCTCATCTTGTCCTGTCCTCATTATAAAAGAGAAGTTAAAAGTGGAATTTTTTTTATGAATTGTATTGATTTAATGTTTGGAGATCTTGCACTTTGCAGCTAGTGACAATAACCTCATGGTCCACAAGGTATTACTGCCCTCACAAGGAACTTCAGGTCCTACTAGTGTTATGGTTTTCAAGTTAGTTGGGATGTACTCCTCTTGACAAAGAAATGAGCTTGGTTTAATCGTTTTTACTGGCTGACCTATCATTATTTTGGATCATGTTGGAAAACCAGGTAACTGTAGCCAGTGAAATGCAAAATGAATGATTCTCAGCTCTTCAGTCTTAAATTCAGGATGAACTAGATTGTGAGCTTTGGTGAACACCACTGGTATCCTTATACTAAGGCAGAAATTTCAAGTCTGAACCAAACCAAAAATTTTAGTTGCCATAATTGTTACATAAAATATGCATTAGAGCCTTTGGGAATTAAGAAGAATTACCAATGCCTATTGGGGTACGCCGTAGCGTAGTGGTTGAGGCGCTGCGCTACAAACCGGAAGGTCGCGGGTTCGATTCCCGATGAGGTCGTTGGAGTTTTTCAATTGGCCTAATCCTTCTGGTGGCACTATGGCCCTGGGGTCGACTCAGCCTCTAACAGAAATGAGTACCAGGAGCAATCCTGGGGGTAAAGGCGGCCGGTGCGTAAGGCTGACAACCTTACCACCTTCACGTGCCGAATGTCCAAAAATCTTGGAGCCTCAACCTCCTGGAACCCTCTGGGCCTCCATGGCCTGTATAGGGATCACTTTACTTTACCAATGCCTATTTGTTCTTAACATTTAAAATACGACAGCATAAGGTCCTTTTAAATACCCAAAATGAAATAAATAAATAATAAAAAAACATATGCTAACTAAATGGCATCAACTAATTTTCTAACAAATTTTGAAAATAAACTAAATATTTTTGAAAGGTTTCAACTGATTGTAAGTTTTAAAGGCTGTTGCGAACAAGAACCCACACACAAACTAAATTATTTGTTACTAGATGAGCTAGAACAGCGATTAGCTAAAACAAAGGTAACCAAAACCAGTCAATGTAGCCTAAAAAAAATTAAAATTATTTTAATAACCTCCAGATATTTTCAAATGCTTCTGATTAAACTCGAATGTTCGGTAATCTGTTCCTTTTGAAAAAACTGTTTTTGACAGTATTTGCTATTAAGTTTTATTTTTGTTACAGAAACTAAAAATTATCGAACCTAATGAAGAATGTAAAACCTAGCATGTAATATTACTTTGATGTAATGGGACATGCCGTTAATAAACTTAATAAAAAAAAATGACCATTTGCTTGCAATATAGAATTATTATTTCTACTTTACTATGAGAATCTAAAGCTCAATCTAACATTTTTCATTGTTACAAGTTTAATTCCTTTAAATTCAGTTGGCATAAACTTTATTTTACGAATCTCTTCCTGGAAACTGCATGTTGTGTTAGTTTTCTTTGAGGACTGTTTTGTGACCATTGTAAATCCCGCCTCTAAAAGTCTTGAGATTCAATATTTTAAAAAATATAATACAATATTTTAATATTATAAAACATTTTCCGCCCTAGGTAGATGCCCAGTCTGTGCCCATTTGTAAATTAGGGCTTATGGTGTTAGAACTTCTCAACTTTGCGCTTCAGTATTCTATGTTGTTAATTTTAAGAATTAGTTGCTTATTTTTGTGTTATTTGTGTTTGTTAGAATAAACTGAAGTGTGTCCCAATACGAGCATCTTTCTGAATCGGGTAATTTAGGGTATCTCAGATAAGGTATTCCATGGAAATAAAATAAAATAAATAAAAATAATAAAATAGAGCAGAAGTTTTTCAAAATTGAATCTTTGTCATCTGACTCACAATTGTGATGGCCAATGGCGATCTGCCTTAGAAGGTTAAAACCACTTTTACTAAGCAAATCTGCATTCATATGTAATAGCATGTTTTAGAATCTCCACAAATCTTTAGCCAGGCAGACTGCACCTGACAGTTTCGCATGGCGTGGAGTAGAGATTCAGGCACAGTGCCAACTCTCATGCAGCTCTGCTTAATGTTCTGGAAAAAAAAATTGCATTAAAACTGAAATAAATTATTGGAATGACATTTTTGTTCGCATATTTCATTGATTCAGGCCTCCATAAATTAAACAGTGGCCAAGTTCGGGGCTGTCCTATGTCAGCTCTAATTAATTGCTCCGTATATATAGCAAAAACATTTCAGATATTTTCTCTTTTAATGAATACTTGCTTTGAAAGGTATCCTCCCTGCAGTGCTTCGGAATAGAATTCTAGTGAATGAATAATTGTATTTTAGACTGAGTAACCTTTGCTAGGTTAGAGAAAACTAAAAGAAACGGTGATTTATATCATATTTTGTTTTTATGAATTCACTGCCTTCAACTCAGAAGTCAGAAATCTGAATCTTTAAACTGATTTTTTAATGCAGTCAGATTAGTTTCACAAAAGGAACAAAAATTTGTTACACCTAGTCCTCTGTGCATTGAAGCCATAATCACATTATTGCAATACTAAAAAGATGGGCCTGCATTTTTAGGTTTTAAACTATTTTGTTCTTTGCTAGCTAATTGTGATATTTTAACATAATTATCCCTTTCGTTGTCATGACATCTACTAAAAATTCCTTTTTAAATTTCTGCTTACATTTTGCATCTTGGTCACTGTTGTTGCTAGTACATTTCTAAGAGAATATATAGCATTGTATTTGTAAATTTCTAAGCCCCGATTGTCCCAGTAAAGGAAATCGTTAGTTAACCAAAAACCCTGGTTTTAAAGGCATTCTTAAGAAGATTACACTTGCAGTTCATTTACAGCGTTTGCTCCAGTAAGATGCCGAAAGTAAAGTAGGCCTATTCTAAAGTTGGTTGATTCTTTGAAAACCATTCTTGTTGAGTTTATTTAGTGGGGTTGTGGAATGACAGGGTATTCTAAAACTACCCTCTCGAAAATTAAGCAAAAGTATTTCTATAGTTATGTGGCTCAGAGCCATGGAAATTTTAAGTAAAAATAAAATAATTTAATATACTCTCATTCAACGTGTTAGTTGTACTTACTGAGATGAAACTTAAACAGCTTGTATAAAAATAATTAAGCTAAAATAATACTATTTTAATATGTTTAAAAAACTAAAGTAATAGTGTTTATAAAAAACCGAAAAATTATGGCTCTGCTGATGAGTAACTATTAAGTGCCAAAATGGAACTTTCTGAGATCGTATGGTGGATGGGAAAATGTCTGTCTGTCTGTCCATCTGTCTGTGTGCACGATAACTCGAATACGCTTTATCAGATTTTCATGAAACCTGGTATATGCACTTGTAACGTCCATGGGACGAAGCCTATTGATTTTATACCAAATCGATTGGCCAGTACCGGAGTAACTTCCAATTATGGGCCTAATTTCTGAAAAATTATTAATCAAATGCAATTCAGTTCTCATGACAACAAACATCAATATTGTGTTCATATAGGCCTTTGGAAGTTGCAATACGTTGGCTTTTCATATCATGCCTTGCTTTAGATGTGAGGAATTTGTTGTAATTCCGCTCTGTTAATATTCTAGTTATCCCACTTTTTCCTCCACATATGCTTATCAAACTTTCTCAAGAAACCTTGGTCTAAAACTCATAGTTTCTGAAATATGGCCAATTAACTCCATCTGGCACTTTGTTATATCAGTTTACCGGATTTTATTTTGTAAAGAAATGTGTTTGGTAAAGATTTTTTGATTTTCTGTTTTGTTTTAACTCTCTTCTTTTTTCACTATGCATAGTTGTCATGTATATTCTATCGTAGTTGAGATAGCTTTAAAAAAATTTAAAAAATAAATAATAAAAAAAAATGAAGACAAGCAAACTATCCCCTAAATAATATTCTTAAAAACAATTATGTGGCTGTTTTATTACATCATCACCAAAAATCAAGATAGGCCAGATGACCTATTTCGTCTCAGAAGATGTCTCCCAGCAACGCCTGGGTCTTCCTATATCTAGTTTTCCTTTTGGCTGGTAGTGAAGAGTTTGATTTGCTAACCTTTCCTCTAGTGTCCAATATGTTGGTTTAGAGGAAGTGCTTTATCACACCTAGAAATCTATTCGTAGTATGTTTTTGTTTAAATGTAGGCAGTGGATCTTTTTCATATGGTCCATAGGAAACTTCTTTCTGCTATGATTTCTTTGTATTCGTTCTATGACATGCCTTTATCTCTTCGCTTCATTGCATCCACAGTAAATTGAAAATCCGTGCAGTGTTACCAAATGAATCCCTTGAGGTACGCCAGGAGCACATTATCTGAAGCTGTCAGCGTATTTATTTATACTGCTGTGGTAACTTCATTTACATTTTCACAATGCTTTGGTGGACTTTATCTCAGCTTCTTGAAACAATTGTCTCGGATCCCTGGAATATAAATTTTAAACTGGAGATTGGAGATCACGTTTGGAATGGTTCTGATACTGCTGTAAAGTAAAATACGCATTTCGTACTTTGTGCGTTAAATAAATAGGTGTCCAAGCGGCAGTGTTACAGATTATATAAAACGATCAGGTTTGTTTGTTTTTTTTTTTTTTAAGGGCTTATAGAAGCTATTAGGTGTAAAGATTAGGTGTAAGAATTTTGCAGGACATAGGACATAAAAATCCTGGGGACAAATCCTTCCTCCAGAAGGGACTTGAAGCTAGTGGCCCGTCTTAATGTTGAAAATTTGACATCGAATTTCTCTGTGCCCGTGGTGCTTTTGCAGAAAAAAGTAAGACTTTCATTTCTCCTCATTCATTCAAAGCCTGCAATTCCTTATTATAGCAAAGGATTTTTCGCTGTTAGTTTTTATTTGCCAACTTTAAGAGATGTATAAATTTCTTTACAAATAGATCATAATTCAGAATTTTTCAGCAAATGTTTCTGCTTTGTTCAACTGTTTTCATGCGTGATTTAGTCCAAACAAATTGTTGCTAACCAAAAGATTTTGAAATACATTCTAAGCACAAGCGAACTGAAGCTATTTTCCTATTTTCCTTTTAAAACTTACGGTTTAAAATAACATAAAAGTCGTACGATGTTCGACCGTTAGCCTATAAGAACTTAACATGTTCACATGAATAACAAAACTCGATAGCGCTTGTTTTGTTAGCCTTTTGCTTGCCTGATAAGTACCACAAATAACGGTCTTACATCGTAAATAATTATTACGCGTTAAAAACCTGATAACCGCTAGTATCGATTACAAGGAGTATTGCAGAACTTAAAAAGCTAACACCTACACAATATTTTGCGATTCCAATTGTAATCATCTTCATCTGTGCATCTTTCCCTGGTGTAACAGCAGTAGGAGCAGGAATGTGTGTTTTTGCTGTGTAGTGAGGCACACGTTTAGGGTTGAAAGAGCGCGTTAATTGCAGGCGTGCTGGAACGCGATGCGTAAACTTAATCACTTCGCGTTCAAGTGTTTGTTTAGCTGGCGCTACAACAAACGCGGTGAATATCAGACTTAACAGAAACACATGCCAGACATGCTATTTAAAGTGAGAGCAACCATCATAAAGTACAAAAAACCTGATTCGATACTCTCACGTAACTTTTAAGATGCCTTTTTAACAAATTGTTTATTTATTTATAACATTACAAGGTAATGTTACATGTTTTGATTTTCTTTTAGCTTCATATTTTATATTTCTATTTATTTACTAACAAGTGAGGATACATTTGATTGACTTATCTAATCTAATCTAATATAACATTTCTAAACAATTTATCTCATGTAACTATTGTAAGTAATTATAGTATATCAGGTTTTTGCTGAAAGATAACTTACAAATGTGATGAATCATCCTTACCATTTCGTTCTGTATCATGTTCATTTAAAATTAATTTGAAATTAAGTTGAAATTTACTCCATAAAATTACCCCAATAATAAAAAACAATTGACAGTCAATAGTTCCATGGCCTACCCTACGGTATAGACACAGATCCCGGACTCCTGATAGGCCTCGTAGCTAAAGGAGTAAAAACACAGCTAAATTAATAAATTATATATATATATATCTGAAGCTGTATGAAATTAATTGAATTGATAACTCTTGAAAACGCATATGTCAATTTTGTCGTTAGTTCCGTGTTTGTGGTGGGCCAGTTTCTTCCTACTTGCAAATGTGACTAGCTGTTTTAGTATTTTCCTGTTATTTTCCTTAATTTTGCATTCATAAATTAAGTGTTGCCTAGTTTCATGTCCCGCGCACGGGCATTTAGGACTGTTCGTTAATTTGAACCTATAAATATAGGTATAAGATGCCTTAATATAGGGGAGGGGGTGTATTTAGTTGTTTCAGCTTCACTAGAACGTGTATTGTCCGCTATGCAAGACAGCCTGAATTGGTTCAAACGATGGCTCGCTTATAACTAGGGCTGTACCGATTAATCGGTCCGATTAATCGATTAAATATTTAATCGTCGATCAATTACATTTTCCGATTAATCGGTTTAGTCGAATTCTGAAAAACTTTTTTCGAGAAATGCGTCAAATGACCAAACTCCTTTCTCAGTGCCGAGTGAGAGAGTTTTTATTGCTGCCGGTATTATTGTAAACAAGCTACGATCGTGTATTGAACATTCAAATGTCAACAAACTCGTGTGTCTCAAGTCTTGGCTGAAAAAGTAACCGGAAATGTAAGTTTTGTATATATTTTTTCATTAGTTAACTAATAATGGTAGGCCTATTCATTAAATCAGGATTTCTTCTGATTATCTGTAGTGTAGTAGTTATTAAACGTGTAAAACAATATTAAATGTACACTTTGGTTTCGTTTAAAATACTGACTTGTTTGTCGATTAATCAGTCGATTAATCGATTAAACTCAAGCGTTAACTCGATTAAAAATTTTAATCCATTTTCAACCCTACTCTTCGGATAATTTTTGCGAATAAATGTTAACAAAAAAAGTTTTAGCTCATAGTGTAAGCATAATTCTCTTATTTTTAAATTGCATTAACATACATTGTGGAACTAGCAAAAGCATAATCTCTAACGCATCGTAGCCCGGGTGTATTTAATGCGGGCCGAGGAGGCCCTGGTCCACCCATCCCCCAAAAACCACACATACATAGTTAGCGACATATTATTATAAATACTGTTTCGAAACCAATCCTACAATTCATGAAAGTTTAATTTTTTGAACCCCCCCCCCCCAAATGATGTATAATTTATGTGATTACAGTTCACCGATTAATCGAGCCGATTAATCGGTAGATTAATCGGTACAGCCCTAATAAAAATACAATCAATTACATTCATTTACAGACGAAAGGAAGATTAAAAATCATCTTAAATGTTTTCTTAAGTTTTGTAACTGTTGAGAATAATTAATACAGGCTTATTTTTAACAATGGAATTAAATATTCTCGGATCCAAACTAGAGCTGCTGTGTTTTAGACCCACAGATGTGAAATGTTTAAGTTCAAATAAATTATTTGATTGGTTTCGTCTTGTTACATTGTATGGGTTTGTGGATGTAATCTAAAGCTTGAATTTCTTTTAACGTAACGTGATAAAATATATTTATTAATTTCGTAGATATTATGTACATTAAATTTGGAAAATATTAATTTACGTGGATAATCAAGAGGTTTAGATAGACAAATTTCTATAGTACGTTTTTGAAGCAAAGCATCCTGTCAACTAAACATTTAATTTGTTTGGCCCATCTTAAAATGTTGATCAATTATAATATCTCAGTATCTGACTTGAGCGGAGTCGGGAATGGAGGTGCACGCACAAATTAGAATTTTAAAAATTATTGGAAGATTATTTCAAGCTGTTTTCATTTCTATTATTTTGTCAACTAGCTTATTTAATTTTTTATATGCTTGTTTATTGTTCTCGCTACATATTTGTTGAACGCCTCTCTCTGTAGGCAACACAACTCGCTGTAAGTAGTTATATAGTAGCTCAATAGATGGTGCTGCAGGCACTGATGTTAGCGCTTCTCGGTGGCGGAACGGTGAAGTTCTCGTGTTATTTCGTATAATATTTTTTGCAGATTTCTGTTTATTTATTTATTGAATGTCCAAATTGAAATAAACCCTATTTCACCCGAAGGTATATTAGGGTTAGAGATATGATACACTTACAGGTTTGTTTGCTCAGACTTTCAAGACGACTACAGGCAGTGATGGGAAAAGTACAAAAAGAAAGTAATTGGGCTGAATTACAATTACCTGAGAGACATTTTACTTAATTACAATTACAAATTACTTTTTTCAAAAAGTAATCAGTAAAATTACAATTACATTTACAATTACTTTTAAAAAACGGCAGTACCTAAATATTCCTTGTTTTTGGTTTGTTTTGGGCACAAGCCCAAATTATTAATGAACAAACAAAAAAACAAATCAATGAGAATATTTTCGGAAATATTGAGTAACTTTTTGTTAATATTAACTCTAAATTGGATATTACTTGCAAAAACAGTAATGATGATGATATAGCAAGCGAGAATGATACTAACATTAACAACTACTAAATTGTAACAATTACAATTTTATTTCCAGAAGTAAATTACAAGTAGAAATTACATTTTTAAAAAAGTATTGATTACAAGTAAATGGGACCAAAAAAGGAATTGTTACTGTAATCCGATTACTTTTACTCAATTACTTCCCATCACTAGATATAAATACGATTATAGCTTTGCTTGATCCCGGCCCATGAGGATATCCTGCATGCACATTTCTAAAGCACAGTTTTTCCAAAACTTTCCTCCCGCTTTTCAGTTGACAGTTCCTTATATACAAGATGATAAGGTACTAATCCCACGCAGCACGATATGTATAATATACGTAAAATACGTATAATATACATGTGCTGCGTGGGAATCCATCTAATAACTTAAATGCTAGAGACCTAATTTCTTATAGAATATGCAAACCCATACCGTATTGCAGAGAAAACAGTTAACACAATCATTAAGCCCATAGTTTATTTCTTGTACCTTATTCTGTAATTTAATGTGAAGTTATAATTTTCCTTCCAATTACTTTTCCATCATGTTATTACAAATTTAAGACAACTATATCCCACGGGATGTATTATGCATTATATCCTACATGAATACGGAACAAAATGCTTTATCCATTCTTCCTTCGTTAAATTTATTGATATTGTGTGATAATTGCCATTTTTGAACAGTGAAACTTACAATTAATAAGTAATTACAGCGTAGTAAACATTTGTGTAGTTGTTGGAGATTAATAAGGGCGATTCCATAGTTCAGTTAAATATTTCTAGCGTTATATTTAACGTATATAGGCCATACCTTATTTTATTATGCTTATTATTTAATCGTATAGGCTACCGTATGCCTAAAATGCCGATCAGTGTTACATCTGAGAAACAAAACAGTTAGAAACAGTGTAATTTGCTACTGTTTTCCAATATTTTATGTAAGTAATTAGTAGGGGAAAATAATAGCCTACAATATATTTGCTTGGGTCTCGACACTGTTCAAATATATGTTCAGTAGCCTAAATGAGTCCATTGTAGAAATAATGTAATTTAAAAATTAGCATACGAATGACCCATCATCTCTTCAAATGACAATATTTAGATAATAGAATCATACAGGCTACTAAAATACTTCAACGCCAACTGCTAACGTAAGTTTTGCAAGAGAGACGGTTTCTGACCAATGTCGTACTGCACAGAAAACATTTTAGACAATGATTTGGCGTGGAATTTTACTCTTGCATGTTAGTATGTTAATTTTTCATGACATTTATGCCCGGTTTCTACAAACTTGTGAATTACCTATGGGTAAATTATCCATGGATAAATAAGTCCCATTTCATCCACAATGATATAATGAGCAAGGCCTTGGAGTTGTGCAGTTAATTTAATTCAGAAGGCTTTGATTCTCATTGTTATTGATCCTACAATAGGTTAAATTTTATCCAGCCATCCATGAAAGGATAAATTAACCCAACGATTTACCCTTGGAAAGATCTAGCCCAAGTTTGTAGGAACATTTCTTCTGTCATTTTCATATTTACTCACAGGACATTTATCTAGAAACTCGCCACAAGTGTAAGTGATTGCTATCTTTAAATTACTTGTGTTTGTGTGGTGTTATTCTTGTGTAAATTCTGTCCATTGGGTAATTTACCCATAGGTAATTCGCGAGTTTATAGAAACCGGCCATTAATCAATCAATCAATCTTTAATTCACAATACAGTTATGGATTGTCTTTACAAAAAAATAAGACTCCCTATATTACAGACTGTAAGAACAACTAAGAGCTAAATTACATCATAGCCTTCCTTCCTTCCTTCCTTCTTCCTTCACTTCATTACTAATTTAAGACAAACTGCCCTATGCTGTAGGATACATTATAAATTTGAAGTTTTCAAAATTCTCCCCAGTGTCCCTTAACACTGTTGTCGCTCCAAGATTTTAAAGTAAATCTCTCTGCTCTGACTGTATGCCTACTCATATCAGAGAGCCCACCAGAACCAGTGGCATAGGGAAGGGGGGAGGGTCTAAGGGTTCGAACCTCCCCCGAAGTCAAAACCTAAAATTCTGTTCAAGGTATATAAGCTCTATTCAGCAGCGTCGCCAGGAATTTTATTAAGGGGGGGGGGGGCAAAATCAATTTCGGACCACAATTTCAAATGATTAGGCTAAACACATTAATATTCACTTAGTTAACCGGATCGTTATTTTGAACCCAAGCTGAATTCGACGAGGCTACAAAGTTTTTTAAGTTAACAGAATACGCTCTTTCATAGGCGTAGCGAGGGGGGGGTTTTGGGGGTTTGAACCCCCCCCCCCCCATTGATTAAAAAAAGGAAAATTGTATAATTTTTTTAAGTCTGCCCATAAATTGCTTAATACAAGTATAAAGCGTGGGAAGCTTAAAACTCGTTATTTTGCGTCTTAATTTTTAAAATTTTCCGGGGAAGGACCCCCGGAAGATTAAAACTTGTTATTTTGCATCTTAATTTTTAAAATTTTCCGTGGGAGAACCCCCGGAAGCTTAAAACTCGTTATTTTGCATCTTAATTTTTTAAATTTTCCGGGGGAGGGCTCCCGGACCCCCCTCTCCTTCCATACTCGCCAGACCCCGCGGATGTTATAACCCCCCCCATATGGTCGGCCTGGTTACGCCTATGCGCTCTTTTGAGCAATGGCCTTGGTGAGATATTATTATAAATACATATTATAGTTATAATTAGTTAATACTTGCTAAACTCATTATAAAGTAATTCTATTTTTTTTTATTCTCCATGCTACAACTGTAGGTTGACAAAGAGTACCACAAATAAATGAATCCATAAGGCAATCCAGAGGGGGCAGTTGCCCCCCCATGCCGACGCCCATGGCTCTATTTCGTCAAATGCATAGTTATTTTATTTAATAATAAAACAGTGAACTTCTAAATGTAGGACTATCATTTCCACTGTTCCACGTGTTATTTAAGTTTTCTTATAAACAGTAATAAGTGTTATAATTTAGGTAACGATTTCTTGTTTAAGTTATGTCTTATGTCAGCGTTTCTCAACCTTTTTGAACCCGAGGACCTCTAAAATGTCTAAAAAAAAAATTTGCGGACCCCTAATTTTACATCCCATTTTTAAAAGAAGGTCTATATTCTTAATATTTGGGGTATTAATTGTAGGTCATTATAACGAAATATGTGAAAAAATTTCACTTCTTTACTTTACACCTGCTTTATGATATTTTAAATTATGTCTGCACCATCTTCACGGACCACTCCGGGGCGAGCCCCCAAACCTCCCTTTCTTGGGTACTTTTGACCCTCCCCAAAACTATTTTCTGTTACGCCACTCCAGAACGCGGTGAAATTGTAATTTGACTATGTGAAAGTGAAACAACAAAAAAGTTATTCTTTTATTTATGTGAAACGACCTCACCAGACTTAGTTGGGAGATTGTATTTCTGTGTGTGAAAATAAAAGAGCTGACTTGGGAACAGTAGCCATTGCTAATTGTACACGTGGTTTGCGTGTCACGCCATAGAGGAAGCCTCACGTACTGATGAATCATTAGTGACCACACCTGTACTGCACAGTGCTCAGGAAGTCGCCATGGACACATTCTGTGACAAGTGTCTGTGTGGTGGGTAGTTGTTTGTGTGTCTGAGTTATCCTAGTTTATTACTCCACTCTGCGCTTGCGCAATCAAGGTTAGTCAAGCTTGACATATTACTAGGGCTGTAGTTTTGTGATTTTATCCCATGACTGAGTGGTTAGACCGTTCGCCTTCCACCGCTGGACCCCGGGATCAAATCTTAGTGGATCCATTATGGAAATTGTCGTAGGTAAAATGGGGTCGGGGCAGGTTTTCTCGGAGTGCTCCAGTTTCCCCTGCCATATGTTATTGCACCGTTGCTCCATCCATCATAGCGTGACCATTGGAGACAACAAGGGGAAAACAAAGTCACATATTTCTCATTCCCAGTAACTTGAAAATAAAAAAGAGAAACACACTATTACAAAGAAAGTATTAGGTGTATGATTACGAATTAGTAAGAAATACTGTTTATATCAGGGGTGGCCACTAAGCTTAACTAAGCTTAACTTTTGTGAACCACATTGTTTTTACTATATACATAAACATTATTGTTCAATTACACAACAAGAAATAATATTTTATTTTTGAGAAGTGCTTTTTGGAGTGTTCGTTTTTGCTGTTAGTTGTTTGAAATCTGGCTGATAATTATAGTAAGCGCAGTTCGCACGAGTTCACTTAAATGTTCATCAGTTAGTTCAGATCGATATTTAGATTTAGTGAACTTAAAAGTTCAGTACAGAGATTCACACACAGTAGTCTCAAACATCGAGATAAGTCTCTTGGCACACTCTTTTGTTAGTATGTATTTTTCTTCTAGAACATCCTTCCAAAATTCTATGGCCGAATCACCACTTCGTTCAAGTGGTTTCCAGGAATGAAAATGAAGGTTTAAGTGTTCTGAAATCATTAAATCTGCCATTGATTTCTATAGCAAGACCAGACATTTTACACAAATAATCTTCTGTTTCCACCTGAACGTCAGGAAGGCTTTCAGTAATTTTCTTCAAACATTTGTCATTAATTAATTTGCTCTGAAAACTAAATACACTCTGCGCTAAATCTGAAATATGTTTTCACTTGCTCGTAATATGTTTTCATTAAATTATACTAACTATATACTTTTCAAAATCTGTATCATATTTACTCTTAGCTTGGTTTCAAGAGCCGCATACGGCTCACGAGCCACCTCGTTGTGGCCACCTCTGGTTTATATAATAAGTTATTATTGTAAACATAGGCGTAACCAGGCCAACCATATGGGGGGGTTATAACATCCGCGGGGTCTGGGGGTATGGAATACCCCCCAGAGAGAGGGGGGTCCGGGGGTCCTCCCCCGGAAAATTTTAAAAATTTAGATGCAAAATAACGAGTTTTAAGCTTCCGGGGTCCTCCCCCGGAAAATTTTAAAAATTTAGACGCTAAATAACGAGTTTTAAGCTTCCCACGCTTTATACTTGTATTAAGTAATTTATGGGCAGACTTAAAAAAATTATACAATTTTCCTTTTTAAATCAATGGGGGGGGGGGGGTTCAAACCCCCAACCCCCCCCCCCCTCGGTACGCCTATATTGTAATAGCATTATTTATGTCTTCCTGTGAAGACTAGTGAACAATGGAAGTATTATCTATACATTTTTGTATGAAATAACACTCAAACACCACATCATTTTCTACTTTAAAGTTAAAAAAAGAAACAAACAAACAAACAAAAAACATAAGAAACTTGGAATGTTGTAGCAGAACTTATTCTTACTGTGAATGGTAAAGAAAAAATGACATTTAAGAAAAGACACGGAAAATGCACTATTTTTCAACGCAAAAACAGAAATGTCATTTTTCATACTCTAACTTCGAGATATAGCTTAGCAAATTAACACATTTTCGATTAAAATTCAGGGTTACAAACATTGAAAACAGAATACCAGTTATATTCTAAGATTTCTTGTTGATAACTGCGTAGATTCTGATTTAACATACAACCGTGGAATTTTATTTCGAAGCCAACTTGACGAGGACTATGAATGACATTTCCATAAATTGACATTTAGAATAGTTACTACATTATGCCAAGAATGATAATATAGGCCTACCCATAACTTATTTTTTTGTGGAAAGTTAATTTTGATTGTTTTTTCCCTTGTAGTCTTCAGTTTGGTTGCAATAAAGGAATTGTTTTTATTTTAATTTTGTGAAATTTTTAACTTGATTTCAGTGTTTATAATTGTGCCGATTTAGGGGTTGATTCCGTGGATAAATATGACATTTCACGAAATTTTCGAAATAAGTCCCTTTTATATGAATGTAATAACATTTAATTTTCCCTTCCTTTGTGTTAAAATCACAACAACATAATAGATCTGTTCCAGTAAAATTCAGAAACCGTTATTATCCGCCGGACACATGGGCAAATTGTGAAACCGTTGATTACAAGTGTCCCAGCTGCGTGAATCCTTGACTGACTGTTCAACTTACATTCCAGCAATATATTATCCGCGAAAGTCAGCGGGTGAACGGTGCACTTTGGCGTGAGGCTGAGGCATCTGAATACGCACTCCCTGCAATACGGCCTCATTCTTTATCAGAATGTGAATTAAGGAAGTTATATTACTCTTACTTAAGATGGATTATTTATCAGAATATGAAGTACGAAAGCTATACTTAGGTGCAAAAAGTTTTGTGAATGTAACACATAAGATTTTTTGTGTAGGAGGTCCGTCTTGAAGCGAATGTCGTGACGGGCACACATCTATGACGTAATACCACATCGCAATGCAGACTGCATTGTTATGTATATATGATCGATCCAAACTCAAGGTGAACACATTATGGGACTGCATTTTAGTTTTATATTGTCCGTTAAACGACTCAGCTTTGCACATTACTTCTGCCACATCGCTTTTATGGCGACTGTATACTGTTGATACCGTAAACACGCCGTCTGTGTATTCATGCATGAGAGAACGTTTATGCTTCTCTGGATAATATTAACGATGACTTTTTTTTTTTTTCAGGCTGTAGAGTAAGAAAATATATTTCCTATTAAATTTTAAATAACGCGGAACGAAAATACCGTAGTGATTTTTGTATCAAGTGGATAATATATAGCCTATGTTTGATGTACTGGCACGAATCTGTATTAGGTGTTGGAGTCCCCAGGGATCAATGTTGGGCCCTCTGCTTTTTTAAATTTTTATCTCTGATTTCCCATATAACCTAATTATTGAATCAAAAACATTGCTTGTTGCAGATAATAGAGTGTAACGAGAAATCAACACGAGCATTTGTCAAGTAAGTTCTATAGCCTTCAGAACAAAGTTCTGTCAACTTCCAGTTCATGCTCTAAATTAATTTATCAAAGCAAAAACTCTGGGATTACAAATTCATCAAAATCTTAGCTGGAAAAGTCAAATTGAAAAATGATAATTGAAATAATAATGCATTTCATGTTTTTGCCCTGGCTGAGTGGTAGAGAAGGCCTTATGGCCTTAACTCCGCCAGGTTAAATAAATAAATAAATAAATAAAAAAGAATAATTCCCAAACTTAGTTCAGCATGCTTTGCATTAAGAATATTAAAATGCCTATTAATAGCAGCGTTAGGTTACATTATGGTTTATTTTCCATGTTTTCACTCCATAATGAGTTATGGGATAATTCATGACACGGAGAAAAGAGCTATCTCTTCAAAAGATATTAGAATAAATTTCGGAAAGAAAAAAATCGAATCGTATAAACCTCTTTCATTTATTCCCTCAGGTGTTATGTGGTGTAAATTTCTAAAAGCCTTGAAAGTAATTTCATTGTACTCGTATCAAAACAAGAAACAAGAATACTTTTATATATAGACCAGTAAATTTATTGACACTTCCAGAGAGATGCTTATTAATTTATAGGTGAATTTATCTTGAGAGATTCCGGATCTCGACTTACGTTTGTTGTGGCTGTTTACATAATAACCGAAGAACTAAGTATGTATTGAATATTATTAAAACCACGAAAACTCATCACGTGTCATTGGAAAGCGAGATAACCTATGGCAGGACAATCGATATAATATATCGATCGTTTAGCCGTCTACGATAGGCCCCTTGGTATAACTAATTACTAATATTGTGTTTATTATTATATGATATTTAAAATGCTTCTTCACCACACATAAAAATACATAATTTTCACATGTCCTTAGCTAATATGCAGCTATACAATCTCTGTGTTAAATGATAATATGCAGAGATTAGGTGTATATATATATCTGGGATAAAGCGAAAGTGATACAAGTAAAACTATAAAATTGCGATTGGTTGAAATCCTACATATTCTTATACTTGATTGGTCGCTGATTCATGAGCTACTCTCCAAATAGCTATGCCGGACCGCCAATCAACTCCTGGCCATAATAATCATTTGCCCTCGGAGCACCTGATGTTGGAAACCCCTGCTCTATATCCCCGGGTTTTGCTCATTCATGAATCTACTGGACGAAACATTTACATTACATTACTTTTATGCCCTGAGGGTGACAAGGTTACGTAGGCCTACGCCGTGTGTATATTGGTAGCCCGAGGGACATGTACTGACGCAATAGAGACATAGGAAATGTTAGTTCCCTTCCTCGTAAAAACAATAAATAAAATAAAATTAGGTAAACTGGTGTAACAAAATGCCAAAGTATATAAATTCAGATCTGAAAGTGATAAGTAAAAATATTTTTTTCAAGCTAACTTCAACGGCCTCGCTGGCCGAATGAGGCACCCGGGCCGCTAGTTGGAAACACCTGCTCTAGTGGAATATTTGAAATTGAATTGGATACGTTTTTCGGGAATCAGTTGGTCTAGGAGTACGCGTGCCAAGCAGAACCCCCGTGGTTTGATTTCCACCCAAGAATAATTTCCTAAAATAGGCTTTTAAAAGATAAAATAGGCACTTAAAATATGCTTTAAAAATGTGTAAATAGATGGAAAATAGACTTTAAAATATTACAATATACACTTAAACTGTAACATGGTCTTTTTTTTTTTTTACTGCAAGAAACGTAGTATACCTATTCTTAACAGAATTAACTGCAAAATTAGGCATCACGAACTATATTCACTTAAGCAGATGTTCTTTCACTGGTGACTTGACACAGTAGTCCTTCCTCCTTAATCCTCCCCTCCCCCATCAGTCAGCATTCCTTTAGGGACAATTGTTTGGAATGATCAAGTTTCTGTGAAAAACCCACCTCTGCTGTTCTGCTTTTCATTGAGGAATGTACATTATGAGATTGTAAAAATTACAGAAGTTGAATTTTATTTTAAATGTACAAAATAAGCATTTTCGGCACTAAAATAGTAAAATAGGCTCTAAGGTCCAAGTAGGCATTTTAGGGCACTATAAAACTCTATAAATGTAAGTGATTTATCATGAAACATCCACATATTTCAAAATTTTCATGTTGTTTCATAAGGAACAAATTAGGCATTTGCCTTAAAATCCCAGGTCTGTAGATCACAAAAGTAACTGAATTGATTTCATATTGTAGGGAGAGTTTTGTGTATCGATAGGATAGGAAGCTATGCCGGCTTCGTTCAAGCCAATTAATAGGTTTAATACAAAAACTCGCGTGTATGAAAGTTTGGAAAGTGCATCGTGACTAGACAGGAAGTCACTCAACTCTACTCACTCGTGTGTTTTGTGTAAAGTCATTCCTCGCGGATTTACAACTACTTTTATAGCTGTAGTAATTATTGTTTTATGTGCAAAAATGTTGAAAACACTGATGAGACTGTTGCTTCTGCTGTGCAGAACAACAGACCTCTGATAAAATTACATGTCCTTAATATCTATATAGTCTACTAGCCTATACTAAACACGCCCTGAGATGTGTGTATGCTGGCACACTCCTCAGAGACTCTTTGACCTAGAGGTCTGAAATTTTGACTATACGTTCCACATTACCTGGGGAATGTTCATCTCAAATTTTATCCTAATAGCACAGTTGGTTCGGTCAAAATTGTAATTTTGGGCTTTATGGAGTCCTTTACAATCATGGTTAAATTACATACCGGTTTATAATACAAGTAACTCACTATAATAATTTAATGTTACAAAGCGTAGAAATTAAAAAATCGAGAAAATTAACAATCTTGCCTGGTGAACAAGAAAGCTTTGCATCAGTTTGAAACAACTGGATACGCGCTCTTTGCAATACGGCCAGGGCCGTAGCTAGGCGGTGGCGGGATGGGCCCCCGCCAAGGGCGCAGGTAGGCCTACAAAGAGGGCGCAAAATTAACCATGAAAAATCCCGCCTTTTTTTAGACTGGTGCAATTTATAAATAAATACTAATAATTTTTTCATTTTCTCATTGCATGTTGCAGAAGCTGTTTTAAAAAGTTTCTATTCTAAAAAAATACTTTTACCTATAGTAATGTGTTAAACATTTTAGTAGACCTCAGGCCTTTTATGTAGGCTACTTTACTTTTGATACTAGATTTTACGATTTAATTATTTTTTACGTAGTTCAATCGTCTGAAAATAAGGTTTTAGTACCTTGAAAGTCCAACACTTATTTCATTTTCAAATTGAGGTTTAGGTTTTCTTTGATAATAAGAGTGTTTTTAAATTAAAATAATAAACAATTTT
Source organism: Ectobius pallidus (assembly GCA_964059195.1). Classification (NCBI taxonomy): domain Eukaryota; kingdom Metazoa; phylum Arthropoda; class Insecta; order Blattodea; family Ectobiidae; genus Ectobius; species Ectobius pallidus. The sequence goes on from CAXKWD010000006.1 coordinate 165,228,344, forward strand.
ACAGAAATTTTAAAAAAATTGTTCAGACCCCCAGTATTGGAGGGCTCAGATTTGTCAAACTCGCCAAGGGCGCAGAAGGACCTTGCTACGGCCCTGAATACGGCCTCTTATTCTGTATCAGAATGTGAAGTGAGAAAGATGCATTGCACATCTTTACATGTTTAAGGTAAAGATGGGTTAAGCGAGTGCATTAATCAGATTTAATTTGGGTTGTGTATCCTTCGGAGTTGCGATGCGATGTGGTAACGACATTTTCTTCACTTTTACAACTAATTTACATGAAGAGATTGCCATACGTAGTATATTATACCAAAAAACAAAACTTTTGAATTTCACTTGAGGTTTTCTATAGATGGAGTAGATCTAATCAGCCCGTCTTTTGATGCGTGTGTAATGTAAATGTCTGATCCCCACAAGTCCCATGGGTCATAGGCCATGCCACTAGTGACCTGGCATTTCATTACCATACCCACGTGCCCGGTGTATCCATAATATATCACTGCGTGTATCGATTGGGAGTGTAGTTGTAAATTGTTAAAAGTTTCGCTGTGCTACATGTGTTCCCGTGTAATCAGGTAACACAGGGGATGACAGTTCGGGAATAAATAATTTAAAGTGACACGTGGAAGTGATCCTCTTACAGTGTTGTCAAGTAGAAACTAGCTAGGTGAAATCTGCGCCAATCCAGATCGGTGATCAAGTTCTCTCAGAAATTGTTAAATCTACTATGTTTAGATAATTCGAAACATTTGAAAACTCCTTAGTAATAATTTATCGCCTTGGTCTTGTGATTAGCGTCGCTGACTACAGATCCGTCGGCCCGGGTTCGATTTAAGAAACATACTGTGCTGTATTTCCAAGAAGTGAGTGTTCCCCTGCCCTGTAAATGTAGTGCGGTAGAATGAGGAAGCTAACTTAAGTCGGACAAACAGCCCGCGTGAAGGTGGACCAGGTAGAAAGAGCCCTTCATACAAGAGACATTCCAAATTGTCACTTCTTTTTATTCCAGTTAATCACTTAATGGACCCACATGATTTTCAACCCCTTTGTGTACTGTAGCACTGGAGTTGTGTACTTGTGTACTGTAATAAATGGAGTTACTGTACAATGTTTTATTTTGTGCTAAGTTCTCTATTGACCTTTTATTTAATTTTCTTTCTTAACACAGTACGGTAAATTAATACAGCGCTGTATTGTGCCGTTTTTATTTAAAAAACTAAATTCGTTTTAGTGCCGCCCTCGCTTTGTGCTACTAAGAGTAGAGAACGGATGGTGGCACTATATCGAGGGTTGACTGTACTGTCAGATAAAGGCATTATGCATGAAATTGCCTTTAAAAAGGCCAAAACATGCAAATAGCCTATATACGGGAAAAGTATGCTTATTTGGAATCAATGAAATGGATGATTAGAAAGTTTGAGAACTGTAACAGGCTTATAAAACATGCATTTGCATCAAAATCCTATCTTTCAGTAATAATTTAAATCCCATCTATTGTTGAAGTGAGATGGATTTACACGATATGTGCAAATTAGACTGATTAACTTCGGGATTACTAACTCATTTATACATTTTATTTATTCAGCTAGCTGCTTCGCAGCCTCAGTGACTGCATTTTAAATTTTCAACAGCCCAATCACTCTCGGCGTCGAACACAAAATATGTGGAGCAAAAACTGATGGATCGGATGTTGGTTCGGCGTATCGAATCCTTGTTTGAATGTGGTTTGTGGTCGCAGAGATTCCTCCTTGTGTTTTTATCTCCTGTTCGTGACCGAACTCTGTAATCTTGAAAACGGACTCCTGAGGAAAGGCACGTCATTGGCCATTCTCGTATTTTCCATTTGGCTCGGCCTGTAAGCACCTCGTGCATTGCCAAATTGAGTCAAATCTTCCGCATGCACTTCCAATCGGAAGTGACGTCAGAGAGTGCAATGCTAGAATGTTCAGGACAGGGTTGGGCGAGTGATATATCTGTAAGCATTTTATTTGTAGAATACAAAAATAGTTTTTTTTACGTGTGACGTAATTTACTAGGCACATTTAATTGATTTTGACAGCATGAACCCTCATTACTAGGGCCTAAAAGTTACTGAAAAATCATATTTTTAGTATTGCACTTTATTACATGCTAGAGTTAAAGTATGTACAAGATATGAAAGAAATAACAAAATTTATTGTTTCGTTTTGTGATAGTGCATCATATTTGCTACGGAGCATATTTTACTAATTTTAGAGCAATTTCGTCTCGTTACTTTTTGTTTAGGTTGCAATTTGAATATATATTTTTTAAAATTTTACATAAAATATTCAGTACAACTGCAAATTCAATTCTGTCACTTTATCACGACTTTTGATATATATATCCTACCACGTGTGTGTAGTGATACTTACAACTTTACTGCTTACTTTCTAACTTCTTGCTTCTGTTAAATCACTGAAATTATGTAGTTCTGCTTGTATGTATACTCCATCACTGCAAGTAGTGTATGGATTTCAAATATGAATCTTTCTTTTTTTGTTTTACAACCTTTGTTGTTGTTGTTGTTGGCAATAAAGTTCCGTATAATTTATTAACATTATTACTAGGGATGGGTCGATACCAGATTTTCTCGATACCGATACATGACTTTTTCCTCGATACTCGATACTTCGATACTCGATACCTTCAATAAAAGCAGTTTCAATAAATAGGAACATTAAAAATTAAAATTAGAGAGAACTGCTTAATACCAACTAAATTAATTAAGTCTGCATATTTAATGAGACAAAATTTAATATCATCAGTAGCCTATAATTATTTTTAAACTCTACATTAAAACTAAAATTAGTTTTTTAAACAGTCCACTTACAAATTTTTGTTAAAAAAATACTAGCATTCTCACTTAATTGCAGAAAAGTATCGAAAAAGTATCGAGCGAGTTTTCTGAAGTATCGTTCGATGCCGATACCATGCAAGTATCGAGGTATCGAAAGTATCGAGGTATCGAAAGTATCGAGGACCCATCCCTAATTATTACCGATTCACAATAAATGCTGTGGAGTAAATTCTGTTTTTCGACAGTTGCTATTATTTCTGGTCCGTGTGTAATATAATAATAATAATAATAATAATAATAATAGCTGAGAGTATGGAAACTTAGTTTCTACATAAACAAGCTCCAAATCAGAATTCATGACGTTCCAATTCTGGTTCTTGAACTGTGTGTAAAGTTTTATAAAATAATACAAAACTAAAAGTCGCAAGGAAAGAAGTTTTTAATGTATTTTTTTACGTTAGTTAGGCCTACGCGTTTTTTTAAACGTTTGGTTAGATTCGTTGATAGAAACTGAACGTTACATAAAACGGAAAGATTAAAACGGCCACAATCTTGAAACGGAATAAAAAAATCAAATTCCTTACACATACGTCGTTTTTAATGACTTCAAGGAACATTCGTGCAAGATTGGAAGAAAATTGAACAACGCGTTTGTCGTAACTGTGTAACACGCAAATTTACAGACAGAAGAAGCTTCAGAACGGTCTAGTTAGAACTAGGCTTGCCAGACGTCCCGGATTTCAGACAAAATCCCGGTGTCCCGCCGGTTTACTTCACGTCCCGGTAAAAATTAAATTTGATTTTCTAGATGACCAAGATAATCTAAAATAAGTTATAGCCAATGAAAAATGCATGTAAATATTGTTCAAATTTGTATTCCTTATTCAAAGTGTTTCTTCTTACTTAAGTAACTTTTAAATATTAACATGTTAGAAATAAAATGTTTAAATTTATATGCTTATGTCATTTATTATTACCCCTGGTTTAGGTTCCTAATCAGTAACCATTTATTCGTAGCATTGAGAATAAACTACCCTCTAAAACACTCTAAAAACCCGTCAAGGGTGTGTACACTTGAATACCCGCGACGCTGGGGGGCATTCGTGTGTCCCGGTTGAACATCTCACAAATCTGGCAAGCCTAGTTAGAACAGGACCTTGGTTCCTTCCATCAGTTGTGTTACTTTAAAACTTCTCATTATAACAAATCTATGCGCGACTTCTCGCAGACTTGACAATGGCATGTAAAAAAGTGAAGAGCCCTTTCTCATTACGAATACCTTTCGTAGAGGTTGGTTTTAAGGTTCACTTCCTTTTGACCTTTGACCTATCGGATGTCATAGCAGTTCGCTTCCTTTTGAATCTTAAGCTGGGGCTTCATTCTTATTTACTTGAAGGAGTAGGAGTAATTTCAATGAAAAACACCTCCGCACAACAGAATGGAGAGGAAATAAACTTCTCCATCGCGGAGTATTTTAAGAGTTAGCGAGATCACGGCGAACAAAAGAATCTGCCGACTTCATGTTGTAATCAGATTATTTTAACAACAGAGCTCGGAACGGTTTTAATGACGTGGTTTAAACGTCCCTATAGAGGGGATTTTCTTGTTAAGCCGATGCATGAAGAGTTCAGTATTATATAACTTTGACTTTTCTGTCTATTTTTTAATGCTATAGAAATATGCTATATAGCATAGGCGTAGCCAGGCCGACCATATGGGGGGGGGTTATAACATCCGCGGGGTCTGGCGAGTATGGAAGGAGAGGGGGGTCCGGGGGCCCTCCCCCGGAAAATTTTAAAAATTAAGATGCAAAATAACGAGTTTTAAGCTTCCGGGGGTTCTCCCACGGAAAATTTTAAAAAATTAAGATGCAAAATAACAAGTTTTAAGCTTCCGGGGGTCCTTCCCCGGAAAATTTTAAAAATTAAGACGCAAAATAACGAGTTTTAAGCTTCCCACGCTTTATACTTGTATTAAGCAATTTATGGGCAGACTTAAAAAAATTATACAATTTTCCTTTTTTTAATCAATGGGGGGGGGGGGTTCAAACCCCCAAAACCCCCCCCCCCTCGCTACGCCTATGCTATATAGAGCTTCCACTCAATAACGGCTAGCAGTTTCATCCGATCGACCGACCATTATGTCGTTTTTCTCGCACATAGACTTATCATTAGGGCCCGGATTTGTATGTAAAAAAATGTTTTTTTTCCTCATGCGTACATTCCTAAAACAAAGTTTAATATCCAAATCGAGGTCCGACAAACGCAAATTCCAAATTTTATTTCACATAAAAACACATATTTTACAAAAAAAGTTATGTGAATAAATATTTTCGATATTTTCTCCATAAATACATATTTTAGTACTTTTTTCGGATTTTTTATGTAATTTTTCCCCCTGATGTTCATATCAAGGTCCGACAACCGCAAATTCCAAATTTTATTTTACATAAAAACACATGTTTTACAAAAAAGTTATGTGAATAACTATTTTCGATATATTCTCCGTAAATAAATATTTTAGTACTTTTCCTCATTTTTTTTTTTTTTAAACATTTTACAACAAAAATTTCTAACTCGAAAGAATTCAACACAAATGCTTCACTTGCAATGAGGTGAGAGTGATTATCAGGGAAGAACAGAACAGAACAGAACCCAATCTCAACATTGCGTAATTCACTTAAAGAAATACAATACGTTGAAAGGCAACTTAACACTATCTCAGGTTCGAAAATAGAAGTTCTAAGAACAAAATTTAAAGGTATGATTGAGAAAAATGGTGGCAAAATCGCTCAAGTTTTGGAAGGCCAAAACATAATTGAATTGATTGTGTGTGTGTGTGTGTTAGTGATCTACCCCTCTTCAAATATGCAAGGTTAACATCGTGTGATGTAGAACATTCCTTTTCTCAATATAAGGCATTAATCTCGGATAATAGACAAGGATTTGGAAATGACATTTGTTGTGCACTGCAACTCCTGTCAGCATTTTACATCTGATGTTGGCGAGTTTCAATATAATTTGTTCTAGTAAGTTACGAACATTCTGGTTTTTTTTGTTTTTTTTTTGTTTTGTTTTATCACATATTTTTAAATTTTTAGCACATATTTTTAACATTTTTAGGACATAAAAAATAAATATTTTTAAGTTTTTTAGCACATAAAAATCCGGGCCCTACTTATCATTGTACCGTATCGATGGAAATATGTATTCATGAACCACAGAATATTGTCTCTGTTGGACATTAAATGGGAATATTACAGGAGAAAAATTCTTCTGGCTCTTGGGCTGGAACCCATTACCTTCAGCTTTCCGTTCCGCTGCTCTACCAACTGATCTAGCCATTGTTCGAGTCACAACGCCAAATGGAATCTCCCTGCTATGACTGATTACTCTTAATGATCTACCTCACTGAATGCATATTAATTAGTGATTCTGTGTGCAAGTTACTGCACAATGACTATCGAAATTCCTTTCTAAATGGAAGATTTTCTTTTAAAAAAATAGAATTTTGTTAAAATTAATTGCACCAAAAAATTAACATTTCGCAGTTTTCTAATTTATTTTTTAAAGCGAATGTAAGAGAAAATACGACGGGCAAGAAGTGTTTTAAAGAAAACAGTCACTGTATCGATGGTAATGACCACAATTATTCGTGAATCAGTCACTCGCGATAACTAGTTAGGCCTATCCAGTAGTAGCCGATAAGGGGCTCTTACGACCTATACCACGCGACAGAAGTGAAACTTGTTTTAATTTTTTAATTTTGGATTTTCGATTTTTTAATTTTAGATTTTTTGTTTTTTAATTTTAGATTTTGGATTTTTTAATTTTGAATTTTTTGATTTTTTAAATTCTGGATATTTGGATATTTAGGAGTTTTGGATTTTTAAATTTTGGATCCTTGAATTTTTTAATTTTTAATTTTTGGATCTTTTTTAATTTTGGATTTTTTAAATTTTGGATTTTCGATTTTTAATTTTGGATTTTTAGTTTTTTAATTTTGGATTTTGGATTTTTTAATTTTTTAATTTTTTAAAATTGGATAAGCCTAATCATTGAGTTGATTGTCTTCTGTGCAGTCCGTTCCGTCACACCTCACTAATTTCGTGACGATTTTGAGCGTTACACAAGCTCCCGATTTACCCCTACCGAGACTAAAGAAGTTTCACTTCAAAAACTCTTTTTTGTAACGGAATAGTTTAGATTTATTTGTAGAGAGTCGGTGTGCCATGGACTATCAGAAAGCTTTTTAAAATTCCTGTATAATAACGTCAACGTGGAGAGGTCATCACATTTGACATCCACGTGGAGTGTCGCACCTGAATAACGAGGCACGCTTCAGCCATAACGGTCGCAGGTTCTCGGCCCCTCACATGCAAATACATCATACTCAAACTAGACTGCCTTTGGACACTTTTTCGCACTCAGTTCTTGCTTTTCATACGGTTCGCTCATTACAAAATAAAGAATTTGAAATAGAATAAAAATGAGAAATGTAAACTGCGCCACACAGATATGTAGGTTGCGACAGTAGTTAGACCTATAGGCAAACAAAAGTTAAACCTAATATGACAATGTTCGTTCCTATTCAGTAACAATATTTTGCACATGAGGTGATGGGAGCGAACTTATCTGTAGGTTGGTACCGATCTTTATATGTTGGTAACGAGTGCTTTATCTTCTCTATCTTTAGGTTGGTAACAACTTTTCTCTAGCGAAGCACATCAAAACACAATCTCACTAACGAGTCTTCACTTGTGTTTTACAGTCTCAGAGTCATTGTGTACATTATCTTTTAGTGGTCGCAGTCATGGACGTCATGAGTTCTGTACGGTTTGAACGAAGCGTTCATGCAAAAGGAATTAGGGTATTGTTTTTAACATTTTTTAAAATGACAAAACTACTAAGCCTAACATTTTTAACTACACCTATGCAATATCATAGCCAGTCCTAAGTCTGGAGAAGTGTTAGTTAAATGTTAATGCATTAGTATGACATTGGCGCCATTTAAATGTCGGTGGCGCAGTTTACATATGTCGGTGACGCAGTTTACATCGTGTAGGTTATGAGAAAGGTAGAAGTGGCGCAGATTACCTTTTCCCAGATTTTGAATCTTCAGAATAAGACCTTTCACCTCCATTTTTTTAAATAGCAAATTTGCATCCTAAAAGCGTTTAATAGTTGACCGAAGTGTTGAGAGTTGTTTTCTAAGCTACGTGTCCTGGAAAAGTTAAATTTCGCACACTTCGTTAAGATATAAGCAAACATTAAAGATTTCCTTTTAATATCTAAATTTGTTTTTGAGATAGAATTACATTAACTGATTTTTTTATCAAAACAATTCTCTTCGACAGATATTAAAATATGAATCTGAATTTTTGTGTGAGGTTCTTTGATACTTGCTTTACAAATTTACTTATGGATTTTGGATATTGTTAGAAAAAAGTATTTTGTTGGACTGATTCGTATTTTTAGCCTATTCTTTTTACTATATATAGTATACTATATATAGTATATATAGTATACTATATATATATATATATATATATATCCCCTCGATTCCCCCTCTGCGTCGTCATTGGCTCTCATTTATGCGTTTCAGTTGTTATCAAGTAGACTGTATATCCAAAGTAGGCCTATATCTAATCAAAACAGAGCGTTTCCTCAAAATAACATTTCATTTAATGTTTATTGAAAATATGTACAGTAATATTGAACACAACAGAATGTAATTTACTTAAAACGGAGTGGGGAAAAAATATTTCGACTTATTCTGGATTCATACTCATTGCGAATATGAAAAGTTTTCGCATAGAAAGGGAAATTGCAAAGATATGTGTGTATGTATATAAGTTATGTGTGTGCGTTTGTGTGTGATAATAAAATTGCATTTCAAGGTATGAAGAGATGAATTATTACGTGGAGAAGTCTATAGTGTCCCTGCAGTATCTTATGCCTGGAGCCAGGTTTGTGATGCGCACGAAACTTCTCTGACGTCACGCTCTGGGAAAATGAAATCTGAAAGCTTCCCTTGTCTGGCTGGATTCGTGATTAGCGTGTGGCTTTATGAGCTTGTTATTATTAAAATATATACTGCCTATCTAACCAGTCAGTATTTATGTCCTTACTCTAGGCAAACGTATTCTCTGTTATCTTCAACAAGTAATCGCTTCGCAAATCTCCACCAACATTTTAATAGTTTTCGCATTAACGACTGGATCAGAAAACGTCGTGTGTTAGGGATAAGGCTTAGAAAGACGTACGTTCTCTGAAAATTCCTATTAATTTTATTCTTCGTGTTGCTGCTAAGGGAATTACAAATTGTGTGCAGAGAGGAAGAAAAATTCCTAATAGCGTGTCAGTTAAATCTAGGTACTATCCAACCTGCGTTCCAAACAGGTATATCCGATTTGCGTGCTTAGAAGGTACGGTACCCAAAAACCTGTAAAATTGTATTTCCCATTTTCAGACTGTTCTATAGTCTCTACTACAGTGCGTTTCACGTAAAGAGTTGGCCAATCGTGCGGTTTCTGCGTTGCGGCGGCCACAGCTGTAACTCACGAGCGATCGGGTAAAATACCTACGCAAATAAAGCCGCTAACGGTGTAATGATTCGGGTTCTCAAAATTAAAGTTAAAATTACAATGAAAATAACCATGTACCTCATCACGAGAGATGCTGGAAATGTCCTCATCTTGCAAATTCTTCTCAATTTGACATATATTTTCATAATTTCATTTTACCGCCTCCTATAACCCCAAAATCAGCACTTCTGAATCGCGAAATAACGCGAATTCACATAACGCAAAGTAACGCGAATTTTAGACGAATTCTTTAAAAATTTTCTTTTATTTGGACAAAATTTCACTGAGAAAGCTAAAGAGGAAGAAATTTAGGATTGACGTAGATGCGAAACAGACCAAGTGAAATCGGGTACTATCATAATCTGCTCTTTGCCAATGCATTTTTTTTAAAAATTGAAAGAATATGAATTCAATATCTATATAAAACCACGATCTGTTGATTTCGTTTCTACTTTAACCTAGTAATATTCTCCATGATCATGGTACTCAAAATAACTCAGATGTTTATTTTGACAAAATTTAAACATACAACCATAAAAAATAGTTTTCATTTTACATCTAGGCTATTCAATTATATAATAGTATTCCTCATGGCATCAGAAATATTCCATTGTTTGTATTCAGGATGAAAATCAAGGCAACATTGATGGATAATCCTTTATAGGCCTACACTATCGATGATTTTTATTATATTCTTTTTTTAACCTTTATAATCCTTACACATTTAATATGAAAAGCAGCTAATCAATCTATCAATCTACTCTTCCTGTCTTTTTAAATACGTGTGCATTATGTTTACTTTACATATGTTTGATTTTGTATTACTTATTTTCAGTGATGGGAAAAGTACAAAAAGAAAGTCATTGGGCTGAATTACAATTACCTGAGAGACATTTTACTTAAATACAATTATACAGTACAAAACAGTACAAACAAGACCACAAATTACTTTACAAAATGGCAGTACTTAAAAATTCCTTGTTTTTGGTTTGTTTTGGGCACAAACCCAAATTATTAATGAACAAACAAACAAAAAACATACCATTGAGAATATTTTCAGAAACATTGAGTAACTTTTTGTTAATATTAACTCTAATTTGGATATTAGTTGCAAAAACAGTAGTGATGACGATATAGCAAGCGAGAATTATACTAATACTAACAGCTAGTAAATTGTAACAATTACAATTTTATTTCGAGAGGTAAATTACAAGTAGAAATTACATTTTTTTAAAGTATTGATTACAAGTAAATGGGACCAAAAAAGGAATTGTTACTGTAATCTGATTACTTTTAGTCAATTACTTCCCATCACTGCTTATTTTCGGCATCTCGAATTTTATGTCGTATGAATCGTTGGGAAATTGAACTTGATCGGTAAGGTATATCATTTATGAAAACACTTTGCTTTATGTAAGTTCGGTGAATATCAGAAAGCAAAATTTGAATCATGTAAATTTTGCAATATAATTTCTATAATAAATTCATAGGCGTACCGAGGGGGGGGGTTGGGGGTTTGAACCCCCCCCCCCCATTGATTAAAAAGGAAAATTGTATAATTTTTTTAAGTCTGCCTATAAATTACATAATACAAGTATAAAGCGTGGGAAGCTTAAAACTCGTTATTTTGAGTCTTAATTTTTAAAATTTTTCCGGGGGAGGACCCCCGGAAGCTTTAAACTCGTTATTTTGCGTCTTAATTTTTAAAATTTTCCGGGGGAGGACCCCTGGAAAGCTTAAAATTCGTTATTTTGCGTCTTAATTTTTTTAATTTTCCGAGGAGGACCCCCGGAAGCTTAAAATTCGTTATTTTGCGTCTTAATTTTTAAAATTTTCCGGGGGAGACCCCGGAAGCTTAAAACTCGTTATTTTGCATTTTAATTTTTAAAATTTTCCGGGGGGGGACCCCCGGACCCCCCTCTCCCTAGGGGGTATTCCATACCCCCCAGGCCCCGCGGATGTTATAACCCCCCCATATGTTCGGCCTGGTTACGCCTATGAATAAATTCACTCTAATAATAATGACTTATTCAGTTTAGGTTTACTACCGTACTTGTCATAGGCTACATATTATCGTTCTCAGTTCCAGCTCTGACATTTTGACTTTTTCAATAAATAATGCAAGTTGGCCACGAGTTGACGAGGAGTGAAAAATTAAACAATGGAGAAAAATGCGTGAAATAAAAATGAAAACAGAAAGCGCGAGATGAGAGGCACTGACATGTGAGGAAGAGTAATGGACCAGCTCGCAGCTTTGCAATCATATCGCATATCACAGCATCCAGTCCGCAAATACATTTAACCACAAGCTTCCCCAGAAATATGTAGCCTCTTCTCTAAGCTCCACTATCACTGTATTATCACAACTACTGCCATTAAATAATAATAATAATAATATCAGATCCCCGCTGCTTCGCCCACGAAAATTAATTGAAAGATTAAAAATTAAAAGCAAAATAATTAAAACATTATATTTATTAACCCTTGCACGCGAAACATTCATAAGGCTAAACTAAACGATTAATAATTAATGAAGCAGCTAAAAATCCGGGTTTGAAGTGAATTCCACGATTAGAAAGCGCCTGGCAAAAAATGACAGATTCGAGTTCTCTGGCCCAGAAAACCCCTGCATAGTGAGTTCCGTCAAAATCGATCACTGTCTGTCCATTTAGGCCTATATTCATTTCCCCTCTTCCGACTGTGTTGAAAATTGCTGATGTCTGCAAATTGTAAATTAAACGGGTGTTAGATTTTAGGTATTCCAGTTTCGTCATCTTATCGCTTGACACTAAATTATTGTTTTTATTCATCATTATAACTTAACACTGAACAAGCTAATTTATTATAATCGCAATAATAAGTTAGCAACGCCATCTCCCAAGATGTTAATTACCATATAATGAACAACAAACAACTTGTATGTCCTAATTTAACGGGGTGATGAGTCAATTAAGTTATAATAATGTGCTATTAAGATAGTTAATAATAAGCCTAAGTAGGGGCCGGATTTGAAGGTTTTAACCTATTTTTTCCCCCAGCTTCCTAATTAGTACATTTTAACGTACTTTTCCGTTTCGTGCCCCTTGCTTCCGAATATATGAATCTTATAGAACCTAAAAAGTGCTAAATGGGACTGAAGGGCCTAAAAGGTGCTGAAGGGTAATTTTTTCTGAAAAACTAGGGTATAAAGAGCTACTTTTTAAAAATAGATTTACCAATTAATGCAAAGGAAAATATATATGAGAATTTTTGCATTTTAAGAAAAGACATAATAAAAATAAATTTACTGTTTTTGTAAATGTTCCGCCTCGCCGTCGCAGGAACTAAAACTTGAGCCGTCTGCAATACTTTGAAATCTGCAACTAATCCATTGTCGTTTCAACTTTAAAATAACAAGTTGCAGCCAACGACAGAGAAGTACATTAAAGGAACAAATTCGTGACCCTCGAGCCTGCATATTTTTGTAGATCGCTAGTGAACTGAGTGGTATATTAAATAATTGCATAATTAAAGGGTAAATATATAAATTGTTTATGCTATTTTTCGAGTGCCGATATAAGGATTAGTTACTTGTTTATTAAAAAATTTAAAAAAAAAACTCGATTAACTGTGTCAAAATTACAATTCAATTTTCGGTGTTAATATTAGTGTTTTTATTAAGACGGCTGAAGTAGTTTCTTTAAAGCCTAAAAAGAGCTATTCCACCAAAATAAAAGGCTAAAGTACCTTTTATAAGAGCCTAAAAATCCGGGCCCTAGTAATAAGAGGCGAAGGTTTCTGAATTCTTGGGCACATGCACTCCTACAACTCCCATGGAACATTAATTTTACTGAAACCGCAAAGAATTTTCTAGCGGAGTAGAAGAAATTACGCAGTGTCCCTGCAGTTACTTCCTCATTAGAATATTCATTTCTTTCTGCCTAATTCGCAGAAAAAATTTAATACCGTCTGCATTTATGACCATATAGAATTCTTCTTTTCATGTAAATCTAAATGAAATTCTCTCCCATACAGTTAGAGAACTCATCGTCAGCTGATGAGTGTGTCAGCTTTTCAGTTCCTTTCACTTGTTAAGAGTTCGACAACCAGGAGATAAGAACGAAATCGAGTAACGTAGAGATTATGAATCGGACTGCAGATTTCAAGTAGGATAATAATTGACTCGAGTGGAGTTTTGAAATCTACAGTCAGGCCATTAGCACCCTTACGTAAAAGAGTAATAAAAATCTGATATGAAATTGACATAACTTTCCCTGCCCTGATAAAAGTTAGCCTCTTAGTATAATATAATTATTATGTATGACATTCTCTTAATGTAAATTGGTTGTAAAACTGAGAATGTCGTTGCCACATCACATCGCATCCCTGAAGGATACATAACCCAAATAAAATCTTATCAATGTACTCTCGTGACTTTCTTTGCTTTAAGCATGGCCAATACTTTTTCTCACTTCACACTCTGATATAGAACAAAAGGCCATTTTGCAAAGAGCGCGCATTCAGAGTGGGTGGCTTGTAACTGCCCATCATATAATTTTTCCGGAAAAAAAAGTTTCAAATAAAAGTTTTAGCTATTTGTATAAGCACCCCATGTGTAACATTTAAACAAAGTATGGTTTTCAAGAAAATAACGACAAACGAAAATTTCTTCATGTAAAGTCATAGGCGTAACCAGGCCGACCATATGGGGGGGGGTTATAACATCTGGAGAGGGGGGTTCCGGGGTCCTTCCCCCGGAAAAAAATTTTAAAAATTAAGATGCACAATAACGAGTTTAAAGCTTCCCACGCTTTAAACTCATATTAAGGAATTTATAAGCAGATTTAAAAAAAAAAAAAAAAAAAAGGTGACACATCACAATAATGAAATAAATAGTACAATTTTCCCTTTTTTAATCGATGGGGGGGGCGGCTCAAACCCCCCCCCCCTCGGTACGCCTATGTGTAAAGTCCCTTTAAAAATAAGAGAAAGTCGTCGCCAATCTTCGTGTCACATCTCCAAAAGGTACCCAAATACAAAATTTTGTTTTCGAGCGATTTTCCGTTACAAGAGGCCGTATTGGAAAAAGCGCATAATAAGTTAAAAACTCGACTTCAAATTTGGGGGTCGAAAGCAATAGTACCTATGATACGACGCAAGGATGCAAAAGTGATTGCCCAACGCATCTTGTTTATAAAGAATTCAATGTGTTTAACTCCAAAATGCACTCCAAAGCCGGATTATTACCTGTTTAATTATAATAATTATTAATCGTTTAGTTTATGAATGATTCGCGTGCGAGTGTTAATAAATAAAATGTTTTAATTATTTTGCTCTTAATTTTTAATATTCGAATTAATTATCGGGGGCGAAGCCCTGGCACCTGCTACTCCAAAATAAACTAAATGAATCGTAACTAAAATCAACTTAACATTAACAGCTTGTCTATTTATTTAAATTATCATCGTCCAAAAATAGAATGCCACACATGTGAAGTGTAGGCTATAGCATAATCTTGCTCGATCAAGTTAAAAATTTCTTACCCTTATGTCTCACTATAGGTTCACTATATTTATTAGTAGGGCAAGGCATTTAATGACCATAAAAAAGTGAAAAAAATGCAAAATAAAAAATGCATTTATGACCTAAAAATAGTTAAAAAAGGACAAGTTTTTTTTAAATGACCAATAAATTTTCCAGTATTATTTTTATTTTGTATTTTTTATAGTAATAAATTGCTAAAAGGAATTTAACGGATGACAGTTCGTTATATATGAATTTACAATATAAAACACACTTATTTTATTACTAAAAGTAAGTAAATCTATAGGCCTACTAAAAGACCCTTAGCGAAAAAAATTATTTCTGAACTGGCATGCCCATCAAATTGCCTCTCGCAAATATATGCCATTTAAAAAGAAAGAAAAAATAATTCTTTATTGCTACTAGACAAACTGCTTTGGCGTTTACAATAAACGTGAATTAAAATTGACTATGAACACTTGGCGGAGATAGAAAAGCTCCTCTCTACCTCCACTGAAACATGACCTAAAATGCCAAAAATGACCTAAAATGCCAAAAATGACCCAAAATGCCGAAAATGACTTCAAAATGCAGAAAATGACTTAAAAATTGCCAAAAAATGACCTATCTCTTGAAAATGACGAAAAATGCAAAATAATGCAAAAACAAGTTGCCCTTATTTAATCAATTCTTTCATTATACACATTTTTATGTATTGGTGCTATCTTTTAACCTTCATATAAAGAAGATGCAAAATCATCAAATGCCTTGCCCTATTTATTAGCTTCCAAATTAAAATTCGTTTTGAGATGAGCCCACCGAGTCATTAATATTCCATGCTGGGTAAGAGTAAATGACATAGGGATGGCGGTGCAGTGTTATATGTCACTTTAATTGACCATTTGGACAGCTGGATCGCTTTAATAAACCCACGTCACGAACATAACTGTCATGACGTCTAGAAATACGACTGCACTTTCTTCCATAATTCACATGCAGTAGGCCTAAGTGTGGGAGAAAGTAATGCAAGTAACATCTGTCTCATATCGGTCATTGCTACGTTATGCGTCTCTGTGCTGCACTATGTTTTTATTTTATTTATTCTGTTTATTTAAGCTGGCAGAGCTAAGGCCATCGGGCCTTCTCTTCCGCTCCACCAGTCAAACACAATGTAACAAATACATAATTTAAATATTTAAAACCTAAATACAATAAACTAAAATACTATTAAAATACATGTTAACTTAAACACTACACTCCTAATACAATTACTTAAAACTTAATTACAAAAACAAAAAAAATTACTATTAACATTAAAGCCTAAACACTAAAAGTTAGATACATTCCTAATATAAATTTAAAGTACATTATTTAGAATTAAGCTACTGACTTCTCTCTTAAATTCACCAAGCGTTCGACAGCCTCTGACTGTGCGAGGGATGGAATTCCATATGCGAACTACTGATACAGAGAATGAAGATGAATAGGACGAAGAGCAGTGTAAAGGGATAGAAAGTACAGTACTAAACTCTGATCGTGTGTTTAGGGTGTGATGAGAGGACAGGTTATGGAAGCGACTAGATAGATGATGATGATGAAGAATGAAGCATTTTGAAGAGGAGACAAAGACAGTGAAATCTTTTTCGGTCATTCAGACGGAACCATGACAGCATTTCGAAAGATGGCGATACATGACCGAACAGTCTTATATTACAAATGAAGCGTACACACATATTATGAACATATTACAAATGTATGTGACATGTATACAGCCTTAGGCCTACTCTTTACTGCTCCTTGTACAATGTACATGATCAAATTTCCGTCAAGTTAAATATTTCAGAAGATTCTAAAGATTGTTCAACACTTGCCAAGTTTTCAGGTCAAATAGTCTTCAAAACTTTCAGGGTAGATCAAGGTAAACATTTGTTGTAACTTATATAGAGAGACCACGTAGAAGAACTAGACGTAGGTGGGAGGACAATATTAGGATATTCGTAGATTCAAGGGAAGTAGGATTTGCGAGGGATGGTTGGATAGAGTAAGCACGGAATAGAGTTGAATGGCGGCCTCAGGTAAGCGCGGCAATGAACCTTCGGGTTCCATAAAATAGATAATATTCCTTTAGCTTGCTGAGGAATTGTCTTTTGCCACTGAGTAAGTAAGATAGTTCACAGCAATAGCAATTTATCAAAAATTTGGGCCAAGATTTTCAAAACAATGGGCCCAGAATAGGGTTTTAATAAAATCGATACACCTTAGTCATTTTTAAACATAAATTCAAATACTGTTATTCATTTTACTTGTAAAAGTCTACTCTACAAATAGCCTAAAACGGAGTTTTGATTTTAGTCTCTACATTTTAAAAATAAACAAAATTTAAGAACACTTTTTCACTTTCCGTTAAAAAGTGACATGCATATTTTTACATTGAAATGAACTAGAAAAATTATGTTCGAGAGAAAAGTTCCCTAACAGTTTAGAGAACATATATTCCAAACTTCATTTTAATAGTTTAGAAGATTTATCAGTTTTAGACTGGCATGCTACAAAGAAATTAAGTTAAGGTAAACAGCAATTAAATTTCATAGAATATAGTCTTGTTAAAGTTTTACATAGTCATTTATTTACTTTAAAATGTTAACATTTATAGTACGGTAGAGAAAATAAGAAGTCAAACTGACCGACCTGGGAGTTTGAACCCTACAAAATTATCCCCATTTTCCCTGCCAGAAGAGGGATTAAAACAACGAAGTTCACTATTGACGTAAAACTTTAGCTAATTAGATCGTAGTTTCTTTCCATCGTTTTTTTTTTTTTTCGCCTCTAGCTTCGTTAAAATTGAACTCGATTTGAGAACATAACTTCCTTTCTTGAACAAACATCAATGAGCCCTAATTAGATCCTTTCTGAAGGGCGTGGCCCCATTATGCTTTGTCACCCCCCGTCACGCGAATGCGTTTGCCCTACTTGTTATGAATCATACAAAACACAGCGCGTAATCAGCCTACATCACGTAATCAGCCTACATCACGTGAAATATAGAAATCATGAAGATTTGTTACTTTTCAGGTGGCAATTAAAATCATTTTAATATCTTGTTTGTTGCTCTTGATATTAAACTAATTTGCTATAAAATAAAATCAGGTAAACTGATATATACAGAGTGCTTCAGAAAAATGTATACACATCTATTTTCCCTTCTACGAGGTTAAATTTCTGGAAATGGAAAGCTTAAAGTCCAATTTGAAAAATAAATTGCTTTCTAATGAAAATGTGATTTTTCAAATGTTCAAAATGGTGTTATTCATTAACACCCTTAAACCATTAACACCCTTATATACCATGGGGCATGAGGGCTTTGAATGTCTAAAGGAGAAAATTTGAGGAACCCTTACCTCAGGAGGAGTCCAGCTCCTAGCTGATCCCTCGACAAGCCCTTCCATTTTTCATGAACTCCTCTCCTGCAAGCAGTGTCTTGTAAGAACTACAAAATTGGAGATTAATAGGAACAGAAAAGGAATATAATTCCAGATAATCAGGATTTATGTCCGGTTTGCTTGGCCATAAACAACATAAATTTGCCATCTTCACCTTGACTCGTTGCATCACAGTAATCCGTCGTCTGGTGTTCGCGGACACAATACAGCAATGGCCTTGTCGCGTCGCCTCTGGTTCTCTCTCAGTTTGACTATGGAAGTTAATGAGCAAACTAATCCCCCTTTTTTGTAGTCTTTCTTCAAGGCAGTGTCAACTCGTTACGAGATAAACACGTTGTGCAACTGCTGTCAATATGTAAGCATACTTTAGTTTGGAGTTGATGCATCACTTGACATTACATAAACATTTTGCATTACGAAATTTCTTTTTTTGCTCCCAATTTATAAATATGCAAGCTGTTCGCTCCCGTGAATTTCGTGATTTGGTAGAAATAATCCTTCCTTGGTGTGTAACACCAGTCTTTACAGTATTTTTCAAATGAGAAACGTTTTCCTTCACCGCCAATCACGTGTACGAGCTCGGAAGGGTCTTCCTTCCGTCTCGCCGTCTCTGATTGGACCGCATATCTAAGCAGGAGAAGAACAAAGCGCTTGTCATCTGCAAAACACTTTAGTTTTTACTAATTTTGTAAAATTGCTGATTAATGTAATATTTTTATTTTCAATTCTTCCTGTAACACTTAGGTCTACAGGCTGCCTTATGACAAAGAGTAAAAACATTGAAATATAGAAGGAAATAAACAAATATAAACTTAAACCAATGAACCCGACTATGTAACATAATAATGTTTCACTTGAATACACATGTAAGCAAAACACAACCAAAATAAATTAAATATATGGTCCATTATGCATGGTTTCGAAATATGGCCAAAGATCCTTTCAATGCTGCCAATAATACTATAATCTTTCTCCATCCCCCTTATAACCCTTATTTGGTCATAACCCCTTAGGGGTGAAATTTTGGGGAATACTCAAATGCAAGTATATTTGTGTTGTAGAGTATTTTATTATTAGAAAATTCCGGAACTTATTTAAAATTAAATTGTATCAGACCTATAATTACAAGCTGTGATATTATTATAAGAAAATATCTGGAGTGAATTTTACATATGTTGACTGATTAGTACTAAAAGTCCTTGTTGTCTTTATATGGTGGAGTTAGAA